>CAJQZJ010032464.1:3773797-3858250 GCA_907164525.1 Lophiomys imhausi
ATAAATGGTCCTGTTTAATGGGTTTTGGAGGTTAGCCCCAGGGACTTTCTACTTTTCCTTTTCTGTATCCTTCTTCCTCTCCTATGTAGGAGTGCATAGGCTTGAGAAAAATGAGATATAGGCATAACACAGGAAGGTCCAAGAAGAATGGGCAGATTATTGAATATGCCCTTATACCTTTGTGTATTGATACAAAATTAGTAGTTTATTTTGCTAAAGTGGTATTGACCATTGTTTATTGTACAAAAATAAGATTGTATTGGATTACATCGGTATTGATCTTTGTATACTGATACAAAATTAAGATTATAGTTGGCCACAATGGTATTGACCCTTGTATATGGACATAATATTAAGATTGTATTGGGCTACATAGGCATTGATCTTTGTATATTGATACATAATTAAGAGTATATTTAACCACAATTGAATAGATCTTTGTATATTGATACAAAATTAAAGGTAACGCTTCCTAATGGTATCATACCTAGAGATACTTAAAAATAAAATGTGAAGCTCTGGCCTCTTGATACCAACCGTCTAAAACGGTCCAGGATAGTTAAGTAAAACAAACTCCTAGTCTGCAAACATGTCACTTTGTTAGCTACTATGACAGTCTATCACAGATATTCTCTAAACTACCCAGTAATCAAGTTGCTAAGAGACAAGCAACATTTTCTTATCTAAATACAAGAGATGGATAGGGCATCTTCAAAAACCCCAAGAGATCTGCAGAATATGACATTCAAAGATGTTATCTCAAATCAAGATTTTTTTTGATATCGAGACATATCAGCACCTGACAGCACCCCCTATTCTACTCCAAGTAGAAGATAAGCATCGAAGAACCTCCACTGTAAGATGGTTGAATTAGTGGCAAGCCTTTCTCTTGGCATGAAAAAACCCCTTGCACCAACTGCAGACAGACTGCTGTCCAAAAAGGACAAAACTTGGTAGCAGGGAAGTCGACAGCCTAACTCTGCCAAGACAGGGTAGGTAAGTCCTTCATAATCCCTGCTCTACAACAAATGTTTGTCAGAGAAACAGGACCCAAAGGCTGAAGACTGATGCAGGAATGTATGGAGAGAAAATGGGAACTGTCCAGGCAGTCATTGGTATGTCCTTTCTTAGTTTTGGAAGCTGCAGGCCCTGGACTTCCTATATAAGCAAATATATTTATCCCTCTCAGGTCTCTGAGGTGGTTGAAGAATAGACAGCTAGAGTCTCATAGTTAAATTTTGAGTTGTTTAGGAATCAAGAGGGTGTTATAGATCTAAGAAGATACTCTTAAAAGTGTGTTGTAAGTTAGTATGAATGTTGAGTCAGATATAGACCTTTAAACTCTTGGAGATGGTTAGATAGTAGAATGTTAAAGTCAGGGGCCAAATGTGTATAAACTGGACATTGGGAAGGTATACTGGGCCATTTAACTCTCATAAATGTGGCATATTTATATCTGTTGTTTTGTATAATACTTACTGTTGTCAGAGAAGGAACCATCTGTTGGACTGAAAGGGGAAACTTCTGGGAGGAAGAGGATGGAAGGGTGGGATAGGAAGGGGGAATAGGGAGGGGTTTGTGACTAAGATGTAACTTGAAGAAAAAAAAATAAAGTATTTATAAAAAAAAACAATAACAATAAATACAATATAATAAAAACAATTCAATAAAAACAATTATGAAAACTAAAAGGTGTGACATCCATTCTCAATATCCAGTCCATATGTATTTGACTAGTAAACTAGGAAATATATTCTATTACATATCTCTTGATGAGTTTATGTGTCTATACCTAATTCAACTTCCATCCTAACTTACAATATCAACTAAATCATCTTAACCTTAAAACTTCCTTTTAATTCCTAGATGACTTAAAATTTACTGTGATGCTATAACTCTGTAGTCTTTAATCACATCAGAAATCTGAGAAGGATAAATAAGAAACTTCAAAAATTATGAAATGACAGAAAACTGGCTGCCTAGACAGTTCCAAATATCTATAATATTAGAACATCATCTTCAGCCTTCTGGCCAAACATATCTCACAGAATTAGCTGTGGAGCAGGAAATAAGGTCTGCCTGTTCTGTCTTTGCATAATCAGGCCATCGATTTACCTGCAATGAAGCTTTGGTTCATCTTTGGACTGAATATAGTCTGTTGAGAGAGCAGGGGCATTTCTGTCCAGTAAGAATTATCTCCTGATGGAGATTTTTTTGATGCTCATTGTCTCCTTCCAAATCCAGTTGGAACTGTCAGGAGCTGACAGTCTCATGTCAAAGAATTTTTAAAATAATAAAAATATCTTTAAATGCCATATTCTACAGATCTCTTGAGATTTTTGAAGACCATCTATCCATCTCCATTGAGTAAGCAAATGTTGCTTGTCTCTAATAACTTAATATCTGATTAACTTAAAAACATCTGAGATTAAGTAACTTAATATCTATTAATATCATAAACAATTTGTGATAGTTGCTGTCAAAAGGACTAGAACTTCACATTGCAATTTTAAAAAAATACATAGCTACAATACTTAATCAAAATATAGCCTTAATTTTGTATCAATATACAAAGATCTATAGGAATAGATTCAATAATCTACCATTTTCCTTTCATTCTTGTACATCTATAACCTTAATTCTGTATTAATAACAAGGAGATATAGGATTAGATTCAATAATCTATCTTTTTATCTTATCAATTCTATATTATATATCCTTTCCCCCTCTTGTTTCTTTTCAAGTCTTGTCCCCTATATAAGAGAGAAAGGATAAAGAAAAAGAGAGAATTCCCTGAGTCTAACCTCCAACACCTTGCTTAACAAGAACATATAACAATTTGTAACCATTTTCCCTTAGCAACATCTATAACCTATCAAATGACCAAAGAATCATGCACCCCACTTTTTGGGAATGGGACGTCGCTCTCTTAAAACTGCTTCCTGATGAATTAGGATGCAGAAAACCCATTTGGGGCTCAAATAAAATGGAAAAATATGGTTAATCAATTTAATAGTAACATTTGTTGTCCAGTCTCTATGTGCTCAGCAATTTGAATGTCCTGAGCAATTTGTAGTCTAAAAGTGGACTTTGGGTGGGAAAGTTCAGGGCTTTATTGAAGAAGTCCTGTCTGGAAGAGTCTGCAAGGCTGGATCATCTTAGCCAATTGGAATCTGTTCTGGATGCAGATTTTTGAGGAAACAGCTGTTGTGGCAGTTTGTGAGGCTGGATCATCTGGGCTATTTGTCTTGTCTTCTTTGGTGTCTGGACTCTTTTTCTTAAAAGTTTCCAGTTGTCCAGTGGTCTCTGGACTCTTTAGTTGGAAGCTTTTATTCTCGTGGAAAGATAAGAGCAGAACTTGCCCTAACCCTTACTCTAGGGTATTATTTTTTGACATGTAATATCTTTCCTGGGGCAAATTGTTTTGTGGCAATAGAAGAAAAAAATGTTATCTTTCAAAAGAAATAGTAAAAATTTGCAACTAAATATATCTTTAAGTGTATATAAAATATAAAATCTTAACTTTCTATCACTATTATAACAAAACAATCTTAAATTTCTATCAATATCTATTAATATAAAAATGATCTTAATTTTTTAATAATAAAAGAGACAAGGAATTAAGCTCAAAGAGATCAGCCTGCCTCTGCTTCCCACATGCTGGGACTAAAGGTGTGCACCACCACACCTAGTGATTAATATACCTGTTTAAGGGCAATATGCATATTGAAACTAGTTCTCCAGTGGGAACTCCATTCTTAAGGAGACTGACTTGTGACCCCTTTCTTTTACATAAATTTAAGATTATGTGTATTTTTCCATTAGAACAGTAAGGACATTATTAAAATAACAAAGAAAAACGTGTCATTTTTGAATTTTAGACTGTCTCATGTCTAAATGTAATATATAAGACTTATCTTATGAGCAGGGTTCCCACCCTGCCTTCATTTTCTAAACAAGGCTGGTCTAGAATTCAGACATTTGCCTGTTTCTCCCTCTAGTGATGGGATTAAGGGAGTGTGCCAGTACCGCCCTGCTCAAATATTTCACTTAAATCACAGATATTATTAACTCTGTAACCCACAGAACAACTTTGAACTGTAGTGACAATTTTAAATCTGCCCCAAATCTTCAAAAATCTCTTATGTTTTAGTAATGCCAAACCCAAAAAATGTCTCTATCTAAGAGGCAGAAATTAAGGACATCTAAACAAAATCAAGCAAGGAAACAACATTCCAAAGCCTTGGTCTAACTATGCCAACCCATGCTGCAATTAAAGCTCTGTTCATTATTCCTTGGAATATATTTGCAACTGTATATCATTGGTGGGCCTGTGACAGAAAGTTCTGACAAGCATCCAATAGCCAGGGAGCTCTGAGCTCCAGCTGCCATCAATTTTGTATTATCTATTGGGAAGAGCCTCCCTACTTCCTCCATTATCATTGTTGGCAATTTAGCATTCCATCTGTAAATTCTTTCCTTTAAGCCTATCCTAGTCTGAACTTTCTCAAAAAAGATACACAGAACCACAATTGTGAGGGTAAAAATCATTTGCATGCTAAGAGAAACAAACTCAATTGGAATCCAAATGTATTGAGACATTATGAATTCCTCAATTTTTTAAATCTAGGTGGTTAATCCTGCTCTCTAGCTCTGTTTAGAAGGCTGCCTTTTTTGGGGGGAGGGGTACATAATGAGTGCTAAGCTTTCCACCTTTGGTGCAAGGCAGTAGCTTCTGTTAAGGAAGCCACTCCTTTGAAATGTATTAGGGTTTGGCTCCCTGCTCTTCGTCTAGGAAACTACCTTTTACTGGGGTCTTCTCAGGCTGTAAGCATGGATTCTAAGTGTCCCACGTTGGGCGCTATTTGTGACTACAATTTAATTATCAAAATAAGTATAAACTGTAAGATATGGCCGGCCGTGTAGCTAGTGGCTTGGCAGAGCAGTGGGTGGCCTGGCAGGATATTATCTGATGGGTCGGCCTGCCTTAACCTGTTGCCTGATTTGTCCTGGGGAAAGAGCTCCAGTACCAAGGGTGGCCTATACCACCTATACCACATGTAACCTAAATTCTGTTAAGTAATATAAATTGTTATATTAGGCTGGTAGAATTACCAGTGGCTTGGCGGGAGATTCACTGGTGTTCAATGGGAGTCTGGGAGTCTGACATCCCTGGATTGCTTGGACTGACAGCCTATAAGCTGCTATGGTCCTTTCCCCAATAATTAGATGCACCAAGACCTTTTAATGTTTCAGTGCTTAACCCTTAACTGGCCAGACTCTCAATTAGCTACTCTAAATTAACCTGGATCACCTAATCCCAAACCACCATGTGCAATGTGCTGACATGTCTCCTGGTGGAATGTGCTAATCCTCTGTGTAAAATGTTGGGTTCCTGTTTTAATCTCAGGAAGTCCCATCCTATACTCTTTCTACCCAGCTAATTGGCTATCAGCGATTTTTGTTAATCAATCAAGAGAATGCCTCAGAAGGGGTGGTAACCAGATCTCATCATTGAAATCACCCTATCAGAAGCAATGTTATTAGACCATCCCCCAAAAGCCTACTCACATTTACCTAAAGGAATTTATATGCATTTTAGATTTGTGGAAGTTCCAGGTACTAAAAATGAAATTTGATTCAGAATTATGATTTTAAACACAGTTATTTTATGGTTATACATCTTTCAGGATAATCTTTTAAATCAATTTTTTTCATACAACCAATAATCTTCAGATGAATGGTAAGCATTTCAATAACAATATTTATGAGATAAAAGAAAATGGCGATCAATTGACTATACTTGAGTTGCCCATGGTGTTCATTTATTGCTTCTAACTAATTGTTATCTTGAGTTGCTTTATATACCCAAAATTGTTCTAAATTATAACTTAGAGGTAGATTTACATAGCACTTGTCAGTGATTGATGTACTTTTGATTGTAAAACACACAAAAAAGATAAAGCAGTATTATTTTGAAACATTCATGAAGATAGAGTACATTACTTTGAAAAGGATCAACTATCTTGCTAGGTTAAATGTTATTTCATTCAGTTTTTCCTCTATCATTCTGTTAACTGCTAATAATTGCTTGCATTAAGCTAAAATAACTCTCTCTAGATGACAGTGTTGCTTTAAAACACTTGTAATGATTGAAAACAGCTTGGATATTTTGATTTTTACTTGCCCTGTTAGATTTAGGAAAATTATCTTCAAGAATTATTTTAATTAAATTTAAGGTATCTTCTTTGATTTTGCATCCTGATGTAGATACACTGGCAAATCAACAGTTCTGTAAAAGTCAGCCATGACTCAAGTTGATTAATCTCAAACACTATTTACCTATTCCAAATTGCTTGAATTTGTAGGTCAGTAGTGAAAATTCAAATAAGTAGTTTATATAATTTACTATACATTAACAAATTATATAATTATGTAATGGTTATTTTTGTATCGAGTTAAAAATTATTTGCTCCTAAGATACAGTGGAGAATCATAATATTCTCTGTGACATGGTATAGCTGCCCCCCACAAACTGAGTAGCTTATTTTAATGTTATGTTTAAAAAGCATGTATTAATTCTATATAACTTTGTTTCATAAATTCATTCTTATTCAAGTGTATAATTTATGCTGACCATGTATTAAATATTTATTAAATGTTAAACAATTTATGTATTTGTGGGTTTGCCTGGGTGTATAGATATGCATCACATGAATGCAGGAGCACTTGGAGATCAGAAGAGTATGTCAGATCACCTAGAACTGGATGTAAGCTATTTTGTAAACAGGTGCTTGTGAGCTACTTTGTGAGTGCTTTGAACCAAACTTTTCTAATCCTCCTTTTCTTTTCCTTTGAAGTGCATAATTTTTTTTGTGTTGTATTTCATTTTGGTTTTAACAGTGTATAATAATAATAATGATGACGATGTATTCAAAAATGAAATAATATAAATGGATAGAAGATGAGAGTTGGATGAATAAAAATATAACCTGAATTCATCAATGATCAGGGAGATTAAAACAATTTGTTTCTTTTGTGGTTTTGCGCAATTTTATTTTCTTTAATATTTTTTAGATATCTGATGTGAGAGAACAACACTAAATTTGTTGGTGTCATATATGATATATGATTGCATATATGTATATATAATAAAATTTAATTTAATTATTTTATAACAAAATATGCAATATGTAATAAAAATATACAATAATGAAAAATAGTCTCAAGGGCCTAAGGTGTGAACCAATCTAATAATCAATTGTTGGAGGTTGAATTCTCAGAACATTGGTTCAAAGTAGCAAATACTATGGGACCATTTGTATTTGTCAGAAAGAAAATTAGTATACATATTTGTTTGTTGTTCAGATTCAAGTTTTGATAGAGAACCAGTTACATCATCGGAAGAATCTCAATGGAATAAACACTTCATTTTACTTTAATTGGTCTATAACGTTGTACTTTGAAAGAAAAAAATCATATGTAAGAGCAGTTACAATTATTTGTTGGTTTTGGTTTGCTGATTAGTGAACAATGCCCAACAGATTGGTTTTATCCTTTGGGGAGTTTTTGGTAGCATTGAAAGAGTTTTTTATATTGAAAGTGATTTGAAGATGGGAAGAAATAAATATCATTTCCTCCAAATTACTTTTCGTAGAGAAAACTGTTGCGAGAAGGACAGTTGTCATTGATTCCCTTGTTCCTACAGTGTAAGTATATTCATGAAGATAAATATTTTGTGGCATCCATGCCTATATACATCTTTCCATAGGTATTGTGTGAGAAAATAATATTTTATTTTACTATCATTTTTAAATGTTTCATAATTTCTATATCAAGGGTTTCTCATAATATGTCAGTTTATATAAAACTATTTTAAGGGATATCTAACAAATGGGACATACAGCATTCCTGAAAATCTAAGGGAAATATTTTGTGAACTTTCTCTAAATATGTGTGGGCTCAGGAGTATGTGTTTATGGACTTAGATCAACCACCAAAATTTGTAAGAGTCTTTATAGTTAATCTCTATGCTATTATTCTCATTAATAATAACGAACAGTCATAATTTTATAGGTTAATGGCATAGCCCATTTTTGAAAACTGAACACATTTCATGAGCTCTAAAACAAGCTTCAAGAACTAGTTTGTGCATAACAGTGATTCTGATGGAAATGAGATTCTGCAAATTTGGGGTACATGTCCTTTATTAAATAGTTTTATAAAATTGATCCGTTTAATATTTTATTAAGTAAAGTATCCTTTATGTGTTTTATACTGCAAGTGGTTCAGAGTCAAGAACACTTTCTACAATCTGAGGACCATAGGATCATGTGACTTCTTATACTGTCTGTGCCCGCCTTCTCAACTGGTTCTAGCTTTATTTAGTATTCTATAATATAAAGAATTTGTCATGTCGGTTGCATTGATTTTATCAGATTGTTTTTCACTTTTTAATTTAATTTTTTCATATAGTATATTTTGAAAATGTTTTTTCCTTTTCCTCACCTCATCTGAGATTCCTCCCATCACCCTACTTACCCAAATTTATGTTCTTTCTTTTTATATCTTTAAAAAATAGGCACCGGGAAAAGTGCACAAGGCCTCAGTCCTACACATAAAAAAAACTGTAGACAACTAAGAAAAACTGAGAGTAGGAAAGGTGGTTCTCCCCAAGAAAGAGTACACCAATCTGATGGTCAATGCTAAATGATTAGCCATGAGAAGTACATATAATTAATATGCAGACTGAAGAGGTTGTAGTTAGGAATACATATGTATATCTATATGCACATATGCATGCAACAATTATTGAAAAGGGAGGTCATGAATTTGAAAGAGAGTGGAGATGAGTATACAAGAGGGCTTGGAGGGAGGAAACAGAAAGGAGAAAGGTCGTGATTGAATTAAATATAAAAATATTAATAAAAATCTATAAAAGAAAGATACAGTAGAGAAGAACCCAGGAAAGCTAAAGTAAAGGTTGGAGTAAAGAACAAAGAATGACAACAGCCACTGGAAGTTAGAGGAGCAAAGTGAGGGATTGTCCCTGGGTCTCCAAAAGAAGTGAAGCTGGCTCACAGACTTGAAGGCCAGCCAGTGATGCTGACTTTGGGCTCCTGACCTCCAGAGAGGTTCTAGTAATTCATTGAAATTACCTTTTGATATAGCAGCCACAGGAATCCAAAACAAATAAATGTTGTTTCACAGAAAGTTTTCATGAAGTCCCACGAAGGCAAAAAGTTTCCTCTTGCACTGAGGCCTGATATGGTAGCCCAGCTAGGGTAAGGTGATCCACTAACAGAGCCCATGACCTGCTGAATTATATATTTTTTTAAGACCTGATTATGGAATAGTAAACAAGTGTCACACAGACATCTGTTTATCTGTTAATGAATTTACATGCATAACAGACTTCCAAACAATTTTTGTTTTGCTTACTTTCAATAAATATGTAAGAGAACACATGTCATAGGAAGTTTCACTATTTAAGTGGAACAAAAATCTTATACAATTTTTCATGAAATATTTTATTTCTCCATATTTCTATTGTGTTGAAATTATTAATTAAATTGTTGCCAGTATTTATATAATAGTAAATTGATTGGCAGTGTTATTCCTTAACTTACCATTATCAGTGATCACACTGAAACACCTGATAGATTTTAACAAGCCTTAGCCTGGATTTTGCATCCTAGTCTATCTAAGCTAGCTTTTAAGTCTATTCCCCAAATAAAACCCCAATACATACATATGTATACACACACACACACACACACACACACACACACACACACACACACACGTATATCTACCCTTGGACTATATTTCTCCACACTCTGCTGTTTTTCCAGGCCATATGCAATGATATTCTTCTATCTAACTTATGGCTCAACTCCTTGTCTCCTCCTTCCTCCTCCAGGCTTCTTTAAATCTATCCTAGTCCAATCTTTCTCAAAAAGGATACACAGAAACACAAATGTCAGTGAGAAAATCATTTGCATGCTAAGAGAAACAAGCTTAACTGGAATCCAAATGTATTGAGACATAGAGAATTCCTCACTTTTTAATCTAGGTGGTAATTCCATTCCCTCGCTCTGTCTAGAAGGCTGCCAGTTTTTCAGTATGCAGTGAGAGTCTTAGTTCTCCACCTTTGTTTTCACGCAGCAGCTTCTGTTAATGGAGCAACATCTTTGAAATGCCTTTGGGTTCTGTTCCCAGCTCTGTGACTAGGAAAACACTTTTTACTATTGTCTTAACTTATATTTTGCATGCATACTTTTCTTCATAACCTCTACATTTAGTTTGACACTATTTTCTTTTTAAGATATAAAATAAATGTTTTGAGAAAATTAGCTGTTGGAATTACATATTTGAGCATGATGTTATTAACCAATTGAATAAAGAATCGATGACTATGATAATTCCAAACCTTTAAGTTGGTAAAAAGGATACTAGATGGATCACATTCTTTGAAAAGAATCTGGCTAGCTCTGCTAATAAAATCGTTAGTCATATAAGTGTACCCTTCCTATTTCCCAGCTTCTATTTTAAATTATTAATACAGTAATGTCAATGTATAAAACAATATTATATCCAGAATGAGGCATATTTTGTCATTATAGAAATGTACTATGTTGGTATTGATTTGAATTCCCTCCTCTCTTGTTTTCTACATCATCTATTCTAACTTCCCTCATTTACTCCATTTGTGGGAACCAGCTTAGCTTGAAATTTTCACCCTTCACAATGATATCTATAGTCATTAAAATCAATTTGCTTCATTTTCTCTCATTTATTTTTTTATACAAACATTATAATTTGGCATGTAAGTTGAATTCACATATTGAAAATCCTAGCCGTCATGTCTATATGTTTTATTTTTTAAGTTCTATATCATCTGCCTTTGGTGATATCACTTATATGTTTCACTGAGAGAAAAAGCACAATAGTTTTTATCAATTCTGTGATTGTTTTTATGAATATACATCAGATAACATAATAACAAATGAAAGAGAATAGCATAAATAAGATTTTTATTACCATCTTGCTACCTGACAATGTCTTTGAATAAAAAAATAAGTAATAAAATAACAAAGACATAATAACTTTTGGTCTAATATAAAATACTTAATGGTTATATAATTAAAGTGGAAATCGAATATTTTCAGAGAAAAAGGGGAAAATAAGAAGGAGGAAGAAAAATTAAAGAGCATCTTGGGAAATGAATATGTTCAAAGTACTTTTTATACTTGAATTAAAATGTCATTAGGTAAACTATTACTTTGTATAGTGAATAAGGTCTTACTAAAATATATGAAAATGTTTTTGAGGAATTGAAAAGGGGACTTTTCAATTCAACAGTCTTTTGAAAACATTTTAGCATAAAATGTACTATACATTTTGCCCTTGTAAATTCTGTATACAATATATCTGCCATATGTATGTGCATCATTTACGGTAATTGAGACTAACATGAATAAAGCCAAATAAATTGGTTTCAGTGTTACTCATTTAATGTTCAGATACTTCCATGTAATAATTTTATATATTGAAAGGTAGAAAATGCTATGTGTTAGCAATATACTTTAAATGCAGAAACACTACAGTTTCATATTTCTTGATAAAGGAACAAACAAAGCACGGGTCCATATTACAAGAATCTGACATCATTCTCAGCTGGTTTTGTTCAGATTTTCTGTCTCTTTTCTCTATGTAGTGAGCAGACTGAGGGGTTGTGATGGAAGGAAACAGTACCCTGTTGTTGAGTGAGTTTGTTCTCAAAGGAATAACAGATCGTCCAGAGCTGCAAGTCCCCCTGTTCCTGGTGTTCTTCTTCATCTATGTCACCACCATGGTGGGCAACCTTGGCTTAACCTTTCTCATCTGGAAGGACACACATCTTCACACTCCCATGTACCTTTTCCTTGGAAATTTAGCCTTTGCAGATGCCTGTATTTCAACCACAGTGATTCCGAAAATGCTTATGAAATTTTTAAATAAGAATGACATGATATCCACAGGTGAGTGTTTTTGCCAGTATTATTTTTTTTGTATCAGTGCAACTACTGAAATTTTCCTCCTGGTAGCAATGGCCTATGACCGCTATGTAGCCATATGCAACCCTCTGCTCTATCTAGTGGTGATGTCCAAAAAACTCTGCGCTGTGTTAATCAGTATGTCATATATAACTGGTTTTGTAAACTGTGGACTTAATATAGGATTATTATTCAGATTAACTTTCTGTAAATCAAATATAATTGACCATTTCTACTGTGAGATCTTGCCACTCTATACAATTTCTTGCATAGATCCATCTCTTAATGTATTGATCATTTTTATTTGTGCTTCTTCCATACAAATCAGTACCTCTCTGACTATTGTAGTCTCGTATGCACGTGTCCTATTTGCTGTCCTGAACATGAAGTCGGAGAAGGGCAGAAGAAAAGCTTTCTTCACCTGCAGTGCTCACCTGCTCTCTGTCTCGTTGTTCTATGGCACTCTCCTCTTCATGTATGTGAGTCCTGGGTCTGGATCAGGAAAACAAAAGAATAAAATGTATTCACTGTTCTACACGATTGTGATTCCTCTCCTCAACCCCTTTATTTACAGCTTAAGAAACAAGGAAGTTTTGGGTGCTCTGAAAAAAGTCATAAAATGATAATCCTTTACAGAAAAATTTGAAGTTCTTTCTCCTAAGTTTTCATCTCTTTTGCAATGCATCATAATATTTAATCCTGTGTATTTCACATAGTTTAAATTTAACATTTTGTAAAATAAAAAAATAAAATTTCGATTGTGAATGACTCTTAGTAATGTGATTATAAAAGAGTCAATGAGGACTTTAAGTGCTAACTCCAGTTATTTGTTGTTTTGAAATTCATGCTCACTGTGAAAGTTACTTCATTAATAAATACACATTGATATTGAATTTAAAAAATGTGTTTCTATGTTCCATAGTAGAAAATTTCAGTTAGGACAGCATTCAGGTAGTGGTTATTTTTCACTGTTCCCATTTAGATCTACAGAGAGAAGGGGCAGGATACAGGGGGGCAGTGGATAGGAAGAGGAATGGGGAATAGAGAGCAACAAATGAGTAAAAAGAGACATTAAAACGTGACTATGGTAATGAGAGTGTGTGTAAGACTGAAGTTTTGGGGGATCCAAGATGGCCGCAGTCCGCCTGGATGCATTTTGAATGTGGGGAAAACAGCTATAACACCACAGAGTTATAAGACCCTGAGCAATAATCTGAGTGGCACAAACCCACTGGGTTTCACTCAGTTACCCAGGGACCACTAAAAGTCCCTGGGCAAGACTCTCCTCTCCTCTCTCAGACACTCAGAAAAACAGACCAGCAGAAACTGCAGAAGCTACCAAATCTGGGAATCATCACCAGGAGAGTTATGGGATAAGAGCCACTCAAATACCCAGTGAGCTGATCTGAACCCCAGACAGGGTTACTCTCCAGCCTCCTGGGCTCCCAGATTCCATGCCGGCATTCCGACTCCAAGGGGAAGATTAATAGAGCCATGGGAACGGTATATAAGCTCAGCGGAACCATTGTGTGGGACACAGCACATTCTGAGCTGTGTGGCGGCAGGAGGTCCACAGCGGCATTTTGGAAAACACAAGCATATTTGGGCTTCCCCAGAGGGGTTTTGGACATACATACAGGACACTCTATTGGATTTGCAGTCACTGGGAAGAACACTGCAGCTAGACAGAGCAGCAGAATACACTTCCGGCAGCGAGTTATGCTGCAACTCCACTGCAGTTACAGGAACTTGAAAGGCAGTGGCTCCATTTGCCAGTATCTAAAGTCAGCTCCAGATAGATGTAGGAGGAGCAATGAGAATGGGAAGAAAGGTGGGCAGCCGGTTGGAAGGCAGCTTTGATCTTCACAGGGTCCAATCCCTGGGCAGGTTGTGGGGTTAATATCGGACTCATTTCCTAGTGCTGGTTCTTTTGGCGGGAAACCACATCTTCAGCATATATAGTTCCACCCCTGGAGCAGCGAAGGCTTGCTCTGTGTGCACTGCTGAGTGACTCAACCTAAGGGCTTAGTGCTTAAGGCTGAGAGGTACAGAGGTGCCCTGGGGACCATCCAGACAGGCGCAAGCCCATCTGGGCTGGCCCAGCAAGGGCAACAAAGAACTCGGTACAAGAAATATAGACATGGAAGGGAATCACCAGATATGAACACTGAGCGCCTCCCACTGTGAAACTCTACTCCCTCCCAGCCTGATTCTTTCAGGACTCCAGCTGGCAGACTCAACACACAAACCTAGGACCTCCAGATTCCACAACATCTGTGCCTGGACACCCAGGAGCATACCAGTAGAGCCATTACATGCTGAATACCCAGTCTGCAACACAGAGAGCTCTGACTCGTGAGCAGTGAAACAATCATGGGCCATTCCTCACTGTCTGGGAGTAGGCTGCATCAGCTCACAGAGCTTCTGGCTATTGGATGCACATTGACCCTGAGAATCCCCTGAGAGCAGCTTGGGAGGACCACAAACACAGTCTGAAAAGTAAACTGCAGGGAGCTACACCCCCACCCAACAGTCTGTGGCCTGCCAACCTGCACTGTCATCTATACAAGGTCAGTTGGATCCCAGGAACCTACAGGATCACATCCCACCACTCCTTACCTGAGACCACAATTAGAAAAAAACAGGAAGACACACTGAGAACAAACCTCCACACAAGGTCCCATCAAGCCTGAGGAAAGCTACAGATCACCAAGCTATGCGACTTCTACACCAAAGCGCCCCTCTTGGCATCAAGCCCAGAAGGCACCAGGAACAAACAGCTAAGAACAACCAAATGGCTAAAGGTCAGCAAAAGAACAGATCCATCAAAAGTCAGGGAAGTATGACTCCAACAAAATGCAGCTATGCTAGTTGAGCAAGCCCTTACCACTCCACCACAGCTGAAACACATGAAAACGATGATAAATCTATATTCTCGAAAGTGATAGAGTCCTTTAAAGAAGAATGTAAATCTCTGAAGGAATTCAAAGATTCCATAATTTTACAAGCGAAAGCAATAGAGAATACCATATCTCCAAGCCAAAGTGGCTCAACTTTAACAGGAAAGAGACAAGGCAAGAAACAAATTGGAGCAGGAAATGTATAAAATGAATAAAATGTTTCAAGCCTTGAAATTGGAAGTGGAAGCAATAAAGAAAACACAGTCAGAGATAAGAGTGGAAGTGGAGAATCAAGGGAAGAGAACAGGAACTACAGACATAAGTAACAAAAATTGGATACAAGAGACAGAAGATAGGATCTCATGTATGGAAGATTTAATGGAAGAAATCAGTACAATATCCAAAGAAAATGAGAAAGCTAAAAAAGCTCTCACCCATAACATCCAAGAAATCAAGGATTCACTGAAAAGGCGGAACCTAAGAATTATAGGCATAGAGGAAGAGAAGACTCCTGACTCCAAATTCCATGAAACATCTTCAACAAAATCATAGAAGAACACTTCCCAAAACTAAAGAAAGAGATACCAATAAAATTCTAAGAGGCATACAGAACACCAAACAGATTAGATCAGAAAAGAAACTCCTCTCACCACATAATAATTGAATCTCCAAATGCACAGAACAAAGAATTAATATTAAAAGCTGTAAGAGAAAAAGGTCAAGTCACATATAATGGCAGACCTATCAGAATTACAGCTGACTTCTCCTCAGAAACTTTAAAAGCCAGAAGGGCCTGGGCATATGTCCTACAAGCCCTGAGAAAACATAGATGCCCAGCCAGTCTACTATACCCAGCAAAACTTTTTATCAACATAGATGGAGAAAACAAGATATTCCATGACAAAATCAAATTTAAACAATATGTATCCACAAATACAACCCTACAGAAGACCCTAGAAGGAAAATTCCAACCCAGAGAAGATAACTACATCCAAGAAAACAGAGGAAACAAAAAACTCCACTGCAGCTAAACCAAAAGAAACACACCACCACCACCAACACCAAAATAATAGGAAATAACAACCTTTGGTCACTAATATCCATCAACGTCAATGGACTAAACTCGCCAATAAAAAGACACAAGCTTACAGATTGGATTTGTAAACAAGACCCATCATTTTGCTGCATACAAGGAACACATATCACTAAAAAATATAGATTCTACTTCAGAGTAAAGGGCTGGTAAAAGGATTTCCAAGCAAATGGACCCAGGAAGCAAGCTGGGGTAGCCATCTTAATAACAAACAAAATAGACTTCCAACTGAAGTTAATCAAAAAAGATAGAGAAGGGCATTAAATACTCATTAAAGGAAATATTTTAAAGAGGGCATCTCAATATTGAACATCTATGCCCCAAATTCAAAGGCACGTGCATTTGTAAAAGAAACTTTTCTAAAGCTTAAGTCACACATCGATCCCCACACATTAGTAGTGGGAGACTTCAACACCGCTCTCACAACAATGGACAGGTCATCAAGACAAAAACCAAACAGAGAAATAATGAGTCTAACAGAGATCATGAACCAAATGAACTAAACATATATCTACAGAACATTTCACCCAAACATAAGAGAATACACCTTCTTCGCAGCACCACAAGGAACCTTCTCTAAAATCAGCCATATAGTTGGACACAAAGATAGCCTAAACAGATAAAAGAAAATTGAAATAACCCCTTGTATCTTATCAGACCACCATGGAATAAAGCTGGACTTCAAGAGCAAAAGAATCAACAGAAAGTCTACACTCACATGGAAATTAACAACTCTTTACTAGAGGACCACCGGGTCAGGGAAGAAATAAAGAAGGAAATCAAAGACTTCTTAAAATCCAACGAAAATTAAGGCACAGCATACCCAAACCTATGGGACACAATGAAAGCTGTGCTATGAGGAACATTCATAGCACTAAGTGCCTTGAAAAAGAAAATTGTGACAGCTCAATTTACAACTAAACTGGGTGAATTGGAAAAAAAAGAAGCAAACACTCCCAAGAGGAGCAGAAGGCAGGAAATGATCAAACTTGGTGCTGAAATCAATAACTTAGACACAAAAAGAACTATACAAAGAATCAATGAAACCAAGGATTGGTTCTTCCAGAAAATCAACAAAATAGACAGACCCTTAGCCAAATTAGCTAAGAGGCAGAGGGAAAAAACAAAAATCAACAAAATCAGAAGTGAAAAGTGAGAGATAACAACAGATATTGAGGAAATCCAGACAATCTTTAGGTCCTACTTTAAAAATCTGTACTCCAACAAATTTGAAAAGCTAAGCAAAATGGACAATTTTCTTGATATATTCCACCTACTGAATCTAAATCAAGATCTGATTAACAGATTAAACAGTCGTATAACTTTGAAGGAAATAGAAACAGTCATTAAAAATCTCCCAAGCAAAAAAAATCCCAAGGTCAGATCATTTCAGCACAGAATTTTACCAGACCTTCAAATAAATGCTAATACCAATACTCTTCAAACTCTTCCACAAAAGAGAATCAGAAGGAACACTGTCAAACTCATTCTGTGAGGCCACAGTCATCCTGTTTCCTAAACCACACAACGACCCAACAAAGAAAGAGAACTTCAGACCAATCTCCCTCATGAACATAGATGCAAAAATACTTAATAAAATACTAGCAAACC
Organism: Lophiomys imhausi; assembly: GCA_907164525.1. Lineage (NCBI taxonomy): Eukaryota > Metazoa > Chordata > Mammalia > Rodentia > Muridae > Lophiomys > Lophiomys imhausi. The sequence continues at coordinate 3,791,440 of CAJQZJ010032464.1, forward strand.
GAATTCAAGAACACATCAAAAGTATCATACACCATGATCAAGTAGGCTTTATCCCAGGAATGCAGAGAAGGTTCAATATATGAAAGTCTATCAATGTAATTCACCATATAAACAAGATGAAAGAAAAAAACCACATGACAATCTCACTAGATGCGGAAAAAGCATTTGACAAAATCCAGCACCCCTTCTTGCTAAAAGTTCTGGAGAGAAAGGGCATACAAGAGCCATACATAGAAATAATAAAGGCAATAAACAGCAAGCCAGTAGCCAACATCAAATTAAATAGAGAGAAACTTGAAGCATTTCCTCTAAACTCAGGGACAAGACAAGGATGCCCACTTTCATCATATCTCTTCAATATAGTACTTGAAGTTCTTGTTAGAGCAATAAGACAACTAAAGGACATCAAGGGGATATAAATTGGAAACAAAGAAGTCAAATTATCCCTATTTGCAGATGACATGATAGTATACATAAGCGCCCTCAAAAATTCCACCAGAGAACTCTTACAGCTCATAAACACCTTCAGCAAGGTGGCTGGATACAAAATTAATTCAAAAAAATCAGAAGCCCTTCTTTATACAACAAACAAATGGGCTGAGAAAGAAATTAGGGAAACAACCTCCTTCACAATAGCCACAAACAATATAAAATACCTGGAGGTAACTCTAATCAAGCAAGTAAAGGACCTGTACAAAAAGAACTTCAAGTCCTTGAAGAATGAAATTGAAGAGGCCTTTAGAAGATGGAAATGTCTCCCATGCTTATGGATAGGTAGGATCAACATAAAAAAAATATCCATCGAACCAAAATCAATATATAGATTCAATGCAATTCCTATCAAAATACCAACACATTCTTTATAGACCTGGAAAAAGCTATTCTCAGTTTCATATGGAACAACAGCAACAACAACAAAAAACCCCAGAATAGCTGAATCAATCTTGTACAATAAAAAAAATCTGGAGGTATCACCATCCCAGATTTCAATCTGTACTACAGAGGAATAGTAATAAAAAGAGCATGGTACTGGTATAGAAACAGACCAGTAGATCAATGGAATCGAATTGAAGACCCAGAAATGAACCCACACACCTATGGTCACTTAATTTTTGACAAAGAAGCCAAAACTGTAAAATGGACAAAAGACAGCATCTTCAACAAATGGTGCTGGTCTGACTGGATGTCCACATGCAAAAGAATGAAATTAGATCCATACTTATCACCTTGTACAAAACTTATGTCCAAGTAAATCAAAGACCTTACCATAAGGCCAGACACACTAAATCTGCTAGAAGAGAAAGTGAGGAAAACCTCCAACTCATTGGCACAGGTGACATCTTCCTGAATAGAACACCAACAGCTCAGAACCTGTGATCAACAATCAATAAATGACCTCATGAAACTGAAAAGCTTCTTTGAGGCAAAAGACACTGTCATTCGAACAAAACAGCAGCCTACAGACTGGGAAACATTCTTCACCAACCCCATGTCTGAAAGAGGGCTAATATCCATAATTTACAAAGAACTCAAGAAATTAAATGCCAAGTAACCAAAAAGTCTAATCAAAAAATGGGGAAAAGAGCTAAACAGAGAATTCACAAAGGAGGAATTCCTAATGGCTGAGAGACACTTGAAAAAATGCTCAGCATCCTTAATCATCAGAGAAATGCAACTCAAGATGGCTCTGAGCTTCTCTAGTTCCATCCATTTGACTGCCAATTGCATGATTTCATTGTTTCTGAGAGCTGAGTAATATTCCATTGTCTAGATGTACCACAGTGTTTTAATCCATTCTTCGGTTGAGGGACATTGGGGTTGTTTCCAGTTTCTAGCTATTACAAATCAGGCTGCTATGAACATAGATGAGGAAACTTCCTTGTGATTTAGTGAGGAGTCATTTGGATGTATACCCAGAAGTGGTATGGCTGGGTCCTGAGGCAGAGCTATTCTGAGTTTTCAAAGATATCACCAGACTGACCTCCATAGTGGTTGCACAAGCCTGCTTTCCCACAAGCAATGGAGGAGCGTTCACCTTTCTCCACACCCTCGCCACATGTGCTGTCATATGAGCTTTAGATCTTAGCCTTTCTGACATGTGTGAGATGGAATCTCACTACTTCAAGCCACATCTCCATCACAGTTCCCCGCCCCCATAGAAATTTTTATTGAGACTATGTTTAATTATAAATATTCTCTTTCCTTTTCTTCCTCTAAACACTCTCACATACACCATACCCTCTCTCCTTCCTTCTAATTCATATCCTCTTTTTAAAACAAATTACTATTACATACATATATATAAACACATATGACTTTATAATTGTTATAGCATACAGATCAGATCTGTTCAGTCTGCATAATGTTTCTTGCATGGGTTTTCAGGGCTGACCATTGGGCACTGCTCTTCCAATTGTTCTGTTATTACCCGGGGAAGACCACTTTTCTTGCTTCCATCTTTCCTTAGTTGGCTGTAGTTCTCTGTGGAGAGCTAAGGTCTAATGTGCTTTCTCCATCAAGTTTGGTATGTTCATTGGTGCCATCATTACTCAGCTCACATTTAGCCAGCAATGCTTGTTATACTTTATGTGTTTTGTTTCTGGTATTACTAAGAGACACAACCTCACAGCGAATTCCCTGATCTTCTGGCTCTTACACTCTGTCTGCCCCTCTTACTGTAACATTCCCTGAGCCTTAGGTTCAGGGATGTTTTCACAAAACTTTTATAACCTGAAAAAAATAAGCTTGTGACTTTTCAAATTAAGAGATTATCAAATGTGTCACTTCTTTTGTTAAGAATGTATATGTACATTCACATCATTTGGTCTTTAACAGTATATACTAATACTACATACACAAATGGAAATACGTGAATGGCTAGAATGGAGATGTTTGTTTGAAAATGCTGTAAATATTGACCAGTAATCACTGTGACTAAATCAACTTGTTGTCTTTAAGGCTCTATAGTTTTCATTGCCTTAAATATTTTTGCTGATATTTGATTACAGTAAGCCACACTAAATTTGTTGATTTTTATATGTGAGAAATGCATTCATACTGGAAACAGCATGTAGTTCAATACAATTTATTCTCAGTGGGAGAAGGGTGTGAAACAATCTATTACATCATTGACTGAATTTGAATAAGTAAGTGGTGGTTTAATTTATAAAATTTTATTAGAACATTTGATAATTTTCATAGTGGTAATATCCATGTTAATATTTATGTATTTATAAAATATTTTACTAAACACTATAATATAATTATTTGCTTGATGTTTGGTAAAGATGGTAAGTCAATTGCATCTAAAATATCTAAGAAATGTCAGTAAATACTTTTATTTATAAATGACTTTTAATATTTTTGTTTTAGAAAGCAATCAAGCCTAGGTAAGACCAGCTACAATAGTTTTGTTAGTAATAATTAGCTGAATAATGAGCAATGCCCAGGACATTGGCTTTATCCTATAGAGAATTTGTGGTAGCATTAAGGGAGTTTTAGTATTAACTTTAAAAACAGGATTGAGGATGATAAGTAATAAGTATCACCTATGAACTACTTTTGTTAAAGAAAACGGACATGGTAAGGACAGTTTTCATAGAAACTCTCCTTCCTGAAGCTTGAGCATCTTCATGGAGATTTAGGTTTTGTGGCATTCATTTCCGCAGAGATTTTCATAGGAATTTGGTGAGAAAAAATATTTTCTTGTCATCTTTACTAGTTCAATCACTTCATTACCAAAAGTTTGTCATAATACATCAATACCTTCAAAGAAGTGATAATGTTGAAACATCGTTTAGGGAATTTATGTAACAAATGTGACATTCAACAGTCCTGAAAAGTTATAAGAAATATTTTGTTATTTTGTTCACTTTCTCTAAATCCCTGCTGACAGTTTTGTGTTTATACATCAAAGATTTGAGGTCAATCATTTGAATTTGTAAGAGTCCACACGGTCAAGCTCTAAACTGTAATTCATATTAAGTAAAACTACTTTCTGACTTTTACTTTGGAAATTTCCATAATCAAGATGAATTGTTTCCTGAGATTACAGGACTATGTGGCTTCTGATGGCATCTATGCCTGCTTACTGCCTGGTTATTGGATTCCCTGGGAATCCTGGGAACATGAAGAAATGAAGAGTCCCCCACAACAACAGCATGTTTCATACTAAATGCCTGGCAGATAGAAAACAGAGGTCTAGAAACTGGAAACAATCCATATGTCCCTCAACTGAAGAATGGATAAAAAACTCTGGTACATTTACACAATAGAATAGTACTCAGCTATCAGAAACAAGGAAATCATGCAATTTGCAGCAAAAATGGATGGAACTAGAAAAGCTCATCCTGAGTGAGTTAACCCAGACTCAGAAAGATGCACATGGCATCTATTCACTTATAACTGGATTTTAGCCATGTAGTACAGGATAACAATCCTACAACCAACACACTGAAGGCAACAAGAAGATAGACTTTGTTACCTGTTAGTGAGTCACTTTGCCCTAATGGAGTTGCCATAGAGGCCCCAGTGCAAGAGGAAGCTTTTAGCCCTCATATGACTTTTGAACTCAGAGTGGCTGATTTGTAGGGGCAACCCACTCAGGAGGAGTAGGACAGGTGGGAGAGAGTGGCAGGGTAGGAATGGGAGGGGTGGAGAGAGGGGACTGTGATAGAGATGTATCTTGAAGTAATTAATAAACATAAAAATAAGAAAACAAAGGTCATATTATGTTTTTGAGCTATGACAGTGGAACTTTTAATAATTTTCACAAACATTACCTGATTCTCTGCTGTTCTATTTCAGCATCCAATAAAACTCTAGGCAAATTTTTTCTTTCCTATTCCCAGTATTTGTAGTTGACCTAATTGCCCAGAGTATGTTTTCTATTTAGTTGGAACAAACAATAAAAATGTCCCCATGTGCAACTTCCATACAATATTTCAGTTCTTCTACATATTTGCATTGCCTCAAGATTACTTCTTACATATTCTTTTTTTAATCCTCCTTTCCATCCCTTAAAAAAATAAAGCAAATGATTTGAGAAAAATGTTTTTTTTCCAAATAACAGATTTGAGAATGGAGCTGTTAGCTAACTCTGTAAGACTAATAAAATTTTAAAAAGTTAGCATACATGTTGGTAGGAATCCCATTGGTCTTCAGACTCAATAGCTATCCCTATTCATTGGATGATTAGTAACCAAAATCTGATATTTCTGGGTTATCAGCCCTAATTTTAAATCAATAATAATACAATGATGCAAATACACAAGTCACCACAAGCCCAGAATCACACATATTACCACTGCAGCAGTATAGTAAGGTGGTCCTGAGTTGAATTTTCTCCCTGCTTTACTGTACAGGACCCAGCACCACTGCCCAGCTCATTACGCTCATGGGTACATACGGTTTGGTGAAATTTTCTGCCTTGTATGTTATGTCTGTGGGCATTATACATTAGTTTCATGTTTTACCTAATTGATTCTTTATATAAACATAGTTTTTATCACTTCTGTGGAAAGCAGATAATGGAGACCCTGGCCATTCATCCTATGGTAATGTGCTCTGTAATGTTAAACAGCACCTTTAATTTCACGATGTGCCTCAAGCAATTGAAGGATCAGGAAACACTTTCACATTCTTAAAATCTCATTAAACCATGGACAACTGAAATTTTAAAGAACTCCTCAATTCACTGGACAATTTTTCACACAGGGATGTTTAAATCACATTTCTTAAATGTATCATAAATATGTAAACAAATTGTGTACATATGTCTGTTTATGTGTTTTGTCTTAAAACAAAAGTGATTATAACATCATGGCTTAACATATCAGTAATAGGTTCTTCGTAAAAAACAAAAAAATCATAATATTTGAATTCAGGTGTCTTTAATCCCATAACAAAATGAATTAATGCTGCTTTGCATGTATCTAGTAGAAAAAAAGAAGCTTTTATTCAAAATTTAAGTTAGTTCTTACATATGCATAACCAGGTAACATATTTGAAAAAGATAGAAGGACAAAAAAATTCCATTACTATTTTGCTTCCTGACCTGTTTGTGTCTTAGAATGATAGATACACTATCATTATATATATATAACTAACACCAAAAGTACATTCCATTTTCCTCTATTATATGAACTGATATGTGAAAGATATACACATAAGATATATAAATAAGGCCAGTAGAATTGATCTCTATGGCCTCCTCAGTTACTTTTCAGAAAATTGTATGATATAAAAATATATACGTAAAAATTGTTCAGAAAATAATTCCTATTTCAGGAAAGCTTGGAAAGCAGAAACAGTACTCTTTGTTCCTGTTTTTGCAGGAGCATCTGACATGTATGCATGTGGACTATGATCTGAACCCATTCTACAGAGTCTTAGATATATTTTCTTTGTCTTATCTCTGTTTACAGTGAGCTGCTTGAGGAAATGTGATGGAAGGAAACAGGACCCTGCTGACTGAGTTTGTTCTCAAAGGAATAACAGATCGTCCAGAGCTGCAAGTCCCCCTGTTCCTGGTGTTCTTCTTCATCTATGTCACCACCATGGTGGGCAACCTTGGCTTAATCTTTCTCATCTGGAAGGACCCTCATCTTCACACTCCCATGTACCTTTTCCTTGGAAATTTAGCCTTTGCAGATGCCTGTATTTCAACCACAGTGACTCCCAAAATGCTTATGAAATTTTTAAATAAGAATGACATTATATCCCTAGGTGAGTGTTTTGCCCAGTATTATTTTTTTTGTTTCAGTGCAACCACTGAAATTTACCTTTTGGTAGCCATGGCCTATGACCGCTATGTAGCCATATGCAACCCTCTGCTCTATGTAGTTGTGATGTCCAAAAGACTCAGCGCTGTGTTAATCAGTGTGTCATATATCATTGGTTTTGTAAATACTACAGTACATGTGGGATTATTATTCAGATTAACATTTTGTAGGTCTAATGTTATTGACCATTTCTACTGTGAAATTTTGCCACTGTATACAATTTCCTGCACAGATCCATCTCTTAATGCATCAATTGTTTTTATTTTTGCTTCTTCCATACAAATCAGCACTTCTGTGACTATTGTAGTCTCTTATGCCCGTGTCCTATTTGCTGTCCTGAACATGAAGTCTGAGAAGGGCAGAAGAAAAGCTTTCTTCACCTGCAGTGCTCACCTGCTCTCTGTCTCGTTGTTCTATGGCACTCTCCTCTTCATGTATGTGAGTCCTGGGTCTGGATCAGGCAAACAAAGGGATAAAATGTATTCACTGTTTTACACAGTTGTGATTCCTCTCCTCAACCCCTTTATTTATAGCTTAAGAAACAAGGAAGTTTTGGGTGCTCTGAAAAAAGTCATAAAATGATAATCCTTTACAGAAAATTTTGAAGTTTTTCTAACTTTTCATCTCTTTTGCAATGTTTAATAACATTTGATCCTATGTATTGCACATAATTGAGATTTTACCTATCGTAAAATAAAATAAAAATTTAGACTGTGAATGGTTGTAATATTAATTTAATAATAATTTAAAATAGTTAAAGAAGACTTTAAGAGCTATTCCTAGCTATTTTTCATTTTTAAATTTATATTCATTGTGAAAGTTAATTAATTTAATTATTTTCCTCATTAAATTAATAAACTTTTAGTTTAAAATTGACATTAAATATCTTTTAATGTATTTTATCAAAAAGCACTCATAGGCTGTGTAAACAATTTGTTTCAAAGAAAATTTTTCCTACTAAACATTTCTTGAAGAAAATTCATTCAAATGTTCTGTAAGTATATTACCAGTACACAGGTCAATAATACTTATCAAATATGTGAGAAGGAAAACCACCCAAACACTTTTTTATTAATTAATTTATTTGTTCACCTTATAGCCTGATGGTAGCCCCCCCTCCCTCCTTTCTTACTGGTTACCCTTACACCCTCACAATCCCAATCCTCCTTCCCCTCTTCTCAGATAAGGGGTGGACTGCCATGGGTACCAATCCACCCTGGTATGTCAAATCACAGCAGAATTAAACACATACTCTCCCACTGAGGCCAGACAAGGCAGTTCTGCTAGGTGAAATGATACCAAAGTCAGGTATCAGAGTCTGAGACAGACCCCAGTCCCACATGAACAAGCTACCCACCTGCCACATATGTAGGGGAACTAGGTCCAGTCCATGCATGCTCTTTGGTTGGTAATTCAATCTCTGTGAGCCCCCATGGGCTCTGGTTAGTTTGCTCTGTAGGTCTTCTTGTAGTATCCTTGCCCCTCTGGCTCCCTCAGTCCTTTCCCCCAGTCTTCTACAAGACTTCCCAGGCTCTGTCAGTTGTTTGGCTGTATGTCTCTCCATCTGTTTACCTCAGCTGCTGGATGAAGCCCCTCAGAAGACAATTATGCTAGGCTCCTGTTTGCAAGTATAGCAGCATACCATTAGTAGTGTCAGGGGATGATGGCTCTTTACCATGGGGTGGGTCTCAAATTGGATCAGTCATTGGTTGTCCTTTTCCTCAATCTCTGTTTCATCTTTATTCCTTCACTTTGTGTAGTGACCACCTAAACACTTTAAAGAGATATTTCATGAGATTCAAGTGTAATCTGAATGAGATAAATATTTATGTTCATTGCAAGCTCTCAAACTAAAAATATTAAAAATCAAATATGCATTTTTTTCATGGAACATGCAAAGAAAAATGTAAGTTCTTACAAAACAATTACCTCTTTCTGCCACTGCCTATCTTTTGTTTTCACATGGGTGTGTGTGTGTTCTGAACCAGACATCTTCGTGCATCTGCTAGCCAAGGAGTCCAAACAAATCTCACTAGATGTAAAGTGAACAGACACAGTGTGCTTCATGTCTTGAGCCACATGAAATCAACAGCATCACTAAGAAATAGTCTTGCCATGACTGTTTATAATTTCTCTGAGTGTTAAAACCATATTAGAAAGAGGAAAACAAGTTTAAAAATATCAGCTGCGAAAATAAAAATGTAGAATATTGAAAAACATGACTATACTCTGTACTCAAACTTTTGAAGGGAAAAGGAACAAAATTATTGTAGTGAATGTGAATTGGCCCCACAGGCTCTGATGTTGGACACTTTTTCCCTACTTTGGAATGCTTATGGGGTATTTAGGAGGTAAGCCCTGTTAGAGGAGGTAGGCCAAAACGAGCAGGTCTTGAGTCCCTATAAGCCCACTCTTCTTATTTTTGCTCTTCTTCATGAGTTGGTATACACTGTGCTCTGCTGCTTTAAACTCGGTCACATTCACCTCCCTGTTATAGGGACTGTATTCTCCAGGAACTATGAACTCAAATCAATGCTTTACATTTTATGGAAAACAGCTCAGACAGAAGATTGTCATTAGGCAATGTTGTTGCTGCAAATATCCTGACCTTGTGATTCTTAGGCATTTGGAACTCTTTTGCAGCAGGAATATGGAATAGTTTAAAACTTTGGATAAGAAATGGCCTCAACTGCTATAACCAGAGCTTAATAGATCATTCTAATGAGAGTTTCTCTACCCCCTCAGGAGGAAGATTACAAAAAAAAAATACTGAACTTTTAACCTGCCTCATGATATTGCACAGAGTTGAATAAAGATGACCTAGAGGTCTTTCAGGGTATACTGTGGCAAAGGGACTACTGGCACTTCGAAAAACTTGATTGATCCTGAATTGAAAAGAAGTATCCAGTAAATTCCATAGTAGAAATTTTAAGTGTTGTTATTTATTTCTCACTCTCTCATTTAGATCTACAGAGAGAGGTGGATGCTAGGGACAGAGGACAGGAGAGAAGAGGGAGGGAGAGAGATAAAGATAGAGATAGAACAGTAAGTGAGTAATGTAACTATGGTAAGGAGAGTGTGTGAGAAGGATTGAGGTTTTTAACAAAAATAGGTAGTGTATATACCATCTGCAATGGACAAATTAAAGTGATACCTGGTACTCTGATCTGTGACAATAAAAAGGTGCTGGAGGAAAACCCCACGAATCAAAAACTCCAAATTATACACATATAAATATTATTGAAACCCGAGAGCCTAAACTAAGAATGAAGAAATAATTTTTGATCCTGGAAAGCAACTGCCTAGTAAAGTGATTCCTCAGAAGCTAAGAAGCAAATAAAATAGTTGTGCAAATGAATAAACCTTAGAAAACACCTTTTTTAAAAACTGTTATTTATTACTTCAATTTACGTCTTCATCACAGTTCCCTCCCTCCCCCCTTCCTGGGCCCACCCTCTTACTCTCCCACCCTCTACTCCTTCTTCCACCTATCCTACTCCTCTGGTGTGGGGTATCCTACATATCAGCCCCCTTCAGTTTGGGCCCACCCTCTCATTCTCCCGCCCTCTCCCCCTTCTTCCACCTATCCTACTCCTCCAGTGTGGGGTATCCTACATATCAGTCCTCTTCAGTTCAGCAGCCATATGAGGGATAAGAGGTTCCTCTTGTACTGGGGGCCTACATGGCAGCTACACTAGGGCAATGGTTCCTATTAACAATTAACAAAGTCTATGTTCCTGCTCTTTTCAGTCTGTTGGTTGGTTGTAGGATAGTAATCCCATACTATATGACTAAAATCCAGTTATAAGTGAATAGAGGCCATGTGCATCTTTCTGGGTCTGGGTTAGCTCACTCAGGATGAGCCTTTCTAGTTCCATCCATTTGGCAGCAAATTGCATGATTTCCTCTTTTCTGATGGCTGAAACCATACAATGGAAAAAGGATAGCATCTTCAACAAATGGTGCTTGTATAACTGGATGTTGACATGTAAAAGAATGCAAATAGACCCATATTTATCACCTTGCACAAAACTTAAGTCCAAGTGGATCAAAGACCTCAACATAAAACTGGACACATTAAATCTAAAAAATAGAAAGTTGGGAAATGCCTCGAAGTCATTGGCACAGGTGACAACTTACTGAATAGAACACCAATAGCTCAGGCCCTAATATCAATGATGAACAAATGGGACCTCATGAAACTGAAAAGCTTCTATAAGGCAAAGGACACTGTCACTAGAAGAAAATGACAACCTACAGATTGGGAAAAGATCTTTACCAGCTCCACATCTAACAGAGGGCTAATATCCAAAATTTATAAAGAACTCAAGAAATTAAACACCAAGAAACCATATAACCCAATAAAAAATGGGGGATAGAGCTAAACCGAGAATTCACAAAAGAAGAATCTCTAATGGCCAAAAGACACTTAAAGAAATTCTCAACATCCTTAGTCATCAGAGAAATTCAACTGAAGATGACTCTGAGATCTCATCTCATACCTGTCAGAATGGTAAGATAAAAAACTCAAATGACAGCACAATCCTGCAAGGTGGTGGAAAAATGGGAGCACTCCTCCATTGCTGGTGGGAGTGCAAACATGCACAACCACTATGAAAATCAGCCTGGCGATACCTTAGAAAACTTGGAATAGCTCTACCTCAAGATCCAGCCATACCACTCCTGAGTATGCATTCAAATAATTCCTCACCAATCCACAAGTATGTCTCATCAACTATGTTCATAGCACCTTTATTTGCGATAACTATAAGCTGGAAACAACTCAGATGTCTCTCAAATGACAAATAGATAAAATAGCTGTGGTACATTTACACAATATAATACTACTCAGCCAATTAGAATACATCTTATGATGGCAGCAGAACTTGCCATCAGTGGTCATGTGGTACTACTGTGGTGGAAGTTGGATTTCTTTGGAAACACAGTTGTGTTGAATGAATGTATTTCTTTTTTTTTTCTCAAGAATGGGATGTGGGGGTGCTTTGTACACCACCAGAAAACAGACTCATGAAAGAGGAATGCAAAACATCCTGAAGGAAGTGCACACGATATTTTGCCAGCTGGAAAACTACCATGTATGGTGAACATATTTACATACTTTGATGGACAGACTCCTTAGAGAGCTCACGATCATGGTCAATAGGAAGTACCTTGTGTGGAGGGTGTGAAGTGGACCAGTTGGAAGGCTCTCTTGTGCAGGTATAGAGAGGAAGCCCCAGATACCTCAGAAATGCAGAGGGTCTTTTTGCTTGGCATCTCTTCTTGTTGCTGCTCATCACTACTTTGCTTCAAAAGACTCCAGACAAAACTTCAAGACTTGTTTCTTCTGAGACCTGCTGCTGCCTTTGCTTATAAGCTAGTTTAGATGGGCTAAGATTGTACAATCCAGGCCAACACTTGTTAAAATCCATCAGGTGGCTGTGTGTTCATGTTCTGCCCAGTTCTCGAGACCCCAAAGGCCACCTAGGAGTCAATTCCAATGTAAATGCATGAGGGTTGTTTATTCAAGCTCAGAGGTTGGACCCTCAAGGCTCACCAACACAGCAGTTTGAGTTGAGAGCCCCAAACTCCAAAAGTATAGGGTTTATATAGGGGCTTAGACAAAGAAAAAAGTTTTCTATCATATGATTGGGTGACATTTGGATAACTAGTCATGTTCATTTTTGATTGGCTCATTTTTACTGACTAACCATCTGTGGTCTGTTTGACCACAAGAAAGTTTGTTTAGACTTTTTGGGTGCTTTCTCAGAGTGAGCTGTCCGGTGATGACAAGGGGACACCCCTGGAATGCAAGGTCAGGTACATTTTGTTGTTCTGGAACTGGAGGTCAGGTCTGAATAAAACTTAATACAAAATGGAACATTTTTTCTAGATGGATTTATTCAGCCTCCACATTCATTTGTAATGGTGGGTTAAGGATTAATACCAACAACCAATTAAATATAATATAAATACAAGTAAATAATTTAATTAGCCATTTTTCTACAAATGTCACCCAACATGGGGCCTGAATAAAATAGAAAAATGGATAACTAAGTTAATAGTAACATTTTTGTCCAGTCTCTATGAGTATGTGTAAGAACCTTAGTCCTCCCTACCTCTGTCTTTGCCCAATCTCAGGCCTCAGCATTTATTTAACCAATCATAGACAAGCAAGGTAGCACAGCACTACTTGAAGTATAGCAAGCAAGCTTCTGGGAGCAGGTTAATTAATTTTTAGAATGCATAACATCATCCCATCATTTGCTTCTGAAGATTGTGGCCCAGGTGAGGCTAAAGAGATTGCAGCCCAAACAGGCATGAGGAAGTGTTTTCACCACTGCTGCCAATACAAGAGCCACTACCACTGCTGGTGTCCCTTCTAAATCTCTCCTGAACTGCTGTTGGATCATGCTCTTCTGGTACCTGTTCCTATGTGTGCTGTCTGGCTGGACTGCTGACTAGTTGTCCCAAGGACCTGTGCCTGAGGACCTCTGATATTATCCATTTTTCCCTGTACCTTGGGCTGGTGGGTTGGAAGTTGTTTAGTCTTTAATAAATAGTTTAAAATTACACCTTCATACTACCTTTGAAGAAATGAAAGATGCAAGATTGAGAGGGAGTCATAGGAAGAAGCTGTGTCCAGACAATGTATGGCAGGTCCATATACATGCTAGGCAGTCCTGAGGGAACTTTGTGTAAAACTATGAAGGCAAAGCAATGGTGACCCTAGGGTTTTAGAGGTGGCAGAACTATAGGAAATCTGCTGGGGAAAGTGGCATACATGGATGAGCTGGCACAGCAGAATCTTTGTGTGCCACAGGCAGCAGAGTTACAGAGATGAAGTAAGCCCTTTTGAGCTGAGATGATACCTAGAATAGTTTGGTGTTGGCCCTGCTGGATATTCATCTTGCTTTGATCCAGTCTTTCCTTGAAATGCTCTTATTTATTTCTTTGGAATGGGAATGGTGACTCCATGTCACTGCATGATGGTGATAGATAATTTGTTCTTTTTATTTTTCTTGGAGGTTACTTTGCATCTGTCATTAGTTGAAAATCTACCTAGAGATTTTGGACTTTTGACCAGTGCTGGCCTTGATTAAGACAATGGGGTCATTAAAGTTGGACTGAGTGGTCTTTGCATTAAGGGATGACCATCAGTATAGCAAGATCAGGGGTTGAATGCTTTAGTTTGAAAGGGAAATGTTCACCATGGGGTCATGGGTTTGAATACTTGGTCTTGGCTAGTGTTTGTGGGGCACATAGGCTGGGTGACCTGTGAAACAGGCACAGCACTAGAGTGAGGTCAGTGATGTGCCCAAAACCTAAAATATCCAATCTTGAGACCAAAAATCTCCAATCTTGAGTCTGACAGGAGTAAGGACCACTCCTTCCCTGTTTCTTGCCTGCATGCCCCAGGGCATGTTGCATGGCAACCCCCAATTCCACAGCTCTGAAGATAGTCACATAGCCTAGCACCTGGAATGCCTCTCCATGTAAATGAGGAACCCAAGTACACTAACCCCCAACTAATAAGGTAAACCCACCCTGGAAATTCCCTTACTTCCCAAGGTTCATATCTCCTGTTCACCCTGGAATATAGACACATAGTAATTGTTACACAGAATCACTGTATTCACTGAATACCGCCTATGTTTAATAAATATAATCTAAAAGAGATGTAACACTATAATCTTCTGAGGAGGATTTCTCCTCCTGGCATTCCTGGTCAGACAGGGGTAAGAGTTGTAACAGTAATATTTTAAAAATTTACACTGTGCTGTGGGAAAATGATCCAATCCTGGCCAAATTAAGTTATATAAAGGCAGGTTTATTGGATATGAGAGGAGAAGAGAAACAGCATGCACATGCAGAAAGAGGGAGAGAGAGAGGAGAGGGACAGAGACAGAGTGGGGGAAAAGGAGGCAGAGAGGGGAGAGAAAGCAAGGTAGAGAGGAAGAGAGAGGAAGAGAGGAAGCCCCCTGGATTATATAGGTAGAGGCTTGTGAGTGTTGGGACATGCCCCATAACAGGTAGAAGCTGAGGCGTATTGAGAGAACCTGGGACTCAGGCAGACTAACAACTAAGATCCTCAGAGAAGGCTTTCTTTTCTCAGCACCCCGAGCCAGATTGGAATACTGCAGACCCCATTTGTTCTGGACTTTGCTTCATCCTCATCCTCATGTGCTGCTGTGGCTGGACACCTTGAGGGAGGAAACAGAACTCAGAACCACAAGTATTGCTACTTGAGAAGGTTGTAGAGCTTGTAGGAGGTGCTGGTTTTGGTAAAAGAAGGTGATCATTGAGGACAGGCATTTGGAACTTTATAGCCTCACCCTAATTCCTGCTGTTGCTCTATTTCCTGACTGAGAATACAATGTGCCTGCTACTGAACTCCTGGTCCTTTGACTTTCTTGCCATGAAGGACTGTATTACCATGGAACTGTGAACCCCAAACAATCCTTTGTCTCTTAACTTGATGGTATAAGTGCATTTTGTTACAGCAACAGGAATGTAACTAAGATACTCTTCATGAAAAAAAAAACCTTTAAAAAGAAAAGTCTCCATTTTTTGATTGGATTATTTGATCTCCTGGAATTTAATTTCTTGAGTTCTTTGTATAGGATGTTTCCTCATCTGTGTTCATAGAAGCCTTATTTGTAATAGCTAGAAACTCAAACCAACCCAGATGTCCCTCAACTGAGGAATGGATTAAAAAAGAAAAAAACCTCAAAACAAAACTGTAGTACATCTACACAATGGAATACTACTTAGCCACCAGAAAAAAAATGAAATCATGCAATTTGCAGCCAAATGAATAGAACTAGAAAAGCTCATCCTGAGTGAGCTAATCCTGACTAATAAAGATGCACATGATATCTATTTACTTATAATTGGATTTTAGCCATATAGTACAGGATAACTATACTACAACCAGTGCATCAAAAGAAACAGGAATATAGACTTTGTTACCTGTTAATGAGACACTTTGCCCTAGTTGTGCTGCCTTGTAGGTCCCCCGTGTATGAGGATGCTGTTAGCTCTCATATGACTGCTGAACTGGGGCCAGGGATTGATATGTAGGGACACTCCAATCCAGAGGAGTAGGACAGAAGGAAGAGGGGTTAGAGGGGGGGAGGTTGGGACTGGGAGGGGTGGAAAGAGGGTACTGTGATGGAGATGTAACCTGAAGTAATTAATAAACATTAAAAAAGAAAAGTCTGAAATGCTATCTTGTTAAAGGTAATTTGTGAATAGAGAAAGTTACATAGTGTTAATGTGATCAGTTCTCAAAGCAATGCTTTGATTAGGAAGAAAATCTCTGTGGCTTCATGTTGCAGTCTGATGCATTCAGTGTAGAAATGTTATAATATAATTCCAAATAAAAATCAAAATGATCAGGCTAAGTGTGGTGGTGCATACTTGGCTTTAATCCCAGCACTCAGGAGGAAGAGGCAGGTGGATCTCTGTGAGTTAGAGGCCAGCCTGGTCTACAGAGTGAGCCCAGGTCTCCCAGAGCTCTGTTACATAGAGAAACCCTGTCTCAAAAAAAAAAGATCAAGATGATCTCTTTAAAATATATAATCGTGCTGGTAGTTTTCCTTTATTTACTCCAAATAAATGACTTTCTGTCCTCAATGTCATCTTTGAGATTTGATGAACTATGTGTAAAAGATGTGTTTTCCACAGAGTTAAAGTAAATTTCCAATTGAAAGCACACTTCTTGTTTTTGGTCTCCCCAAACTCTATTATCTTGCAAGATGGGCAGCTACATATAAGTAAAACAACTGCAAATACAAATCAAGCCACCATTATTTGAATCTTTATTATCTGTCATCAATAACAACAGTTCCCTTTCCTTCTCCCTTTGACTCTGGAAACCTTTGTAGGTACACATTAGTAAGTTTACTTTGCTGGTGAGAAGTGGAGAATGCTAAGATTAAGAATTTTTTTTTTTTTTGGTCAACATCTTAGAAGCAAAATCCCCAAGCCTGTATGTTGCAAAAAGGATGGAACAAGCTCCAAAAACAACCAGTAGACATACAGTACCAGTGCTCCAAGGAGATGTCTTCACTCTCATGTCCACTGCAGTATCTTTCACATTGTCCAGTGTATTAAAGTTTCCTGCATCCCCACTAATGGGTGGATTGAAAGAGTAAATGATGTGAGAATACAAAAATACTATTCAATATATGGAAATTATGTCCTATAAAATATAAATGTGTTGCAGAATATTTAATCACATTGTAAAACCCAAGACTGTAACTCTAAAACCCATTTCTAAATGTGGTATGGCTCAGCCTTTAATCCTAGAACTTTTTGTTTATTATAAACAAGTCGTTATGGTGTGGCTCAGCCCTAGAACACACCTTTAATTCAAGAGCTTTCTGTACACAGAATTAAATAAAGTTAACTCCAGGTCAAGAGGTAGTACAAGGAACCAGCCAACAGGGATTAAACAGAATGGAGGGACATTGAGATGAGGGGTATTTAAGACAGCATGGAGAAGGAGTTGGGAGTTCCTCTTCTTTTGAGTGCTCTCCTTCAGAAGGTTTTCTTCTTCAAGGCTTCTTCCTCTAGGTTCTTCTAGGCTTTTAACTCTGGGCATTTTTCTCTAGGGTTTTCAGCTGACTAGGAAGTTCAGCTGGGTCCTTTCTCTGCCTCTGAGTTAGCAGGCTTTCACTCCAGCATCTGACTCCTGAATCTTCATAGGTGAAAACAAATGACATGGGTATTTTAGTTTTTTGAAACAACATGAATGAATCTAAAAGATATTTCAAATGAAATTACCCACTACTTAATTTCACATAAATGCAGAATCTAAAACTAAAACAGCGACACACACACACACACACACACACACACACACACACACACACAAGTGCAGATATGTGGTATTAGAGCCATAAGACTTGACAGACCAAGGAAATGGTTGTTAAGTGAAGAAGGTTTCAGTGAGAAAAAAAGACATCTTCAAACACAGTAACAGTGGCTAATCATGAACGCTGCATGCATATATCAAAGCAATATTTTATACTCATTAAATAGATGCAACCATTACTTCCTAGTTTACAAGGAAATTTAAAGCAACTTACAACTCTGCATAAATGTAGCTTTTGCAAATACATGTGGGTCAGGAATATTTTGAGCTATGTTTATGTAGATATAGATGTGCTGTCATTTGTATACATATAAACATAATAAGTTTTTTATCTTTTAGTTGCAAAAAAGAGAATATGTGCTGCTTCTGGATATGTAATATAAATGGTCATGATATACCCATAGTCTCAGGGCAAAATTGCAAGACAACCAACAACAATGCAAATATATTTAGATGCAATGTTTTTCAATTTTAGACTTTAAAATTAGAGATATCAATGGAAATTTTTTGAGACTTAACTTAATTGCAATATTTTTCTCTTTCTTTTCCTCCTTCTAAACACTCCCCTATACCCATCTCTACAATCCTTCAACTTCATAGTCTCTTTTTGAAAAATTACTGTTGCATCCATGTATGTATATATACACAATATTTTAAAATATGTAGCTGTCCAGCCCACATAATTTTTCTATTATCTCTCTTTTCAGTACTGAATTTAGCAATGGACAACCAATTGGTGTGATCTTCCTCTTGGAAGATCACTTCTACCACTCTTAGCTTTCCCCAGTTGCTAAAGTTCTTTGTGTTGGGATAAGGTTTATGTGCTTTCTCTATCAAGTTTGACATGTTCTTTGATGTCATTCTTACTCAGATCATATTTGGCCAGCAAGGATGGTGAGATTTTATGTGTGTTGCTTCTAAAATTATTAGCAGATAGAACCCCACAGCAAACTCCCTGATCTTCTGGCTGTAAATTTGTCTTCCTATCTTCCTGCAGTGTTCCCTGAACCTTAGGTGCAGGGATATTTTCACAAAACTTGTATAACCAGGAAAATGAAGCTGATAAATTTTCAAGTTAAAAGATTAGGAAATATGTCACCTTTTATTAAGAAAGTATATGTTTATTCTTATCATTTTGAATTCAACAGTATATGTTAATACTATATACAAAAATGCAAGGACATGAATGGGTAGAATGTGGGAGGTGTTTGCATGAAAATGCTGTCAGTATTCACTAAAAATCAGTGTGATTAAAGGAATTTGTTATCTTTATGTTTTTATATATTTTTATTGTTTTAAACATTTCTCTCATATTTGATTACAGTAAGCCACATTACATTTGTTGATTTTATATGTGAGAATTCATTCATATTGGAAGTAATTTACTTTCAATGGGAGAAGGGTGTGAAAAAAAACTACTCCACTATTGATAGAATCTGAATTAGTAAATGCTGGCTTAATTGACAAGATGCTATGAGAACACTTGAAAAATTTCAAGGAGGCAATACCCACACTAATATTTAATATTTGTGTTAATAAAATATTTTCCTAAACATTATAAAATGATAATTGTTTGAAGTTTAACAAAGATGGTGAGTCAACTGCATCTAAATTATCTAAGGAATGTCAGTGAAGTAAATACATTTATTTACAATCAACCTCATATGTTTTGGTTTTAGAAAGCATGCAAGACTATGCAAGACCATTACAATAGGTTTGTTAATAATAATTAGGTGAATATTAAACAATGCCCAGCAGATTTTCTTTATCCTATAGGGAATTATCTATTGCATTGAGGGAGTTTTAGTATTGACTTTAAAAATACGATGGAAGATGATAAGAAATAAATATCCCCAACAAACTACCTTTGTTAAAGAAAATTGACATACAAAGGGAAGTTTTTATGGATATTCTTGCTCCGGAAGCTTAAGTGTCCTTGTGGAATTTTAAGTTTTGTTGTGTCCATTCCTGCAGAGAGTTTCATAGGAATTTGGTGAGAAAAATATTAGTGTCCTTTTATATAGATTAACCATGTAATTATCAAAAGTTGTCATAATGTGTTCTTAACTGCATAGAAATGGTATTGTGTAAGTTTACTTTTATTGGAATTATGTAACAAGTAGGACACAAGGCAATACTAATATGTAAATTAAATATTTTGTCCAATTTCTCCAAATCCCTGTGACTCACTGCTATGTGTTTATAAATAAAAAATTTGAGGTCAATCATGTGGATTTGTAAGAGTCCATGTGGTCAACTTCTATGCTGTGATTCTTATTAAGTAAAATTACCCTTTTTTAGTTTCACTTTGGAAATTTCCATAATCAAGATGCATTGTTGGTTCCTGGGATCATAGATCTGTGTGGCATTTTATGGCATCTATGCCTGCTTCCTCACCTGGTTATTGGATTCCCTGGAAATCTTGGGAATACAAAGAAAGGAAGATTCCCCACAAAACAGCATCTATATCTTGTTAAATGCTTGGAAGATAGAAAAAAAAGTCTTCTTATACTTTTTACATAAGATAGTGGAAATTTTAATAAATTTTACAAACTTTACCTGCTTCTCTGCTATTGTGTTTCAGCAAACAATAGAACTCTAAGCAAATCTTCTCTTTCCTCTTCCTAGTAAAGTTGGAGGTGAACTAATTTCATAGAATATTTTTTCTATCTAGTTGAAATGAAGGAAGAAAAAGTAACCTGTACTACTTCTTGTACAATATTTTAGTTTTGCTAATGTATTTTATTCCCTCAAGATGATTTCTTGCCTATTCCTTTAAAAATTGTACTAGTTTTACTCTTTTTAAAATAATAGAGCAAATAATTTTAGAAAAATTGTTTATTAAAATCGAAGATATGTGCACAGAACTGTTACCTAATACTATAAAGAATTTGATACTAAGATTAAAAAAATGTAAAAGTATATGTTGGTAGGAAACCCATTGGACAATCTTTGTCTTAAGAGTGCATGGTCAGTGGTATTCACTGGATAGTTGGAAAATGAAACCTTGTATTTCTAGGGATCAGTTCCAATTTTAGATTATCAATGCTGTGATGTAAATACACAAGCCACCTTAAGCCCAGAATCACACATATTTATCATTACAGCAGTATAGTTAGGTGGTCCCTGCTGTCCTGCACAGGATCCGGCACCACTTCCCAGCTCATTATGCTCATGAGTACATGGGGCTTGATGAAATTTTCTGCCTGTGTGTTATGTCTGTGGGCATTGTTAATTAGTTTCATGTTTTACCCAATAGATTCTTTATATAAACATAGTTTTTATCACTTCTGTGGAAAGCAGATATTGGAGACACCAGCTATTCATTCTACAGTAATGTGCTTTGTAATATTAAACAGCACCTTCAATTTCACAATCTCCCTCAAGCAAATGAAAGGCTCAGAAAACACTTTCACAATGACAAAATCACTTTAAAACCATTAATTGACTGCATAATTTTTCACATAAGCATGTTTAAATTTCTTAGATCTATCATTAGTATTTAAAGAAATTGTGCACATCTCTTGGTACATGTTTTTTGTCTTATAATAAAAGTTGTTATAACATCATGGATTGACACATGGGTAACAGGTTTTTTTGGGACAAACTTAAAATCATAATATTTTAACTCAGGTGTCTTTAATCCCACAAGGAACCGAATTAATGCTTCTTTACATCTATTTTGTTGAAAAACACATGGAAATTAGTTTTCAAAATTGATGACCGTTTATATAAATGTATAATCATGTAACATATTTGAAAAGGATAGAAAGAGCAGAAATGTCTTAAATTACCATCTTATTACCTTACCTGCTTATGTCTTAGAACGATAGATACATAAGTACAAATAATAGGAAAAGTACATTTCATCATTTTTCATATAAGAATATTTGAAAGATATATATGAAATGAAAGTAGGATGGTACAATTTGAGATGGTGAAGAGAAATATCAGAGTAAAGAGAAAGCTGGTGAGTTAAGCATGTTTGGAAACCATCTTAAAGAGAATGAAAATGTCATTATGTAAAGCAATACTTAATACAATGAGACTTTTCAAATTGAGATTGTTTCTAAAAATATTTTAATATAAAGTATATTTTTCACTTTTACCATTCTAAGCATTGTATAATATCTATATTTTAAATGTATCAAATTAAACATATCTAAATAAACATTAAATTATACATAATTTATAGTTATGTATATGCATAAGACCAAGTGAATCGATGTCTATGGCTTTCTCAGCTACTTCTCTTATAATTGTATGTTGTAAAATGTGTGTATCAATTGTGGGGGTTTCCCTAATCTTAGGAGAAGGAGAGGACAGAGATGGGGAAGATGGAGGGAGGGGAGGATATGGAGGGGAGGAGTGAGGGAACTTTGATCAAGATATAACTTGAAAAAATAAATTGATTAAAAAAAGGAAAGAAACAAAAATGTATGCATCAAAATTGTTCAGAAAATGATTCCTTTTTTTTTCAGAAGAGCTTCAAAGGCAGAAACAATACCCGTTGTTCCTGTTTATTAAGGAACATTTGGCATGTATGAATGTAGACTATGATCTGATCCCATTCTATGGAGTCTTAGTTATATTTCTTTGTTTCATTCCTCTTTGCAGTGAGCAGCCTGAGAAAGTGTGATGGAAGGAAACAGGACCCTGCTGACTGAGTTTGTTCTCAAAGGAATAACAGATCGTCCAGAGCTGCAAGTCACCCTGTTCCTGGTGTTCTTCTTCATCTATGTCACCACCATGGTGGGCAACCTTGGCTTAACCTTTCTCATCTGGAAGGACCCACATCTTCACACTCCCATGTACCTTTTTCTTGGAAATTTAGCCTTTGCAGATGCCTGTACTTCATCCTCTGTGACTCCAAAGATGCTTATGAAATTTTTAGATAACAATGACATGATATCCATGAGTGAGTGTTTCTCCCAATTTTATTTTCTTTGTTTAGGTGCCACCACAGAAATTTTTCTCTTGTTAGCAATGGCCTATGACCGCTATGTAGCCATATGCAACCCTCTGCTCTATCTAGTGGTGATGTCCAAAAGACTCTGCGCTGTGTTAATCAGTATGTCATATATCATTGGTGTTGTAAATTCTACAGTTCATGTGGGATTACTATTCAGATTAACGTTCTGTAGGTCTAATGTTATTGATCATTTCTACTGTGATATCTTGCCACTCTATATAATTTCTTGCACAGATTCATCTCTGAATGCATTAGTTCTTTTTATTTTTGCCTCTTCCATACAAATCAGCACCTCTGTGACTATTGTAGTCTCTTATGCCCGTGTCCTATTTGCTGTCCTGAACATGAAGTCTGAGAAGGGCAGAAGAAAAGCTTTCTTCACCTGCAGTGCTCACCTGTTCTCTGTCTCTTTGTTCTATGGCACTCTCCTCTTCATGTATGTGAGTCCTGGGTCTGGATCAGGAAAACAAAGGGATAAAATGTATTCTCTGTTCTACACAGTTGTGATTCCTCTCCTCAACCCCTTTATTTACAGCTTAAGAAACAAGGAAGTTTTGGGTGCTCTGAAAAAAGTCATAAAATGATAATAATTTTCAGAATAATTTAAAGTTCTTTCTGCTAACTTTTTCTCTATTTCACAATGAATCATAATATTTAATCCTGTGTTTCCACATAATTTAAATTTTACATATCTTTTAATAAAAATACAAATTTAGAATGTGAATGTCCGTTTAGTAATATTAGTATAAAATAGCTAATGAGGAGTTTAAGAGATAATCCTAGTCAATTTTCATTTTAAACTTCATACTGTGAAAAAGTTACTTCATTTAATTATTTTCTTAATCAAGTTAATAAACTTGTGTTTTAACATCAACATTAAATATCTTTGAATTTGTTTTTATCAAAAAATCAGTTTTAGAGTGTGTAAATAATGTGTTTAATACATATATTTTTATCCTAATCACTTCTTGAGAAACACTTGTGTAAGTGATTTGGAAGTATAACCAGCAGATAGTTAAGTAATCCTTATGAAACATGTGACAAGGTAAACCTAATATTCAAAATATTATTTCATGATATTTATGTGTAATAGGAAAGAGATAAATGTTTATCTTATTTTGATTAAACGTTTTCAATGTTAACATATTAAAAATCAATATAAGCATTTTTCACAGAGCATGTAAATAAAATTTTATTTCTGTTTTTAATTAATTATTTTTTGCATAGTACCACTTTCTAGTTTATTTTATCTCTTAGCATTTGCAAATATCCAATTTACATTCATTTTTTTAAAAACATTTATTTATTACTTCAAGTTACATCTCAAGTACCACCCCTTTTCTCCACCCCTCATGGTCCCACCCTGTACCCTATAATCCCTTTCCCACTCATCCACCATTCCAGTGTGAGGTGCCTCCACGTATCAGCCCCCATCAGTTCATTAGTGACATGAGGTCTAAGAGCTTCCTCTTGCACAGGGAGCATACATGGAAGTTCCACTAGGGTGTAGTGTCCCACTAATCGGTAACCAAATCTATATTTCTGTTCTTTTGAGTCTATTGATTGTTGGATGATTATTCATACTATATGACTAAAATCCAGATATAAGTGAATATATGCCATGTGTGTCTTTCTGAGTCTGAGTTACCTCACTCATGATGAGCTAGTCATCCATTTGGTTGCAAATTGCCTGATTTCTTTGTTTCTGATAGCTGAGTAACATTCCATTGTGTAAATGTACCACAGGTTTTTGTTTTTTTAATCCATTCTTCAGTTGAAGGGTATCTGGTTTGTTTCTAGTTTCTACCTATTACAAATAAAACTGATATGAACATAGTTGAGGAGATGTGTTTGTGGCTTGGTGAATACTATTTTGGATATATGTTCAGGAGTGATATGTCTGAGTCTTGAGGTAGAGCTATTCCAAGTTTTCTAAGATATCGCCAGACTGATTTCCACAACAGTTGTACAAGTTTGCACTCCCAACAGCAATTGGGGACTGTTCCCCTTTCTCCACAACCTTATCAGCATGTGCTGTCTTTTTAGTTTTTGATCTTAGCCATTCTGACAGGAGTGAGATGGAATCTCAGAGTCATCTTGAGTTGTATTTCTCTGATTATTAAGGATTCTGAGCATGTCTTCAAGTGTCTCTTGACCATTTGAGATTCCTCTTTTGTGAATTCTCGGTTTAACTCTGTACCCTAGTTTTTGATTGAGTTATTTGGCTTCTTGGTGTTTAACTTCTTGACTGCTTTATAAAATTTGGATATTAGACCTCTGTTGGATGAGGGGTTGGTGAACATCTTTTCCCAATCTGTAGGCTGCTGTTTTGTTCTAATGACAGTCTCCTTTGTCTTAAAGAAGGTTTTCAGTTTCATAAGGTCCCATTTATTGATTGTTCATTTTAGGGCCTGAGCTTTTGGTGTTCTGTTAAGGAAGTTGTCACTTGTGCCAATGAGTTTGAGGTCTTTCCCTACTTTCTATTCTATTAGATTTAGTGTGTCTGGTTTTATGTTAAGGTCTTTGATCCACTTGGACTTTGGGCCTAAGTTTTTTTGCAAGGTGATAATCATAGACCTATTTGCATTTTTCTGTATGTTGACACCCAGTTAGACAAGCACCATTTTTTTTTTTTGAAGATACTTTCCTTTTTCCAATGTATGGTCTTGGCTTCTTTGACAAAAATTAAGTGACCATAGGTGCATGGGCTTATTTATGGGTCTTCAGTTTGATTCCGTTGGTCAACTGGTCTGTTTTGAGTCCAGTACCATGCTGTTTTTATTACTATTGCTCTGTAGTATAGCTTGAAATCAGGGATGGTGATGCCTCCAGATTTTTTTTTATTATCCAGGATTGATTTAGCTATTCTGGGCTTTTTGTTTTTCCATATGAAGTTGAGAGTTGTTCTTTCAAGATCTATAAAGAGTTATGTTGGAATTTTGATGGGAATTGTATTGAGTCTGTAAATTGCTTTTGGTAGAATGGGCATTTTTATTATGTGGATCCTACCTATCCACAAACATGGGAGATCTTTCCATCTTCTGATATCCTCTTAAATTTCTTTCTTCAAGGACTTGAAGTTCTTGTTATACAGGTCTTTCACTTGCTTTGTTAGAGTTACCTCCAGGTATTTTATATTATTTGTGACTATTGTAAACGGTGTTGTTTCCCTAATTTCTTTCTCAGCCCATTTATCTGTTGTATAAAGAAGGACTACTGATTTTTTGAAATGAATTTTGTATCCATCACCTTGTTGACAGAGTTTATCAGCTGTATGAGTTTTCTGGTGGAATTTTTGGGTCAATTATGTATACTACCATATCGTCTGCAAATAGGGATAAGTTGACTCCTTCATTTCTGATTTATATCCCCTTGATCTCCTTTAGTTGTCTTACTGGTCTGGCTACAACTTCAAGTACTATGTTGAAGAGATATGGGGAGAATAGGCATCCTTGCCTTGTCCCTGATTTCATGGGATATGTTTTAAGTTTCTCTCCATTTAATTTGATATTGGCTAGCAGCTTGCTGTATATCGTCTTTATTATTTCTAGGTATGGTCCTTGTATGCCTGCTCTCTCCAAGTCTAAACATGAAGGGGTGTTGGAGTTTGCCAAATCTTTTTCAGCATCTACCGAGATGTTCATGTGTGTTTTTTTTTCTTTCAGCTTGTTTATATGGTGGATTATGTTGATGGATTCATATGTTGAACTCCATTTATTGAGCATTTTTGAGATTATGTTCATGAGTGAAATCAGTTTGATATTCTCTTTCTTTGTTGGGTCTTTGTGTGGTTTAGGTGTCAGGATGACTGCCTCATAGAATGAGATCGGTTATGTTCCTTCTGTTTCTATTTTGTGGAAAAGTTTGAAGAGTATTTGTATTTGCTCTTCTTTGAAGGTCTGGTAGAATTCTGTGCTGAAACTATCTAGCCCTGGGCTTGTTTTGGTTTGGAGACTTTTATTGACTGCTTCTATTTCCTTAACAGTTATAAAGTGTTTAATTTGTTAACCTGATCTTGATTTAACTTTGGTAGGTGGAATCTGTCAAGAATGTCTGTTGTTATTTCTCCCTTTTCATTTCTGATTTTGTTGATTTGGGCACTTTCCCTCTGCCTTTTAGTTAGTTTGGCTAAGGGTTTGTCTATCTTGATTTTCTCAAAGAAATTACTCTTGGTTTCATTGATCCTTTGTATTGTTCTTTTTATTTCTAAGTTGTTGATTTCAGACTCAAATTTGATGATTTCCTGCCTTCTTTTCCTCTTGGGAGTGTGTGCTTCTTTCTTTTCTACTGCTTCCAGTTCAGCTGCTAAGTTGCTAATATGAATTGTCACAATTTCATTTTTGAAGGCATTTAATGCTATGAATTTTCTTCATAGCACTGCTTTCATTGTGTCCCAAAGGTTTGGGTATGTTGTGCCTTCATTTTCATTCAATTTTAGGAAGAGTTTGGTTTCCTTCTTTATTTCTTCCCTGACCCAGTAGTCATTGAGTAGAGAGTTGTTCAGTTTCCCTGAATGTTCAGTTTTTGTATTTCTGTTGTTGTTAAAATACTGCTTTAATACATGGGGGTCTGGTAAGATACAAGGGGTTATTTCAATTTTCTTGTGTCTGTTGAGGCTTTCTTTGTGACCTACTGTAGCTCCAATTTTGGAGAAGGTTCCATGAGGTGTTGAGAAGAGATATATTCTTTTGAGTTTGGGTGAAATTTTCTATAGATATCTGTTAGGTCCATTTGATTCATGATCTCTATTAGACTCATTATTCCTTTTGGCGTCTTTCTCAATGATCTGTCCATTGATGTGAGTGGGGTGTTGAAGTCTCCCACTATTAATGTGTGGTGTTTGATGTGTTGTTTAAACTTTAGTAGTGTCCCTTTTACAAATGTGGGTGCCCTTGTATTTGGGGCATAGATATTCAGTATTGAGATGTCATCTTGATGACTTTTTCCTTTGACAAGTATGTAGTGTCCTTCCCTATTATTTTGATTAATTTTGGTTGAAAGTCTAATTTATTGGATATTATGATGGCTACTCCAGCTTGCTTCCCAACCCTTTAATCTGAGGTAAATTCTATCTCTGCTGGTGAGATGTGTTTCTTGTACGCAGCAAAATGATGGTTCTTGTTTGCAGATATATTCTGTAAGCCTGTGCCTTTTTATTGGTGAGTTGAGTCCATTGATGTTTAGATATATTAATGACCCTAGTTTGTTATTTCCTGCTATTTTGATGTAGGTGGTAGTTATGTGTTTCTTTTGGTTTAGTTGCAGTGGAGTTATTTGTTTCCTGTGTTTTCTTGGCTGTAATTATCTTTTCTCAGTTGGAATTTTCCTTCTAGGATCTTCTGTGGAGCTGGATTTGTGGATAGATATTGTTTGAATTTTGTTTTGTCATGGAATATCTTGTTTTCTCCATCTAAGGCGATTGAAAGTTTTGCTGGGTACAGTAATCTGGGCTGGCACCTGTGATCTCTTAAGGTTTGTAGGACATCTGACCTTGCACTTTTGGCTTTTAAAGTTTCTGAGGAAAATTCGGGTATAATTCAGATGGGTCTGCCATTACATGCTATTTAGCCTTTATCTCTTACAGCTTTTGATATTACTTCTTTGTTCTATATATCTGGAGTTTCAGCCATTATGTGGTGGGCGGAATCTCTTTTCTAATCCAATCTATTTGGTGATCTTCATGCTTCTTGGATTTTTACCACTACCTCTTTCTTGAGGTTTAGGAAATTTTCTTCTATGATTTTGTTGAAAATGTTTCCTGGTCCTTTGAGTCTGGAGTCTTCTCTTTCATATATGGTTATAATTTTTAGGTTCTGTATTTTCATTGAGTCCTTGATGTTATTGAATGTTATGGGTGAGGACTTTTTCAGATTTTTCATTTTCTTTGGTTGTACTGATTTTTTCAATCGAGTCTTCCACACCTGAGATTCTGTCTTCAATCTCTTATATGCTATTGGTGATAATCATATCTGTAGTTCCTGTTCTCTTTCTTTGGATTTCCACTTCCAGGATTGTCTATGCTTGGTTTTTTTTTTTTATTGCTTCTATTTCAAATTTCAGGTCTTGAACTGCTTTATACATTTCCTGTTCTAATTTGATTGTCTTTGCCTCCAATTCTTTCATAGCTTTGTCTCTTTCCTATTCTTGTTTGACTGAGTAATCTTGGAGGTCTTTATTGGAATTCTTTATTGCTTTCCTCTGTAGGATTGTGACTTCTTTATATTCTTTAAGTGATTTATTTTTTTTTCTTTTAAGGCGCTTCTCATTTTCATAAGTATAGATTTGTCATCATCTTCTTGTGTTTCAGCTGTGGTGAGATGGTCAGGGCTTGCTGTATTAGTAAGGTTGAGTTTTGTTGGAGTCATATTTCCCTGACTTTTGTCAGTTCTGTTCCTTTGCTGGCCTTTTGTCATCTGGTGTTCCTTAGCTGTTTGTTCCTGGTGCCTTCCCTTCCTGCTGTGTCCCAAATGGGAGCTCAGGTCAGGGATTGGAGTGGGACTTGTTATTCAGAGCCTGCAAGTTACTGAAATCCAGCTGGTCCTCCTAGTGATGTCAGCAGAGCTCAGCAGGCCACAGTCTGTAAGCAAGTGTTGAGTGGTCCTGAGAGTGTTTGGAACATCATGAGAGGCACAGGTACAGAAGACCATGTTTGGAGGGACTGCCCCAAGTTCAGTGCAGCTTTGAGAGCTCCAGGGCATTGGGCAGGGATGGGGGTTGGTGGGGAGGAGGGAAGGGGAGATAAAACCTAGGTGTTGGGATCAAGAAGGCCCGAGGTGGTGCAGGGTCAGAAGGATGGAGCTGGATGTTCCTGGGGAGTGAGGTCTTGTCACCTCCGGAGGGGCAGAGAAGGTATAGAGGAGCTTGGGGCACATCGCTCAGCTCAAGTGAGCTGGCTCTGTCTCAAAGCACTGGTCTGCTGGGGGGGGGTGTGGAGGTGTGGGTAGGGAAAAGGGAGAAATCCAACCTAGGTGGTCACGAGGAAGAAGGTAGGGGTATCTCCGGAGGTGCAGGTTCAGAAGATGACGTTTGCAATGACAACCCCCAGCTCAGATCAGGTTAGAGAGCCTCAGGGCATTGGACAGAGCAGGGCGTTGGTAGGGAAGAGGGGATATCTAACCTAGCTGTTTGATTTCAAGGACACCCGAGGTGGTATGGGGTCAGGAGAATGGAGCTGGATATTTCTGGGGAGTGAGGCCTTGTTACCTCTACAGGGCAAGGGAGGTAGAGCAGAGCTTAGTGCACAGGTCTCAGTTCAGCAGAGCTGGCCCAATTTATGTTTTTAAATATTATTTTTTAAAATTTATTTATTTATTGCTTCAGGTTACATCTCCATCATAGTGTCCTCTTTCCAACCCTCTCAGTCCTGCCCTCCCACCCTCTACCCCCTAACCTTTCCATCCCACTCCTCTGGAGTGGAGTGTCACTACATAACAGTCTCCCGCCCCAGAACAGCAGTCATATGAGGGCCAAGAGCCTACTCATACACTGGGGCCTACAAGGCAGTACCATTAGGGAAAAGTGTCTCATTGACAGGGAGAAAAAGAAAAAGTCTATGTCCATGTTACCTTTGGTGCGTTGGTTGTGGTATAGATATCATGTACTATATAGTTAAATTCCAACTACAAGTGAATAGATGCTATGTGCATCCTTCTGAGTCTGGGTTAGCTCATTCAGGATGAGCTTCTCTAGTTCCATCCATTTGTTGTAAATTGCATAATTTCCTTGTTTCTGATAGCTGAGTAGTATTCCATTGTGTAGATGTATAACAATTTTTTTAATCCATTCTTCAGTTGAGGGACATCTGGGTTGTTTCCAGTTTCTAGCTATTACAAATAAGGCTGCTATGAACATAGATGAGGAAACGTCCTTGTGATTTGGTGAGCAGTCATTTGGATGTATACCCAGAAGTGGTATGGCTGGGTCCCGAGGCAGAGCTATTCCGAGTTTTCTAAAATATCACCAGATTGACCTCCATAGTGGTTGCACAAGCCTGCACTCCCACCAGCAATGGAGGAGTGTTCCCCTTTCTCCACACCCTTGTCAGCATGTGTTGTCATTTGAGCTTTTGATCTTAGCCATTCTGACAGGTTTGAGTGGAATCTTAGAGTCATCTTGAATTGCATTTCTCTGATGGTTAAGGATGCTGAGCATTTCTTCAAGTGTCTCCCAGCCTTTAGGAATTCCTCCTTTGTGAATTCTCTGTTTATCTCTTTTCCCCATTTTTTGATTGGATTATTTGGTTTCTTGGCATTTAATTTCTTGAGTTCTTTGTAAATTTTGGATATTAGCCCTTTGTCAGATGTGGGGTTGGTGAAGATTTTTTTCCCAATCTGTAGGCAGTTGTTTTAATGACAGTGTCTTTTGCCTTGCAGAAGATTTTTAGTTTCATGAGGTCCCATTTATTGATTGTTGGTCTTAGGTCCTGAGCTATTGGTGTTCTGTTCAGGAAGTTGTCACCTGTGCCAATGAGTTCAAGGGTTCTTCTGTCTTTCTCTTCTAGTATATTTAATGTGTTCAGTCTTATGTTAAGGTCTTTGATCCACTTGGGCTTAAGTTTTGTATGACAAGTGACAAATATGAGTCTGATTTCATTCTTTTACATGTGGACATCCAGTTGGACCGGCACCATTTGTTTAAGATACTGTCCTTTTTCCATTGGGCGGTTTTGGCTTCTTTGCCAAAAATTAGGTGCCTACAGATGTGTGGGTTCCTTTCTGGGTCTTCAATTTGATTCCAGTGATCCACTGGTCTGTTTCTATACCAGTACCATGCTGTTTTTGTTACTATTGCTCCATAGTACAGCTTGAAATCTGGGATGGTGATACACCCAGAAGTTTTTTTTTTTTATTGTACAGGATTGATTTAGCTATTCTGGGTTTTTTGTTGTTCCATATGAAGTTGAGAATAGCTCTTTCCAGGTCTATAAAGAATTGTGTTGGTATTTTGATAGGCATTGCATTGAATCTGTATATTGCTTTTGGTAGGATGTCCATTTTTATTATGTTGATCCTAGCTATCCATGAGCATGGGAGATCTTTCCATCTTCTGATGACCTCTTCAATTTCTTTCTTCAAGTTATTGAAATTCTTGTTGTACAGGTCATTTACTTGCTTGGTTAGAGTTACCCCCAGGTATTTTATATTGTTTGTGGCTATTGTGAAGGGAGTTGTTTCCCTGATTTCTTTCTCAGCCCATTTATTTGTTGCATAAAGAAGGGCTTCTGATTTTTTGAATTAATTTTGTATCCAGCCACCTTGCTGATGGTGTTTATCAGCTGTAAGAGTTCTCTGGTGGAATTTTTGGGGTCGCTTATGTATACTATCATATCATCTGCAAATAGATATAATTTGACTTCTTTATTTCCAATTTGTATCCCCTTAATCTTCTTTAGTTGTCTTATTGCTCTAGGAAGAACTTCAAGTACTATATTGAAGCAATATGGCGAAAGTGGACATCCTTTTCTTGTCCCCGAGTTTAGAGGAAATGCTTTAAATTTTTCTCCATTTAATTTGATGTTGGCCACTGGCTTGCTGTATATTGCCTTTATTATTTCTAGGTATGGCTCTTGTATGCCCTTTCTCTCCAGAACTTTTAGCAAGAAGGGGTGTTGGATTTTGTCAAATGCTTTTTCCACATCTAGCGAGATTTTCATGTGTTTTTTTTTCTTTCATCTTGTTTATATGGTGAATTACATTGATAGACTTTCATATATTGAACCATCTCTGCATTCCTGGGATAAAGCCTACTTGATCATGGTGTATGATACTTTTGATGTGTTCTTGAATTCGGTTTGCTAGTATTTTATTAAGTATTTTTGCATCTATGTTCATGAGGGAGATTGGTCTGAAGTTTTCTTTCTTTGTTGGGTCTTGTGTGGTTTAGGAATCAGGGTGACTGTGGCCTCATAGAATGAGTTTGGCAGTGTTCTTTCTGATCCTAGTTTGTGAAAGATTTTAAACATTATTGGCATTAGCTCTTCTTTGAAGGTCTGGTAGAATTCTGTGCTGAAACCATATGGGCCTGGGCTTTTTTTGGTTGGGAGATTTTTAATGACTGATTCTATTTCCATAGGGGTTATAGGGCTGTTTAATCTGTCAACCTGATCTTCATTTAGTTTTGTTAGGTGGAATCTATCAAGAAAATTGTCCGTTTCACTTAAATTTTCAAATTTGGTGGAGTATAGATTTTTAAAGTAGGACCCAAATATTCTCTGGATTTCCTCAATGTCTGTTGTTTTTTCTCCATTTTTATTTCTGATTTTCTTGATTTGGGTTTTTTACCTCTACCTTTTAGTTAATTTGGCCAAGGGTCTGTCTATTTTTTGAATGAACTCTTGGTTGCCTTGATTCTTTGTATCATTCTTTTTGTTTCTAAGTTGTTTTTTTTTCAGCCCTAATTTTGATGATTTCCTGCCTTCTTCTCCTCTTGGGAGTATTTGCTTCTTTTTCTCCAATTCACCCAGTTTAGCTCTTAATTTGCTAATATGAGCTGTCACAATTTTCTTTTTGAAAGCACTTAGTGCTATGAACTTTCCTCGTAGGACAGCTTTCATTGTGTCCCATAGGTTTGGGTATGAGGTGCCTTCAATTTCACTGCATTTCAGGAAATCTTTGATTTCCTTCTTTATTTCTTCCCTGACCCAGTAGTCATCCAGTAGAGAGTTGTACAATTTCCATGTGTGTGTAGGCTTTCTGTTGATTTTGTTGCCGTTGAAGTCCAGCTTTATTCCATGGTGGTCTGATAAGATACAAGAGGTTATTTCAATTTTCTTGTATCTGTTGAGGCTATCTTTATGTCTGAGTATATGGTTGATTTTTGATGAAGTTTCCATACAGTGCTGAGAAGAAGGTGTATTCTTTTGTGTTTGGGTGAAACGTTCTGTAGATATCTGTTAGGTCCATTTGGTTCATGAGCTCTGTTAGGCTCATTATTTCTCTGTTTTGTTTCTGTCTTGTTGATGTCTCCATTGATTTTAGTGGGTTGTTGAAGTCTCCCACTACTAATGTGTGGGGATCGATGTGTGATTTAAGTTTTAGAAGCGTTTCTTTTACAAATGTAGGTGCCTTTGTATTTGGGACATAGATGTTCAATATTGAGATATCCTCTTGAAGATTATTTCCTTTAATGAGTATGTAATTCCCTTCTCTATCTTTTTTGATTAACTTCAGTTGGAAGTCAGTTTTGTTTGATATTAAGATGGCTACTCCAGCTTGCTTCCTGGGTCCATTTGCTTGGAAAACCTTTTCCGAGACTTTTACTCCGAGGTAGTATCTATCTTTGTTTGTGATATGTGTTTCTTGTATGCAGCAAAATGATGGGTCTTGTTTACAGATCCAATCTGTAAGTCTGTGTCTTTTTAATGAGGAGCTGAGACAATTGATGTTTGTGGATATTAGTTACCAGAGGTTGTTATTTCCCATTATTTTTGGTGTAGGTGGTGGTTTTGTGTTTCTTTTGGTTTAGTTGCCATGGAGTTTTTTTTCCTCTGTTTTCTTGAGTGAAGTTATCTTCTCTGGGTTGGAATTTTCCTTCTTGGATCTTCTTTAGGGCTGGATTTTGGGTAGATATTGTTTAAATTTGATTTTGTCATGGAATATCTTGTTTTCTCCATCTATGTTGATAAACAGTTTTGCTGGGTATAGTAGTCTGGCTGGGTACCTATGTTTTCTCAGAGCTTGTAGGACATCTGTCCATTCCCTTCCGACTTTTAAAGTTTCTGAGGAGAAGTCAGGTGTAATTCTGATGGGTCTGTCACTATATGTTATTTGACCTTTTTCTGACATAACTTTTAGTGTTCTTTCTTTGTTCTGTACATTTGGAGTTTCAATTATTATGTGATGAGAGGATTTTTTTTCTGAAATAATCTGTTTGGTGTTCTGAAAGCATCTTGGAATTTTATTGGCATCTTTTTTTTTTAGGTTTGGAAAGTTTCTTTTATGATTTTGTTGAAGATGTTTCCTGGACCATGGAGTCATGAATCTTCTCTTTCCTCTATTCCTGTAATTATCAGGTTCCGTCTTTTCATTGAGTCCTTGATTTCTTAGATATTATAGGTGAGGACTTTTTTAGCTTTCTCATTTTCTTTTTTTTCCTTTATTTTTTATTTCTTCAAGTTACATCTCAATCGCAGTCCCCTCCCTATTCCCCCTCCAGTCCCACCCTCCCACCCTCAACCCCCAATCCTCTTCCCTTTTTTTTTCTTTTAAGTTTAAGGTATATATTATTTCCCCCTACAGTTTCTCCTTTCAGTCCAACAAATGGCTCTTTCTCTTATAATAATAAATACAATACAGTACAACAGAGGTAATTACGCCACAGTTATGAGGGTTATATGACTTAACGTACATTCCCAATGACCAGTCAATATGTGTTTGGTACCTGACTTTAACATTCTACTATCTAAACATCTCCATGAGTTTAAAGTTCTATATCTGACTCAACATTCATACTAATTGCAACACAATTTTAAAAGTGTCTTCTTAGATGTATAACACTCTCTTGACTCCTAAACAACTCAAAATTTAATTATGAGACTTTATCTATCTGTTCTTCAATCACCTCAGAGACCTGAGAGGGATAAATATATCTGATTTTATAGGAAGTACAGGGTCTGCAGCGTCCCAAACTAAGAAATGACATACCACCCCAGAGAAATGGGATGGAAGGGTTAGGAGGTAAAGAAAAAAAATGAAATGTGATGTTTCGGCCTTTTACTACTAACTGTCATAAACTGTTTTGGATAATTAAGAAATGCTAACTAATGGTTATGCAAGCCGGTCATTCTGTTAGGTACTATGACAGCCTATTATAGTTACTTGCTAAGCTAATCAGAAATAAACCTGCTAAGAGACAAGCAACATCTGCTTACCCTAATATAAGAGATAGATAGGGCCTCTTCAAAAACCTCAAGAGATCTGCAGAATATGGCATTCAAAGATGTTTTCATAACTTTAGATTTTTTTATATCAAGACATATCAACTCCTGACAGCACCCCCTATTCTCCTCCAAGTATAAGATGAGCATCGAAGAATCTCCAGTGGGAGATGATTGAATTAGTTGCAAGCCTATCTCTTGGTAGGAAAAGCCCCTTTCTCCAACTGTAGACAGAATGCTGTCCAAAAAGGACAAAACCTGGAAGCAGGTAAGTCAACAGCCTAGCTCTGCCAAGACAGGGTAGGTAAGTCCTTCATAACCCCTGCTCTACAATCAATGTCTATCAGAGAAGCGGGGCCAAATGACTGAAGAGCGATGCTTTCTCATTTTCTTTGGATGTTGTACTGATTTCTTCCATCGAATCTTCCATGCCTGAGATCCTGTCTTCCATCTCTTGTATCCTATTTTTGATATTCATGTCTGTAGTTCCTGTTCTCTTCCCTTGATTATCCATTTCCCCTCTTAGCTCTGACTGTGTTTTCTTTATTGCTTCCATTTCTAGTTTCATGGCTTGATAGATTTTATTCGTTTTGTATATTTCCTGCTCCAATTTGCTTGTCTTTGCCTGGAAATCTTTCATCTCTTTTAAATCTTTCATTGCCTTGTCTCTTTTCTGTTCAAGTTGAGCCACTTTGGCTTGGAGCTCTCTAATGGTATTATCCATTGCTTTCACTTGTAAAATTGTAGACTCTTTGAATTCCTTCATAGATTTAAATTCCTCTTGAAAGGACTCTATCATTTTCCAGACTGTAGAATTGTCATTGTTTTCATTTATTGCAGCTGTGGTGAAGTAGTCAGGGCTTGCTGTACTGGCATCATTGTATTTTGTTGGGGTCATATTTCCCTGGCTTTTGTTGATTCTGCTTTTTTGCTATCCATTTGCCTTTTGGTGGTTCTTAGCTGTTTGTTCATGTTGCCTTCTGGACTTGGAGCCAAAGGGGGCGCTTTGGTGTAGCAGTAGTATTGCTTGGTGATCAGTCGCTTTCCACTGGCTGGATGGGGACTTGTGTGGAGGTTGTCAGTTTCTACCAGAGCTCACCTCTTTCTCTTTTGTCCCAATTGGGGACTCAGGTGAAGGGTTGTGGTGGGATGTGTTCCTGTATTTTCCTGGGATCCAACCGGTCTTCGTATAGAAGACAGTGCAGCTTAGAAGGCCACAGACTGTTCTGTGGGGTTGTAGCTCCCCTGAAACATATGTGTCTGGACCATGTTTGTGGTCCTCCCCAGCTGTTCTCAGGGATTCTCAGGGTCGATGTGGATCTAATAGCCAAAAGCACTGTGAGCTAGTGCAGCCCACTCCCAGGCAATGAGAAATGGCCCCGGATTGTTTCACTGCTCACAAGTTGGAGCTCTCTATGTTGCACATTAGTTATTCAGCATTTATTGGCTCTGCTGGTATGATCCTGTGTGTCCAGGCACAGATGCTGTAGACTCTGGAGGTCCCAAGTTTGGGGGTTGGGTCTGCCAGCTGGAGTCCTGAAAGGATCTGATTCCGATGGGGAGGGAGTACAGAAGCATCCCCCAAGTCAAAACCTCACTGTTATGCTGAAGATCTGGCTTCCCACCAGAAGGGCCAGCACTAGCAAAAGAGTCTGATATTAACGCCACAATCTGACCAGGACTTGGACCCTGTGAAGAACAAATCTGCCCTCCACCCTTGCTGCTTGCCTTTCTGTCACTCTCCCTGCTCCACCTATGTCAGTCTGGAGCTGAATGGTTATTGGGGCCATTGTCTTTCAAGTTCTGGAACACTGCAGTGTAGCTGCAGGGTAGCCTGCTGCTGCGCAAGTGTATCCCGCTGCTGTCTAGCTGCAGAATTCTTCCCAGTGACTGTAAATCCAATAGAGGGGCCTTTATGTACATCCAACACCCCTCTGGGGAAGCACAAATATGCCTGCACTTTCCAAAATGCCAGTGTGGCCCGCCAGCCTCTGTGCCAAAGTTGCTCAGATTGCTGTGCGACCGCCCAGAGAGTATCCAGCTCGCAAAGCTCTGCTCCGGCTCCACCAACTCTTCACTAAATAACCTGAAAGCCTGCATTACATCTGAGAGCCCAGGAGGTTGGTGAGTAACCCTGTCTGGGGGTTTGGAGCTGCCCGCTGGGTAGAGGAGTGCTCTTATCCTCACCCTGTCCTGGTGACGATTTCTGATTCCTGGGTTCTGCGGCTTCTGCACCGGATCCTGCTAGTCTGTTTTTTTCTTAGTGTCCAAGAGAGGGGAGGAGAGTCCTGTCCAGGGACTTTTATTGGTTCCTGGGTCGCTGAGTGAAACCCAGCAGGTTGGCGGTATTCAGATTGTTGGTCAGTGTCTTATAACTCTGTGGCATTATAGTTGTTTTCCCCACGATCAAAATGCATCCCTGTGGGCTGCCACCATCTTGGATCCCCTCCTTAAATATTATTTTAACTCGTCTGGCTTGGGGATTGTATGGATATTGCTCACTATTGTATTAATGCCTAGAAAAGGGTATGCTGCAAGGATATTGGTAATTACCTTGTAATGTTTTTTGAATGTCTAGTAAAGAAAATTTTAAATTCTTAAAAAAATGTTTGTCTTTCTTTTGTCTATGCCTATCTTTTGTTTTCACATATTTCTTTGTCTCTGAACCAGAACCCTTGGTGGATCATTTAGACAAGATCTAAAATAAATCTCATCAGGAGTATAGTGAACAGATACACTGTGCTTCATGTCTTGAGCAACATAAAATCAACGGCATTAATAAGGAATAGCCTTTCCATGACTGTGTAATTTCTTTGGGTGTTGAAACAATATGAGAAAGAGGAAAAAAGTTGGACAGTATAAACTACAAAAATCACAATATAGAATAATTGAAAACCTGACTTTAGTATTTATTCAAACGTTTGAAGGGAAAAGGAACAAAACTTTTGAGGTGAATGTGAAATGGTCACATAGTCTCTGATATTGTTGTCATTGTTTGGAATGGTTATGGAACATTTAGATGATTCAGCCCTATTGGTGTTTGTAGGTGAATCCAAGTGGGCCTTGATCTAATACAACAGCCCCATTCCTGTTCTTATTAGCGCTCTGCTTCCTGAATGTGCATACAGTGTGCCTTGCTGCTTTAAATTAGGCTATAGTAAATGTACTCTCCAGAAATTGCAAACCCAAATCAATGGTCTACCTTTTACAGAAAGTGCCTCATACAGAAGATTGGCACCAGTGTTGTTTCTCTGATTATCTTGATCTTGTGTTCCTAAGGCCTTTTGAAAGACTTTGAAGCAGAGTATGGAACAGTTTGAAACTTTGGGCAAGAGAAGGCCTCAACTGATGTAAGCAGGGCTTAATGGGTTATTCTAATGGGCGTTTGGAATGTTAGGATGCAGAGAAAATGCACTGAACTTTCAAGCCTGCCTCATGAATCTACACAGAGGTGAGTAAGGGTGACCTAGAGGTCTTTCAGGATATACTGTGGCAAAGAATCTGGTGGAACCTCCAAAAACTCGATTGATCGATTGAGACTGAATTAATAAGAAGTAGCCTAGTAATAGGCTTAATACTAAATTCCATAGTAGATTAAAAATATTCATTTATTATTCCAAGTTACATTTCCATTATTGCCCTCTCCCTCCACCCCCTACTGGTTTCACCCTCTCACCCTCATCCCTCTCTCCCACCTATCCCATCCCTCCAGTATGGGATGCCTCCATGTATCAGTCCCCTTAAGTTCATTGGTGACATGAGGTCTAAGAGCTTATCTTGCACAGGGGGGCATACATGACAGTTCCACTAGGGTGGTGTCCCACTAACAGGTAACCAATTCCATGTTCCTGTTCTTTTGGGTCATAGTAGAAATTTTAAGTGCCCTCATTTCTCACTGTTCTCAATTAGATCTAAAGAAATGGGAGGGGAAGTGGAGAGAGGGATAGAGAGCAATAAGTAAGTAAAAAGAGTTATTAAAATGTGACTATATTAAGGAAAGTATGTGAGTAAGATTGAAGATTTCAACACTAAGGGGTTGAGTATAAAAGTGTATGTAACTGACAAAGGAGTTAGTTCCATCAAAGAGTAACCTGGTCCTGTTTTGGGCCAGTCTTACTTGAGAGGAGAAACAACCCACTCATCAAAGACCCAAACTTGTGAAATACAAATATATTTGAAACACGAGAGTCTAAGCTGAGAATGAAGAAATAGTTTCTTGATCCTGACAAGCAGTTGCCTAGCAGACTGATTCCTCAAAAACTAGGAAGCTAATACAACTGTTGTGAAGGGTACAGAATACACCTTAATCTGGCAGCAGAACTTGCCAGCAGAGGCCACATGGTACTCTCTCTGAAGGAATGAAAGATGCAAGATGAGAGAGGGTCATGGCAATGAGGTGTGTCCAGACAATATGTGGCAGGTTCAAATACATGCAAGGCTGTCCTGATAGAACTCTCTGTGGTGGTATGAAGGCAAAGCAAAGGAGAACTCAGGGAGCTGGAGGTGAAAGAGTCATCTGATGAGAAAGCAGCACACATGGAATGGAGCTGGCACAGCAGAGAATCTGTGTGTGCCACTGGCAGCAGAAATGCAGAGATGAGACCTTGTAAGCCTTTTGCAGCTGAAATGATTCCTAGAGTAATCTTACTTGCTCGACACAGAGCTGCAGGATCTGATCTTGGTCTTGGTGTTATACAATATTTCCTTGCTATGCTCCTATTCATTCCTTTGGAATGGGAATGATGACTCTGTGTCACTGCTTGATAGAAGTAGATAATTTGTTCTTTTGATTTTACTAGTGGGTGACATATTAAAGAGGTTACCTTGCAGCCATTATTACTTGAGAATATACCTTGAGGTTTTGGATTTTTGACCAGAGCTGGCCCTGTTTAAGTGAATGGCATCATTAAAATTAGACTGAGTGCTCTTTGCACTAAGTGGTGACCATCAACACAGGAGGACCAGGGATGGAATGCTTTGGTTTGAAATGAAAATATTCACTGTGGAATCATGGTTTGCACTCTGGGTTCTGGCTAGTGTTGTAGGGCACATAGGCTGGGTGACCAGGGAAACAGGCAAGGAGCTGGAGTGAGGTCAGAGACTTGTCCAACCCTGAAAATCTCAATCTTGAAACTGAAAATCTTAAATCTTGAGATGGTCAGAAGTAAGGACCACTCCTTCCCTGTTCTGTGCCTGTATTCATAGCACCATGGCCCCCAACCCTGCAATTCTTAAGGTAGTAACATAGCCTAGCACCTGGAGTGCCTTTCTATGAAAATGAAAAGTACGTCAGTACCTTATTCCTCAACCAATTAGGATAGACCCACCTTGGAAACACCCTTTCACTTCTCAAGGTTCATATTGATCTTGTTCACCCTGGGATAAAGATAGGAACTCTTTCACTGAATGCCATCTATATTTAATAAATATCATCTAAAAGAGGTGTAACACTAAGATCTTTAGAGAAGAGTTTCTTCTCCCAGCACTCTCAGCCAGATTGAAATCCTGCAGACTCAATCTTTTCTGGACAATAGACTCTTTCATCCTTCCCAGTTTGGTGGTCTGCTGTGCCTGGACACTCCAAGGGTGGAAGTAGAACTTGGAATCACAAATTTTCCTGCTTGGAAAGTTTGTAGAGCTTTTATGAGGTTCAGAATTTGATGGAAGGAGTCGGTCACTGGGAACAGGCATTTGAGGATTTATAGCCTCACCCTACTTTCTGATGTTTTTCTGTTTCCTGAGTGTGAATCCAATGTGCCTGCTGCTAAACTCCTGCTGCTTTGATTTTCCTGCCATGAATGACTGTATCACCATGGAACTGTGAGCCCCAAACAATCCTTTCTCTCTTAACTTGATGGCTTAAGGGTATTCTGTTACAACAGGAATATAACTAAGAAATTCTTCATGGCAAAAAAAAGAGTCTCTTTAAAAAGTCTCAAATGCTATCTTGTAAAATGTAATTTGTGAGCACTAGAGAAAGGGACATAGTGCTAATACGATGAGATCTCAAAGCAGTGTTTTGATTAGGAAGAAAAATCTCTGTGGCTTAATGTTGCAGTCTGATGCACTCACCTGAGAATTGTTATAATATATTTACCATTAAAAATAATTGTTCTCTTTAAAATGTATGATACTTCTGGTATTTTTCTTTCTTTTAGTTCATCTAAATGACTTTCTGTTTTCCATGTCAACTTCAAGATTTAATAAAATAGATTTAAAAGGCATTTTCTTCTACAGAGTTAAATTAAATTTCTAATGAAAAGCACACTTCTCATTTTAGGTCTTCCCAAACTCCAATATCCTGTAAAAGATATGGGAAGCTTTATTTATAAATAAGCATAAAACTGCCAAAGCAGTTCAAGTCACCATTGCCTGTGTCCTTATCATCTGCATTGTCACCAATAGGAAGAGTTTTTCTTTCATTCTTCCTTTTGACTCTGGAAACCTTGTAGGTAAAC
This sequence comes from Lophiomys imhausi, assembly GCA_907164525.1. Taxonomy (NCBI): domain Eukaryota; kingdom Metazoa; phylum Chordata; class Mammalia; order Rodentia; family Muridae; genus Lophiomys; species Lophiomys imhausi. The sequence continues at coordinate 3,833,408 of CAJQZJ010032464.1, forward strand.
ATTAGCAACTTTACTTTGCCAGTGAGAACAAGGGACACTCCACTCCAGAGGAGTGGGATTGAAGAGATAGGGGGGAGAGGGTGGGAGGGCGGGACTGGGAGGGGTGGAAAGAGGACACTATGATGGAGATGTAACCTGGAGTAATAAATTAAATTAAAAAAAGAAAGTGAAGGAAAAAATTTCTCATGTTAAAAAAATCTTTATTAAAATTTAAGAACATTCTAGTAAAAAAAAAAAAAAAGAATATTTATTTTGTCGACATCTTAGAGGCAAAGTCTCCACACCTGTATGTTCCAAACAGGATGGAACCAGCTCCAAAACACAACTGGTAGACATACAGTATCAGTACTCTGAGGAGATGTCTGCACTCTCATATCCACTGCCATATCTTTCATAAGGCCCAATGTATTAAAGTTTCCTACATTCTCAATAATGGATGGATTGACAGAGTAAATGATGTGAGCATACAAAAAGAATACTATTCAAAGGATGGATATTATGTCCTTTGAAAAAATATGAATTAATCTTTACGATATGCCAAATGAAATTACCCAATTCTAGAAGGCCCAGTGCTATCTAGTCTCAAAAATGAAGAATCGAAAATAGTGGGACACACATACAATAGTAGATTCATTGTTATTGGAGCCATAAGAGTTGTCCAACCAAGGAAATGGTTGTTAAGGGAAGATATTTCTGGTGGGATAAGAAGATATTTTGAGACATCTTCACAACATGATAATAATGTCTAATCATGAACACTCCATGTATATAACAAAATGTCATTTTATACTCATTAAATAGATGCAACCTTAGTTTCCTGGTTTTCAATGAAATTGAAGGCAACTTATAACTCTGCATAAAATGTAGCTTTTTCAAATACATGTGGATCATGAATATTTAGGGCTATGCTTATGTATATAGATATATACATATATACAAATATAGATATGTTGTCAGTTGTATAATATAAACATAATACGTTTGTTATTTTTGGTTTGCATAAAAAAGGAACATGTGCTGCTTATGCATATGTAAATATAAATGATCATGTTATACTCATAGTCTCATGGAAAAATTCTAAGAAAACATCCTTAACAATGTAAATTTGTTTGGATGCAATGTTTTTCAACTTTAGACTTTAAAATTAGAGATATTCATGGAACTTTTTGAGCCTTAACTTAATTACAATATTTTCTCTATCCTTTCCTCCTTCTAAACATTCCCATATACCCATCTCAGCTCTCTTTCAACTTCATAATCTCTTTTTTGAAACATTAGTATTGCATCCATGTATATGTGTGTGTATATACACACAATATATATTAAGTATGTATGTATATATATATGCACACAATATATTAAAATTATGGACCTGTCTAGCCCATATAACTTTTCCATTATCTATGTTTTCAGGGCTGACCATTGGTACTTGACAATCAGTTGGTGTCCTCATCCCTGTGGAAGATCACTTCTCCTACTTTAGGCTTTCCTCAGTTGCCTATAGTTCTTTGTGTTGGGCTAATGTCCTGTGTGCTTTCTCCGTCAAGTTTAACATTTTTTTAACGTCATTCTTACTCAGCTCATATTTGGCTGGCACTGTTGGTTAGACTTTATGTGTATTGCTTCTGATATTATTAGGAGACAAACCTCACAGTGGACTCCCTGATCTTCTGACTCTTACAATCTGTCCCTCTTCCTGCATTCCCTGAGCCTTAGGTGCAGCGATGTTTTCACAAAACTTTTATAACCAGGAAAAATAAGCTTATGAATTTTCAAGTTTAATGATAAGGAAATATGTCACTATTTTGTTAAGAAAGTATAAATTAATTCATATTGTTTTGATTTTAACAGTATATACTAATACTATAAAGACATGAATGGGTAGAAGGTGGGAGATGTTTGCATAAAATGCTGTCAGTATTAACCCATAATCAGTGTTATTGAAGCAATTTGTTTTCTTTTTAAGTATATTTTTATTTCCTTAAACATTTTTCTGATATTTGATTAGAGTAAGACACATTAACTTTGTTTATTTTATATGTGAGAATGCATTCATATTGGAACTAATTTATTTCCATTGGGAGAAGGATATGAAACAGTCTATTCCACTATCGATAGAATCTAATTTAGTAAATGCTGGTTTAATTGATAAGATACTATGAGAACACTTGAAAAAATTCAAGGAGACAATACCCATCTAAAATATAATATATGTGTTAATAAAATATTTTTCTAAACATTATAAAATTATATTTGGTTGAAGTTTGATAAAGATGGTAAGTCGACTGCATCTCAAGTATCTAAAGAATGTCAGTGAGGTAAATACATTTTTTTTATAACTGATATTTCATATTTTGGTTTTAGAAAGCTTGCAAGACTATGTAAAACCACTAAAATAGGTTTGTTAGTAATAATTAGATGAATACTAAACAATGCCTAGCAGGTTATCTTTATCCTATAGGGAATTTTTGGTTGCACTGAGGGAGTTTTAGTATTGACTTTAAAAATTAGATTGAAGATGATGAGAAATAAATATTCCCAACAAACTGCTTTTGTTAAAGAAAATTGATACATGAAGATAGTTCTTATGAATACTCTTGTTCCTGAAGCTTGAGTGTTGTCATGGAGTTTTGTTGTCTCTTTGCCTGTAGATATTTTCATAGGAATTTGGTGAGAAAAATAATATTGTCATTTTTTATAGATTAACCACTTAATTACCAAAGGTTGTCATAATATGTTAATACTTGCATGGGAATGATAATGTATAAGTATCATTTTAGAGGAATTATATAGCAAGTGGGACACACAGCAGACCTGAGAAGAGAAATGGAGTATTTTGTTCACTATCTCTAAATCCCTGCTTACTCACAGTTATGTGTTTAAACACCAAATATTTGAGGTCAATCATTTGAATTTGTAAGAGTCCATGTGCTCAACCTCTATGCTGTGGTTCTTATTAGTTAAAATTAACCCTTCTAACTTTTGATTTGAAACATTTCATGATGAAGATGGTCCCTGCTCCCTCACCTGGTTACTGGATTCCATGGGATACCTGGGAATATGAAGAAAGGAAGGGTCCCCCTTGACAACAGCATCCATTTCATGCTAAATACTTGGCAGATAGAAAATGAAAACCATCTTATGCTTTTTATCTAACACAATGGAACATTTAATAATTTTTACAATCATTATCCACTTCTCTGCTACAGTTTCCACAATCTAATAAAACTCTAAGCAAAAATTCTCTTTCATATTCCCAGTAAAGATGGAGGTGAACTAATTTTACAGAATAGTTTTTCTATTTAGTTGACGTGAAGACACAAGAGATACCCTGTGCTCCTTTCTGTACAATATTTGACTGTTTGTACATATTTTATTGCCCCAAGATGATTCTTTGCCTATTCTTTAAAAAGAGTTCTAGTTTATACTATTTTTAAAGTAATAAAGCAAATGATTTGAGAAAATAGTTTATTAAAATCACAGATACAAAGAATTGACTACTAAGCCATAAATAGTAAAAGTATATGTTGGTAGGAAACATACTGGGCTGGCTTTGACTTAAGACTCTTGCTATTTTCTTTCTTTTTTTTTAATGTTTGTTGTTATTTAAGGGGATTGGTTACATCTGTTGCTATTTCTATTCATTGTTCATTGGATGGTTAGACACCAAAACCTGATTTTTCTAAGTGATCAGCTCCAATTTTACATCATCACATCAGTGATGCAAATATACAAACCACCTTAATCCCAGAATTATACATGCTCATCATTACAGCAGTATAGTAAGCCGGTCCTTACTTGAGTGCTCTCGCTTCTGCATTATACAGGATCTGGTACTACTGCCTAGCTACTTATGCTCAGAGTACATTTGGAATGGTTAAATTTTCTGTCTTGTATGTTATGTCTGTGGGCATTATAAATTAGTTTCACATTTTTACCTAATTGATTATATAAACTAGTTTTTATCACTTATGTGGAATGCAGATATTGGAGACACTGGCCATTAATTCTATGGTAATGTGCTCTGTAATGTTAAACAGTACCTTTAATTTCACAATCTCCCTAATGCAAATGAAAGGCTGAGGAAACATTGGGATGTTGATAAAATCTCTTTAAAACCACTGACCATTGAAATATTAATGATTTTCTTAATTTACTGAGCTAATTTTCACACAGACATGTTTTAATTACATTTCTTAGCTCTATCATTAGTATATAAAGAAGTTTTGTACATATGTATGCATATTTTTTGTCTTGAAATAAAATTGGTTTTAATATAATGAATTAATATATGAATAACAGGATTTTTGTGAGAAACTTAAAATCATATCATTTTAACACAGGTGTCTTTAATTCCATAAGTAAATGAATTAATGCTTCTTTACATCTATTTTGCTGAAAAACACATGAATATTAGTATTCAAAATTAATGACTGTTTTAATAAATATATATGGTAATATATTTGAAAAGGATATAAAGAGAAGAAATGTTTTAAATTAGCATCTTATTACCTCACCTACTTATATCTGAGAACGATAGATACATAAATATATATAATAGCAAAACTATACTTCATCATTTTCCATGTAAGAATATTTGAAAGATGTATATGAAATGAAAATAGGATGATGCCATTTGAGAAGATGAAGAGGAACATCAGAGGAGGGAGGGAAACCTGGTGAGTTAAGTATGTTTGGAAACCATTTTAAATGAGAATGAAAATGTCATTATGTAAAGCAATACAATGAGACTTTTCAAATTGAGATTGTTTTAAAATATTTTAGTATAAAATATATTTCTCACTTTACCATTCTAAATCTTGTATAAAATATATATTGTACATGTATTTAAATTGGACACATCTAAATATATATTAAATTATACATAATTTATACTTATGCATATGCATAAGGCCAAATGAATTAATGTCTATGGCCTCCTAAGTTATTTTTCTTATAATTGTGTGTTATAAAATGTATGCATCAAAATTGTTCAGAAAAGGGTTCCTATTTCAGGAAAGCTTCAAAGGCACAAACAATACATTTTGTTCCTGTTTATTAAGGAGCATCCGACTTGTATGTGTGTGGACTATGATCTGATCCCATTCTCATGGAGTCTTAGTTATATCTATTTGTCTCATCTCTCTTTGCAGTGAGAAACCTGAGGGAGTGTGATGGAAGCAAACAGGACCCTGCTGACTGAGTTTGTTCTCAAAGGAATAACAGATCATCCAGAGCTGCAAGTCACTCTGTTCCTGGTGTTCTTCTTCATCTATGTCACCACCATGGTGGGCAACCTTGGCTTAATCTTTCTCATCTGGAAGGACCCCCATCTTCACACTCCCATGTACCTTTTCCTCGGAAATTTAGCCTTTGCTGATGCCTGTATTTCAACCACAGTGACCCCAAAGATGCTTATGAAATTTTTAAATAAGAATGACATGATATCCATGGGTGAGTGCTTCTTCCAATTCTATTATTTTTGTTTCAGTGCCACCATAGAAATTTTCCTCTTGGTAGCGATGGCCTATGACCGCTATGTAGCCATATGCAACCCTCTGCTCTATGTAGTTGTGATGTCCAAAAGACTCTGTGCTGTGTTAATCAGTATGTCATATATCATTGGTGTTCTAAATTCTACAGTTCATGTGGGATTACTATTCAGATTAACATTCTGTAGGTCTAATGTTATTGATCATTTCTACTGTGATGTCTTGCCACTCTACAAAATTTCTTGCACAGATCCATCTCTTAATGAATCAGTTGTTTTTATTTCTGCCTGTTTCATACAAATCAGCACCTCTGTAACTATTGTAGTCTCTTATGCACGTGTCCTATTTGCTGTCCTGAACATGAAGTCTGAGAAGGGCAGAAGAAAAGCTTTCTTCACCTGCAGTGCTCATCTGTTCTCTGTCTCTTTGTTCTATGGCACTCTCCTCTTCATGTATGTGAGTCCTGGATCTGGATCAGGCAAACAAAGGGATAAAATGTATTCACTGTTCTACACAATTTTGATTCCTCTACTAAACCCCTTTATTTACAGCTTAAGAAACAAAGAAGTTTTGGGTGCAATAAAACGAGTCATTAAATGATAATCATTTTCAGGAAAATTTGAAATTTGTAATACTACCTTTTCCTTTCTTTTGCAATGAATCATAATATTTAATCCTGTGGTTTTTTTACATAATTGAAATTTTGCATATTGTTAAATAAAAATACAAATTTAGTATGTGAATGACTGTCTTAGTAATATTAATATAAAATGAGGAGTTTAAGAGATAATCCTAGTCATTTTTCATTTTAAAGTTCATACTGTGAAAGTTACTTCATTTAATTATTTTCTTCATTAAATTAATAAACTTGTGGTTTAATATCAACATGAAATATCTTTGAATTTTTTTTATAAAAAAAGCAATCTTAGAGTGTGTAAATAATGTATTGAAAACATATTTTTCTCCTAAACACTTCTTGAGAAAAGTTCATTTAAATAATTTGTAAGTATATTGCCAGTAGATAGTTAAGTAATACTTCTACATAAGACAAGGTATACCATCTAATACTTAGAAGATTTATTTTATGGTATTAATGTGTAATATAAAGAGATAAATATATATCTTGCTTTCATTGAAAGTTTACAATGTTAACATATTGAAAATCAAAATAAATATTTTTTTCATGGACTACCTAAAGATATTTTATTTTTATGTTTTAAATTAATTAATCAATTAATTGATTAATTAATTTTACGATAGCATTTTCTAATTCATATTATCTCTTAGCACTTGCAAGTATCCAACTTACATCTTAAGTATTATTTTAACTCACCTGGCTTGGAGATTATATGGATATTGCTCACTGTTGCATTAATGTCTGGAAGAGGATTCACTGCAAGGATATTGGTCAATAACCTTGTGTTTTTTGAAAGTCCTAGTAAGGAATATTTCAAGTTCTTACAATATGTCCATCTATGCCGATCTTTTGTTTTCATATATTTCTTTGTCTTTGAACCAAAGATCTGGGTGCATTATATAGTTAAGGTCTCAAATTAATCTTATTAGAGTAGTGTGAGCAGATACACAGATGACTCCTTGCCCTGGTACAAGGCCCCAGGTTTCTGCTACTCTGTCAGTACTGGAACCTCACTGGAACTCCTCTCAGATATGCCATTACTGTCCTTTGTTATGGAGATCCTGCAGTCCTGGGTTTTGGAACTGACCTCTTTTTGCACTCTAGCAGCTCATCCATGGGGTAGACATTGGGGTGGGACAGCTCAAAGCCCTGGATATGGACCTGCAACCCCCACTTGCATGGCCAGTTCTACTATGGAAAAGTGCAGGGCCTGCTCTCTCAAGCGCTGCAGCATGTGAGGGGCAGGGACAGCTCCCCTGCTCTTGTGACCCCTTCTGGGCCAGATCTCCTATGGGCCAATTCCTAACTTTCCTCAGTTGCCTACAGTTCTTTGTGTTGGACTGAAATCTCTTGGTCTTATCCATCCAGTTTGGCATGTTCATTGGTGTCATTCTTACTCAGTTCACATTTGCCTGGCAATTTTGGTGATATTTTTAAAATTTTGATTAACTTATCAGTTTTAACATCCAAATCACAGTCCCCTCCCTCCTACCCTGCCACCATCTGTCCCCATTCTCCCTTTCCCTTCTTCTAAGAGAAGGGACCCCCCCCCAAACAACCTGCCCCAGTACTAAATGTTGCATCAGAACTAACTGCAATCTCTTTCACTGAAGCCTGTCAATGCAACCCAATTAGGGGAAAGGTATCTACTGTAGGCAATAGTGTAAGGGAAGGAACAGACCCCACTCCAATTGCTAGGGGGCCCACATAAAGATCAAACTGTTCCTCTGCCCCAGGAGTGTAGGGGGCATGGATTTAGTGTAGCATGTTATTCGATTGATGATTCAGTTTCTGTGAGCCTGCATGAGCCTGGGTTAGATGCCTCTGTTGATCTTGTGTAGCTCTTGTTCCCTTCTGTTGCCTCTGTCCTTCCACTACCTCTTCTATAAGAATCACAGTTCTCTGTCCAATGTTAGGCTGTAGGTATCAACATCTTTTTCTAACTTCTGCTGGGTGGAGCAAAGGATCCTCTAAGAGGAAAGTGATGCTATGTTTCTATCTGCAACCATAGCAGAACATCATTAATTGTGTCAGGGGTTGGCTCGCTCCCATATGTTGGGTCTAAAGATAGGCCAGTCCTTGTCTGGCCATTCCCTCAATCTCTGGTCCATACTTATCACTGCATGTATCATAGGAAGGGTAGATTTTGGGTCAAGGGTTTTATGTGGGGGTTGGTGTCCCCCTCCCACACTGGTAGTCTTTCCTGGCTTTAGTAGATAGCCTCTTCAGTCGCCATATTCCCCTCTACTAGGATTCTCAGCTAGAGGTACCAATATTGCTTCTGATATTACTAGGTAACACAACCTCACAGTGAACTCCCTGATCTTCTGGCTCTTAAAATCAATCTGCCTCTCTTCCTGCAATGTTTTCTTAGCCTTAGGTGTGGGAATGTTTTCACAAAATTTTTATAGCCAGGAAAAAATAAGCTCATGTCTTTTCAAGTTAAAAGATTAGAAAATGTTATTTTGTTAAGAAAGTATATGTACATTCATATCATTTTGTTTTTAACAGTATATACTAATATTATATACACAAATAGCAAGACATGAATGAGCAGAAGTTCAGAGATACATCCATGAAAATGCTATCATTATTCACAAGTAATCAGTGTGAATGAAATAATTTGTTCATTTATGTCATATATTTTCATTGCCTTAAACATTTTTCTAATATTTAATTACAGTAAGTCACATTAAATTTGTTGATTTTATATGTGAGAAATGCATTCATACTAGAATGATGGGCTGAGAAAGAAATAAGGGTAACCACATCCTCACAATAGCCACAAATAACATAAAATACCTGGGGGTAACTCTAACAAAGCAACTGAAAGACCTGCACAATAAGAAATTCAAGTCCTTGAAGAAAGAAATTGAAGAGGATATCAGAAGATAGAATGATCTTCCAATGATATTATCTGATAGGTAGTATCAACATAATAAAAATGACCATCCTACCAAAAGCAATATACAGATTCAATGCAATTCCCATCAAAATACCAACACAATTCTTCACATACCTTGAAAGAACAATTATCAACTTCATATGGAAAAACACAAAACCCAAAATAGCTAAATGAATTCTGTACAATAAAAAAAGCATCTGAAGGTATCACCATCCATGATTTTAAACTATGCTACAGAGCAATAGTATCAAAAACAGCATGACATTGGTATAGGAAAAGACCAGTTGGCCAATGGAATCAAATTGAAGATCAAGAAATAAACCCACACACCTATGTTCACTTAATTTTTTACAAGGAAGCCAAAACCATACAATGGAGAAAGGAAAGTATCTTCAACAAATGATGCTGTGTGTCAACATGCAGAAGAATGCAAATAGACCAATTTTTACCACCTTGCACAAAACTTAAGTCCAAGTAGATCAAAGACCTTAACAAAACCAGACATACTAAATCTAATAGAAGAGAAAGTGGGGAAAAGCCTCAAACTCTTTGGCACAGGTGACAACTTCCTGAACGGAACACTAGTAGCTCAAGCTCTAACACCAACAATCAATAAATGGAACCTTATGAAACTGAAAAGCTTCTGTAAGGCAAAGGACACTGTCACTAGAACAAAATGGCAACCAAGAGATTGGGAAACGATCTTCACCAACCACACGTGCGACAGAGGGCTAATATCCAAAATATATAAAAAACTCAAGAAATTAAACACCAAGAAACCAAATAGCCCAATCAAAAAAATGGGGTACAAAGCTAAATTGAGAATTCACAAAAGAGGAATCTCTAATGGTCAAGAGACATTTGAAGAAATGCTCAACATCAGAGAAATGCAACTCAAAATGACTGAGATTCCATATCACACCTGTCAGAATGGCTAAGATCAAAAGATCAAATGACAGCATATGCTGGCGAGGTTGTGGAGAAAGGGGAACACTCCTCCATTGCTGGTGGGAGTTCAAACTTGTACAACCGCTATGGAAATCAGTTTGGGGATATCTTAGAAAACTTGCAATAGCTCTACCTCAAGACCCAGTGATACCACTCCTGGGCATATATACAAAATATTTTTCACCAAGGCATAAGGACATCTCCTCAACTATGTTCTTAGCAGCTTTTTTTGTAATAGGTAGAAACTAGTAACAACTCAGATGTCTTTCAATGGAAGAATGGATAAAAAAAACTGTGGTACATTTGCACAATGTAATACTACTCAGTTGTCAGAAACAAGGAAATCATGCAATTTGTAACCAAATGTATGGAACTAGAAAAACTCATCCTGAGTGAGATAACTCAGACTCAGAAAGATGCACATGGCATATATTCACTTATAACTGGATTTTAGCCATATAGTACAGGATAACCATCCTACAATCAATAGACCCAAAAGAACAGGAACATTGACTTTGCTACCTGTCGGTGGGACACTCCACCCTAGTGGAACTGCCATGTATGCTTCCTGTGCAAGAGAAAGCTCTTAATCCTCATGTGACTAATGAACTGAGGGGGGTTGATACATGGAGGTACCCCTTACTGGAGGGGTGGGATGGGTGGAAGAGGGGATACAGGATGAAAGAGTGGGACAGGGAGAGGGTGGAGGAAGGGGGTGTAATGAAGATATAACTTGAAGTAATAAATAAATGTTAAAAAATGAATAAAAGTGCTATGGGAACATTTGATAATTTTCACAAAGGTGATTAATATTCCCACTAATATATATGTATTAATAATATATTTTCAATATATTATAATTTGGTTATTGATCAAAGTTTAGTAAAGATGGATTTCAATTTTTTCTAAAATATCTGAAGAATGTTTAGTGGAACAAATACTTTCATTTATAACTGACCTTTAATATTTGGGTTTTAGAAAGCAAACAAGCCCATGTAAGACAAGTTACAATATGTTTGTTAGTAATAATTAGCTAAATGATAAATAATGCCCAGTAGATTGGCCTTATCCAAAGGGAGTTTGTGGAAGCATTGAGGGAGTTTTAGTATTGAATTTAAAAACAGGATTGAAGATTATAAGAAGTAAATATCTCTACTAACTAATTTTGTTAAAGAAAAGTGACATGAGGAGTACAGTTTTCACAGACACTCTTGCTCCTGAAGTTGGGCATCTTCATGGAGATTTAAGCTTCTTAGCATCCATGTGTGCAGAAATTTTCATGTGAACTCGGTGAGAAAAATAATATTGTCCTTTTACATAGTTCAAACTCTTCATCAGCAAAAGTTTGTCATAATGTGTGTATACCCACATGGAAATGATGTTGTATAAGCATGTTTTTAGGTACAGTATCTAACAAGTGGGACACACAGCAGTCCTGAAGATGTAAAAGAGATATTTTGTTCAGTATCTCTAAATCTCTGTGACTCACAGCTATGTGTTTATACACCAAAGATTTGAGGCCAATCATTTGAATTTGTAAGAGTCCATGTGATCAATCTCTATGCTGTGATTCTTATAAGGACAATTGTGCTTTTTGACTTCTACTTTGGAAATTTCCATAATGAAGATGAATTGTTGGTTCCTGGGTTCATAGGACTGTGTGGGTTGTTATGGGATCTATTCCTGCTTCCTCATCTGATTATTGGATTCCCTGGGATTCTTAGGGATATAAAGAAAGGATGAGTCCCTCACAACAACAGCATCTGTTTTTATGTTAGATTGGCAGATAGAATACAAAGGTGATCTTTCTTTACAAAAGACAGTGGAACTTTTAATTATTTTTACAACCATTTTCTGCTTCTCTGCTATTGTGTTTCAACACCCAATAGAACTCTAAGCAAATCTTCTCTTTCTTTTCCCCAGTAAAGATGTTGGTGAACTAATTTCACAGAATAGTTTTTTATCTAGTTGAAATGAAGGAGCAAACGTACCCCATACAACTTCCTGTACAATATTTCAGTACTTCTAACCTATTTTATTCCTTCTATATGATTTCTTGCCTATTCTTTAAGAAATTGTTCTAATTTATACCCTTTTAAAAATAATAGAGCAAATGATTTGAGAAAAATAATTAGTTAAAATCACAGATATGGGTATGGAGCTTTTAGCTAATTCTCTGTTTTGTTTTTTTTTTACATTTATTTGTTTGTTCAAGTTACATCTCAATCATAATACCTCCCTCCTCCCCCTCCCAGTCCCACCCTCCTACCCTCTTCCCCCTCACCCTCTTATCAGCTTTTTAAAAGATTTACGATATATCTTTTTCCCCAACAGCTCCCTCTTTTAGTCCAATAAAGGGCCTTTTTTCTTCTAACAATAAATACAATACAAGACAATAAGAATAATTAGTCCACAATTATGAAAATTACAAGGTATAACATACATTCCCAATGTCCAGTCCATACATATTTGGCAATTGATATTAATATTCTATTATCTATCTATCTCAATGAATTTAAAGGTCTATGTCTAACTCAGTTTCCATCCTAACTTGCATTACCAACTTAAAAACATCTTAGACCTAGAACATCCATTTAATTCTTAAGCAACTTTAAATTTAACTGTGATACTATAACTATCTAGTCTTCAACCACATCAGAGACCTTGAGGCTGTTAGCTAATTCTTTAAATAATTACATAATAAATAATAGTACCCTGCTGTACTGTACAAGACCCAGCACCTTTGCCCTGCTTATTACGCTCATGGGTACATACGGTTTGGCGAAATTTTCTGCTTTGTATGTTATGTCTGTGGGCATTCTACATTAGTTTCATGTTTTACCTAATTGATTCTTTATATAAACATAGTTTTTTAAAAAATCACTTATGTGGAAAGCAGATATTGAAGACACTGGCCATTCATTCTATGTTGACATGTTTTGTAATGTTAAACAGCACCTTTAATTAAACTTCACAATTTTGCTCAAGTATATTAAAGGTTGAGGAAACACTGTCACATTGTTAAAAGCAGAGTCAACTGACATATTAAAAATATTATTAATTTACTAGACAAATTTCTACACAGGCATGTGAAATTACATTTCTTAGTTCTATTATTAATATATAACAATTTGTTTACACATATCTGTATTTGTTTTTTATCTTAAAATAAAAATGATTGTAGCATCATGGATTAACATATGATTAACAAGATTGTTGTGACAAACAAAAAAATCATATTTTAATTCAGGTGTCTTTAATACCATAAGGAAATGGATTAATGCTTCTTTATCTGTATTTTGTTGAAAAAATATGAAAAATTGTATTCAAATTTTTTGAATTTTTAAACAATGTGTAATCATGTAACATATTAAAAAAGGGTAGAAGGATAAGAAATACTTTAAATTACCATCTTATTATTGACCTGTTTATGTCTTAGAACTATAGATAAACAAATAAAATAATACCAAAAGTTCAAAAATAATAAAAAATTTCATTTTTTTTCCATATAAGAATATTTGAAGCTGGGTGTGGTAGCCCATGTCTTTAATCCCAGCTTTTGGGAGGCAGAGGCAGGTGGATCTCTGTGAGTCTGAGGCCAGCTTGGTCTGCATAGTAAGGTCCAGGACATCCAGGACTTTCACACAAAGAGACTCTGTCTAAAAAAAACAAAATGCACTTTTGGGCCAGATGTGTTGGCATACACCTTTAGTCCCAGCACTTGGGAGGCAGAAGCAGGTAGATCTCTTTGAGTTGAGGACTAGTCTGGTCTAAAAAACTAGTCTAGGACAACCATGTCTCTGTTACATAGAGAAATCTTGTCTCAAAAAAACCTTAAATAAATAAACAAATAAGAATATTTGAAAGATATATATGAACTGAAAATAGGATAAAGACATTTGAAAAAGTGAAGGAAAACATCAAAGGAAGGAGAGAAACTTGGTGAGTTAAACATGTTTACAATCCATTGTCAATGAAAATGAAAATGTCATTGTGTAAAACAATACATTATACAATGAGATTTTTCAACTTGAGCTTGTTTTCAACATATTTTAGTATAAAGTGTATTCTGAATTTTTATCATTTTAAATATTGTATAAAATATATTATAAATATATTTAAATTACACATAGTATAAATATATATTAAATTATAAATAATTTATTGTTATGCATACATGTAAGTCCAATTGAATGTATGTCTATAGTCTCAGTTACTCTTCAGATAATTACATGTAATAAAAAATATATATATACAAATTGTTCAGAAAAGGATTCCTATTTCAAGAATGCTTCGAAGGCAGAAACAATACACTTTGTTCTTGTTTACTCAGGAACATCTGAGATGTACAAAAACGGACTATGATCGGATCCCATTCTCATGTAGTCTTGGCAATATTTTCTTTGTCTCATCTCTCTTTTCAGTGAGCTGCTTGAGAGAATGTGATGGAAGGAAACAGTACCCTGATGTTGACTGAGTTTGTTCTCAAAGGAATAACAGATTGTCCAGAGCTACAAGTCCCCCTGTTCCTGGTGTTCTTCTTCATCTACATCACCACCATGGTGGGCAACCTTGGCTTAATCTTTCTCATCTGGAAGGACCCCATCTTCACACTCCCATGTACCTTTTCCTTGGAAATTTGGCCTTTGCAGACGCCTGTATTTCAATCACAGTGACTCCCAAAATACTTATGAAATTTTTAAATAAGAATGACATGATATCCACGGGTGAGTGTTTTGCCCAGTATCATTTTTTTTTTTTTTTTTTTTTTTTCAGTGCAACTACTGAAATTTTCGTCCTGGTAGCAATGGCCTATTACCGCTATGTAGCCACATGCAACCCTCTGCTCTATCTAGTGGTGATGTCCAAAAAACTCTGTGCTGTGTTAATCAATATGTCATTTATCATCGTTTTTCTAAATTCTACAGTTCATGTGGGATTACTATTCAGATTAACATTCTGTAGGTCTAATGTTATTGATCATTTCTACTGTGAAGTTTTTCCACTCTATACAATTTCCTGCACATATCCATCTCTTAATACATTTGTAATTTTTATTTTTGCTTCTTCCATACAAATCAGCACCTCTGTGACTATTGTAGTCTCTTATGCCCGTGTCCTATTTGCTGTCCTGAACATGAAGTCTGAGAAGGGCAGAAGAAAAGCTTTCTTCACCTGCAGTGCTCACCTGCTCTCTGTCTCTTTGTTCTATGGGCCTTTGATCCTTATGTATGTGAGTCATAGGTCTAGATCAGGAAATCAAAAGGATAAAATATATTCACTGTTCTACACAGTTGTGATTCCTCTACTAAACCCCTTTATTTACAGCTTAAGAAACAAGGAAGTTTTGGGTGCAATGAAAAAAATCATCAAATGATAATTATTTTCTGAATATTTCAAAGTATTTTAAATCATCTTTTCCTGTCTTTTTGAAATCTACCATAATATTTGATTCTATGTTTTGCATATAATTGAAATTTTATATATTGTTATGAAAAAAAATTAGACTGTGAATGGCTGTCTAATAATATGGTTATAAAATAGCTATCAAGGACTTAAAAACTAATCCCAGTTAGTTGCTATTTTGAAATTCACACTACTGTGAAAGTTACTTCATTATTTTCTACATTAAATTAATAAACATTGGTTATAAAAACTACATTACAAGTCTTTGACATTTTTAATCAAAAAAGCCAACTCAGGCTGTATAAATTATTTTCTTAAAACTCATTTTTTCCTAGTCATTTATTGAAGAAAGTTTATTTAAATAATTTGTAATTTTATTACTAGTACAAAGGTAAATAATACTATGCAACATATGACAAGGAATACCACCTAAGCACCTAAAAGAGAAATTTTTTGAGATTAAGAGTAATCTGAAAGAGATAAACATTATGTTTCATTCAATTAAAGTCCTCAAAGTTATAGTATTAAAAATAAAATAGCTGGTTCCTTGCTCCTAGGACCCCTACATATATGTAACCAATGGATTCTTGGTCATTATGTGGGTCCCCTAGCAAGGGGAGCATGGGCTATCTTTGACGTGGACACTGATGCCTGCTTTTTGGCCACTTTTCCCTATCAGGGTTGCAGTGCATGGCCTCAGTGGAAGAGGATGCACCCAGTTCTGATTCAACTCAATGAGATGGGGTGGTAAGGTAAAAGAGGCTCCTGGTTTTCTGAGGAGAAGGGGACTGGGGGGGGGGGTAGGTGAAAGGGGTGGGAGAGCAGAACCCAGAGGAGGAAAGGGTGGGTGCTATGACCAGGGATGTAAAATGAATAAATAAATGAATTTAAAAATTTTAAAACAGAGAGAAAAATACTCTTTAACTTGTGGACATACAAATATATATTTGAAGCCTGTAAGCCTGGGCTATGAATGAAGAAATAGGCTCTTGATCCTAGAAAAGCAGAGTTCTTCCTCAGAAACTTAAAAGCTAATACAACTGTGGTGCAAAGGTACAGAATTATACCTTAAGCTGGCAGCAGAACTTGCCAGCAGAGGCTGTATGGTACTCTCTTTGAAGGAATGAAAGATGCAAGATGAGAGAGAGTCGTAGCAATGAGGTGTATCCAGACAATGTGTGGCAGGTTCAAATCCATGCAAGGCAGTCCTGAGAGAACTCTCTGTGGTGGTATGAAGGCAAAGCAAAGGAGACCTCAGGGAGTTGGAGGTGGTAGAACCATCTGCTGAGGAAAGCATTACACATGGAATGGAGCTGGCACAGCAGAGAGACTGTGTGTGCCACAGGCAGCGGAGATGCAGAGATGAGGCCATGTAAGCCCTTTGCAGCTGAGATGATCTCTAGGTAATCTTCATTGCTGGACAGATAGCTGCAGGATCTATTGTTGACCCTTCTGGATATTGGTCTTGCTGTGCTCCAATATTTCCTTGCTATGCTCCTATTTATTGCTTTGGGATGGGAATGATGACTCTGTGTCACTGCTTGATAGAAGTAGATAATTTGTTCTTTTGGTATTACTAGGGGGCGTCACATTAAAGAGGTTAACTTGCATCCATCATTAGTTGAGAATTTGCCTTTAGATTTTGGACTTTTGACCAGTGTTGGCCCTGATTAAGACAATGGGGACATTAAAGTTATGTTGAATGCTCTTTGCATTAGGAGGTGACTATCAGCACAGGGGGGGCCAGGAATGGAATGCTTTGGTTTGAAAGAAAAATGTTCACCATGGGGCCGTGGGTATGCACACTTGGTCCTGGCCAGTATTGCTACTTGGAAAGGTTGTGGAGGTTTAAGAGGTACAGACTTTGCTGGAAGAAGTCAGTTACTGGGGACAGGTGTTTGAGGCTTCATAGTTCCATGGTATCTTATGTTGCTCTATTTCCTGACTGTGTATACAATGTGCCTGCTGCTAAACTCCAACTGCTTTGACTTTCCTGCCATGAAGGCCTGTATTACCATGGAACTGTGAACCCCAAACAAATCTTTTCTCTCTTATGATGGTCTAAGGGTATTCTGTTACAGCAGCAGGAACATAACTAAGACACTCTTCATGTCAAAAAAGAGACTTTTCAAAAAGTCTCAAATGCAATCTTGTAAAAGGTAATTTGTGAACAGTAGAGAAAAATGCCATCTTGCTAATGTGGTCAGATCTCAATGGTCTACAGTAGTTAGGAGGGAAATGTCTGTTGCTTAATGTTGCATTCTGATGCACTTAGCTATGAAATGTTATAATTGTCCTTAAAGGCGAGTAAATACCATGTATGTCTTTTTGGGTCTGCATTAGCTCAATCAGGATGATCTTTTCTGGTTCCATCCATTTGACTGCAATTTTCATGATATCCTTGTTTCTGGTAGTGGAGTAGTATTCCATTGTGTAGATGTACCCCACACAGTTTCTTTATCCAGTCCTTGGTTGAGGGACATCTGAGTTGTTTCCAGTTTCTGGCTATTACAAATAAAACTGCTATGAACAGAGTTTAGGAAATGTCCTTGTGACTAAGTGTATATTGGCCAATATGTACAAGATAACCATGCTACAATCCACAGACCCAAAGAAACTTATGTAACAAGGAAGGCTCAAGAGATGAGGCATGAACCCTTCTAAGTACAGGAGATAAAATAGACATTGGAAGTGGATGGACACGGGGATCTCATCAGGAACCCAACATACCTGCCATACAAGAAGCTTTATCCAGCAGATTATGGAAACAGATGTGGAGATCCACAGCCAAACATTAGGTAAAAATCAGAGAGTGTTGAGGAAAAGTTAGGGGAATGTTAGACGAAGATGTAGGGATTAAGGAGATCACAAAAAGACCCACATAGACAACTAATTCAGACACAAGGGGGCTCACAGAGCCTGAACCACCAACCAAAGAACTTGCCTGGACTGGTCCTAGGCTCACTATACATATGAGGCTGATGGACTGGTTGGTCCTCAAGTGGTTCCCCTGGCAATTGAAATGCGGTCTATCTCAGACATAGACACTGTTGCCTCCCTCAGCAACTCGTTTTTCCAGCAGAGCTGCCTTATCTTGCCTCAGTGGAAGAAGAGGTACTTAGTTCTTATGAGATTCAGATTTGATATGCCAGAAAGGGGTTGGCACTGGGTGTTGGGGGTGGAATAGGGGAACTGAATGAGAGGGTGGGACTGGGAGGAGAGGAGGGAGAAGGGTTGCAATTGGAATGTAAAATAAATAAAATTAAATAAAAAATAGAAATGATCTATCAAAATGTACTACCCCTGCTGATACTTTTACTTCATTTACTCCATCTAAATGACTTTCTCTTCTCCAGTTCAAATTAAAGGTAATATAAATGTTGCTTTGGGTACATAGTTAAATTTCCAGTGAACAACACATATATCTGCCCAACTCTATTCTCTTGCAAAAGAGATGGTCAGCTCTGTTTATGAATAAATAAAACTACTGCCAATATAATTCAAGTCACCATTACTTGTGTCTTTATCATGTGTCACCAAAATAACAAGAGCTTCCCTTTCCTTCTCACTTTTTTTCCTTCTGAGGTTCACCTGTCAGAAGAGACCTTGTAGGTACACTTTAGTAACTTTGCTAGTGAGGAGATAAAGATTAAGAATATTTATTTGCAGTCTCTGTCATGGACTCTCTTGCCTGTTAGTGGAACACCTTACCCTAGCTGAGCTGCCATGTCTGGGCGGATTACAAGAGAAAACTCTTAGCCCTCATATGACTGATGAACTGAGGGGAGTTGATATGTGGGGGCCCACTCATCTGAAGAGAAGGAGAGGAGGAAGAGGGTGAGACTGGGAAGGGAGGAGGGAGAGGGCTGTGATTGAGATGTAACTTGAATAAGTAAATAAATTGTAAAAAAAAAAAATTCTGAGAAGATGTCTTGACTCTCATATCCACTGCAGTACCTTTCAGAATGCCTGAATTGATAAAAGTATCCTACAACCACAATAACAGGTGGATTGACAAAGTAAATGAGGTGAATATACAAAAATAAAATAATGCAAAAGATGGTAATTATGTTATTTAAAAACATGGATAAGTCTAGAAGACATGCCAAATGAAATGATCTAGGCCCAGAATGCCTAATACTACTTAACCTCTCTTAAATGCAGAATCTAAAATAGTGAGACAAATATGTAGTTATTAGAGCCTGGAGAGTTGATGGACCAAGGAAATGGTCTTAAGGAAGCATGATTTTGTGTGATAAGAGGACATTTTGGGACATCTTCATACCATAGTGACATTGGCTAATCATGAAGTACTGCATGCATATATCAAAATATCATTTTGTAGTCATTAAATAGATACAATCATAATTTTCCAATTTTGAATAAAATTTAAGGTAACTCTTCATAAAATGTTATAACTTTCCCGAATTGACAAGGGTCAGGAATATTTTGTGCTATGTTTATGTAGATATAGATGTGTTATCGTGTCCATACATATAAATATAATATGTTTGCTATTTTTTTGCTTGCATAAAAAGCAAACTGTGTTGCTTCTGGATATATAATAAAAATGATCACAATATACACATAATCAAATAGCAAAATTGTAAGCCAATATCCTTAACAATGTAAATATGTAAATGCAATGTTTTTCAAATTTTAGAAATTTAACATCAAAGTTATTCAAAGAAAAAATTTTGAGATTATAATTTAATCACAATATTTTCTTTTCCTCCCTTCAAACACTCCAACATTCCCTTTTCTAGTCTCCTTCAAATTCATGGCCTCTTTTTTTGAAAATTACTATTGCATGCATGTATTTTATATATATACCACATATTAAAATTGTTACATTTTTCAGAACTGTTAAGTAATATAATGTTTCTTGTATGTGTGTTTTCAAGGCTGACCATTTGGCACTGGACAACTAATTGGTGTTCTCTTCCATGGGGAAGACTACTACTGCTCTCAGCTTTCCTCAGTTGCCTATAGTTATTTGTGTTTGGCTAAGGTCTTGTGTGTTTTCTCCATCAAGTTTGGCATGTTCTTTGATGCCATTCTTACTCAGCTCATATTTGGCTGGCAATATTGTGGAGATTTCATGTGCGTTGCTTCTGGTATTATTAGGAGACACACCCTCACAGCGAACTCCCTGATCTTCTAGCTCTTATGATCTGTCTGCCCCTTTTCTGCAGCGTTTCTGAGCCTTAAGTGCAGGGATGTTTTCACCAAACTTTGTAACCAGGAAAAATAAGCTCGTGAATTTTCAAGTTAAAAGATTAGATAATGTGTCATTTATTTTGTTAAGAAATAATATGCATATTAACATCATTTTTATTTTAACAGTATATACTAATACTATATACAGAAATTGGAAGACATGACTAGGTAGAAGTTGGAAGATTCACTCATGAAAATAACACCAACAGCTCAGGATCTAAGACCAACAATCAATAAATGGGACCTCATGAAACTGAAAAGCTTCTGTAAGGCAAAAGACACTGTCATTTAAACCAAACGGCAGCCTACAGATTGGGAAAACAATCTTAAACAACCCCACCTCTGACAAGGGCTAATATCCAAAATTTACAAATAACTCAAGAAATTAAATGCCAAGAAACAAAATAATCCAATCAGAAAATGAGGAAATGAGCTAAACGGAGAATTTACAAAGGAGGAATCCCTAGTGCCTGAGAGACACTTGAAGAAATGCTCAGCATCCTTAATCATCAGAGAAATGCAACTCAAGACGACTCTGAGATTCCATCTCACACCTGTCAGAATGGCTAAGATCAAAAGCTCAAATGACAGTACATGCTGGTGAGGGTGTGGAGAAAGGGGAACCCTCTTCCATTGCTGGTGGGAGTGCAGGCTTATGCAACCACTATGGAGGTCAGTATGGTGATATCTTAGAAAACTTAGAATAGCTTTATCTCAAGACCCAGCCATACCTCTTCTGGGTATACATCCAAATGATTCTTCACCAAACCACGAGGATGTTTCCTCATCTATGTTCACAGAAGCTTTATTTGTAATAGCTAGAAACTGGAAACAACCCAGATGTCCCTAAATAGAGGAAAGGATAAAAAAAACTGTGGTACATCTACACAATGGAATACTACTCAGCCATCAGAAGCAATGAAATCATGCAATTTGCAGCCAAATGGATGGAACTAGAGAAGCTCATCCTGAGTGCGCTAACCCTGACTCAGAAGGATGCACATGGCATTTATTCACTTATAATCATATTTTAGCCATATTGTGCAGGATAACTATACTACAACCAATGCACCAAAAGGAACAGGAACACAAACTTTTGTTACCTGTCAATGAGATGCTTTGCCCTAGTGGTGCTGCCTTGTAGGCCCCCAGTGTATGAGGAGGCTCTTGGCCCTCATATGACTGCTGAACTGGGGTGGGGTACTGGTAGATAGGTACACTCCACTCCGGAGGAGTAGGATGGAAGAGATAGGGGGTAGAGGGTGGGAGGGCAGGAATGGGAGGGGTGGAAAGAGGGCACTGTGATGGAGATGTAATCTGGAGTAATAAATAAGCATTTAAAAAATTATTAAAATTAAAAAATACTCTCAATATTCACCAGTAATCAGTGAGATTGAAACAATTTGTTTTCTTTATGTTTTATATATTTTCATGTCCTAAATTATTTTCCATACATTTTATTACAACAAATCACATTACATTTTTTGATTTTATGTATGAAAAATGGAATATATTTGCAATATCATAGGGTCCAATAAAATTTATTCTCAATAGAAGAAGTGTGTGAAAAACTTATTCCACCATTAATTGAAGCTGAATTATTAAATGGTGGCCTAAAATAAATGTGCTATGGGAACATTTGAAAAATTTCACAAAGGTAATTAATATTCCTATTAATATATATGTATTGAAACATATTTTATATATTATAATATGATTATTAATGAAAGTTTATTAAAAATGGTAAGTCAGTTGTGCTAAAATATTTAAAGAGTGTTACTGGAACAAGTACTTTTATTTATAACTGACCTTTAATAATTTGGTTTTAGAAAGCATGTCAGTCCGTGCAAGACCAGTTACATTAAGTTTGTTAGTAATAATTAGCTGAATGATAAACAATGCCCAGCAGATTGTCTTTATCCTATAGGGAGTTTGTGGAAGCATTGAGGGAGTTTTAGTATTGAATTTAAAAATAGGATTAAAGATTATAAGAATTAAATATCCTTAACTGATTTTGTTAAAGAAAACTGACACGAGGAGTACAGTTCTCATGAAGACTCTTGCACCTGAAGTTGGTCATCTTCATGGAGATTTAAGCTTCTTAGCATCCCTGCTTGCAGAAATTTTCATATAAACTCGGTGAGAAAAATAATATTGTCCTTTTATATAGTTCAAACACCTCATTAGCAAAAGTATGTCATAATGTGTCTATATATACTCACATGGAAAGGCTAATGTGGAAATATCATTTTAGGGAAATTATCAAACAAGTGGGACACACAGCAGTCCTGAAAATGTAAATGAAATATTTTGTCCAGTTTCTCTAAATCCCTGTGACTCACAACCATGTGTTTATATACCAAGGATTTGAGGTCAATCATTTGAATTTGTAAGAGTCCTTGTAGTCAAACTCTATGCTCTGATTCTTATTAAGTAAAATTTACCCTTTTTATTTTACTTTGGAAATCTCCATAATCATGATGAATTGTTGGTTCCTGGGATCATAGATCTGTGTAGCTTCTTATGGGATCTATGCCTGCTTCCTCACCTAGTATTTGGATCGCCTGGGAATCTTGGGAATATGAAGAAAGGAAGAGTCCCCCACAACAACAGCATCTGTTTTATGTTAAATGCTTGGCAGATAGAAAATAAAGGTCATTTTATACTTTTTACATAAGACAGTGAAACATTTAATAATTTTTACAAACATTTCCTACTTTTCTACTATTGTGATTCAGCAACCAATAGAACTCTAAGCAAATCTCCTCTTTCCAGTAAAGATTGAGGTGAACTAATTTTACAGAGTAGTTTTTCTGTCTAGTTGAAATGAAGAAACAAAAAGTACCCAGCACAACTTCCTGTACAATATTTCAGTACTTTTAACGTATTTTATTCCCTCTAGATGATTTCTTGCCTATTCCTCTAAAAATTGTTCTAGTTTTATTTTTTTTAAAATAATAGAACAAATGATTTGAGAAAAAATAGTTTATTAAAATGACAGACACATGCACAGAACTGTTAGCTAATGCTATAAAGAATTATGTACTAAGATTAAAAAGTGTATGTTGGTAGGAAATCCTTTGGGAAGTCTTTGTGTTGAGACTCCATGGTCATTTCATATTCACTGGATAATTCCCAAGAGGGGTAGAAAGAGGGAACTATGATGGAGATGTAACAAATAAACATTATAATAAAAAAGAAAGAAAATGAAGCCTTGTATTTCTAAGGAATCATTTCTAATACTGTGATGCAAATACACAAACCACCTTAAGTCCAGAATTATACATATTTATCAATACAGCAATATAATAAGGTGGTCCTGACTTGAACACTCTGCCAGCTGTGCTGTACAGGATCGAGCACCAGCGTCCAGCTCATTACACTCTTGGGTACATTTGTCTTTTCTGCCTTGTGTGTTATGTCTGTGGCATTATAAATTAGTTAGTTTCATCTTTTACCTAATTTATTGTAGAGAGCTGCGACGTGCCGCGCCTTAAAGATGGCGCTGGTCTCCGCCTTCCACCAGCCCGACGGTGAGCGCTCTCAGTGGTAAACAAGTCCATATTTGGCAAAGACCGCTGATCTGGCTTGCTTCCGCATACGTGGACCTCTAAGATAGCACTACGTGGCTTTACTTGATTGGCTGTTCATTTAGTATTTAGCCTGTGGGTTGGGTCTGCCCGGCCCTTTTCGGAAGCCTGTTTTCAAGGGACCTGAATAAACTGCAGGAGAAGAGCTTTTGCGAGTTGCGTCGTTCTTGCCGGTTGAGAGGGACGCGACAAGTGGTGGCCCGTACGGGGAACCAGAAAAGACTCAGAACTCTTGCAGTCAGGGGCAGTGCACTGGTAAGTTCCTGGGATAGATCAGGACAATAAAGTTTCACGGTAGCGAACGCAAGGTAAAGTTTCGCGGATAATAGCGAACGTACGGTGAAGTTTCGCGGAGATAGTGAACGTACGGTAAGGTTTCGCGGAGATAGCGAACAAAAGATACAGTTTCGTGGGGAAGCTGCAAACTGAAAGTAAATTTTTAAACATGGGGTTGTCTGAGTCACACCCAATTTTTCTGGCTCTTCAGGAGCTACTTTTAGCTAGGAATTTGAAGATTAAGAAGTCTACCCTAGAAAGATTTTTGAATGAGTGTGATTCCGTGGCTCCGTGGTTTGCGGTGTCCGGGAATCTTACGGTATCCTGCTGGGACAAATTAGGCAGGGACTTGGATTTTGCTTGGGAGCA
>CAJQZJ010032464.1:3893250-4143035 GCA_907164525.1 Lophiomys imhausi
TAGAGGGTAATAGAAATGTCAGCTTGAAGGGTAGTTTGTGCTTTTTAATGAGCTTCAATAGGTCAGATGATACAAAATGCATTAAATTGTCTCAGCAGTCAGCAGATTTTTTACCACAACTGAGGTTTGGGGGTAGGAGTGGTGGTTTGTTTTCAGGCAATGGTTCTCGCCTTGAAGGATGGTGGCCCACACGAGTCTCTGACCGGGACCCCCCCAGACAGCCACGCTGGGCACCTTTTTGTAGAGGATCCACAGGAAAGGAAGGACCTTTTCCCTGGACTGGATGTCAGGAGCGCAGAGCAGTTTGGGTTCAACAAGATTATTTTTCCTTTAGCCCCATGATTAGTAATGTAGTGAATAAGTCTTGTACAGGAATGCTTGATATATCTACTAGGGATCCTCAGCAGACTGCCACCAATCCTTTTGATTTGTGGCTTTTGTGTGGAGTAAATGGAAGTTGCATGGACTTGGGACCTGTCATTATGCTTGGAGGAGGAATTTATCAAAGAGGTAATTTTTCTCTAAGGTCTGCTACCAAATTGGATTTTTCTAGCAGTAGTGGCTCTGGTACTTGGAATTCTTTGTTTCATTCTTATCGCAACAAGAGCTTTTCAGCTTCGCCAGTATGTCTCTGGCCTCCTTTTCTGTGGATTGTAAGTAATGGGAGTGCATCCTTAGGTGAAGAAAAGTTAGTATGCACTCCAGGCGCATGTTTTTATGCCCTATGCTGGAATGCCACAGCCTTTCCTGTGGCTGTGGTGACTAGAATGCCTCGATATGTGCCAGTTCCTGTAGAGGCTCCTAATACCATGATGCTATTCAGAATTAAAAGAGATTTTGGCATCACTGCAGCTATTGTTACTGCTATCACTGTTGCTGCTGTGGGAGCTACTGCCTCAGCTATCGCCTTGTCTAGTTCTATACAGACTGCCAATGCCCTGAATAACATCTCAGCCAATGTGGCACAGAAATTGGATACTCAGGCCTCTATGAATTCTCATCTCAAAGGAAGTCTTATGATAGTTAATCAACGTATAGATTTAATACAAGAACAGATTGATTCTCTTTGGCAACTAGCACAGTTGGGGTGTGAGTGGAAATTGCAAGGTTTGTGTGTTACTTCCGTACAATATCAAAATTATACAAAAGCTGCTAATTTGTCCAGACAATTGTCAAAGTTCCTCTTACAGGATTGGTCGGCTGAATTTGAAAATTTGATGAGAGAGCTGAGAACGACAATCACCACATCAACTCCACTCGGGTGGATCTGAGCCTGGCTACTGGCTTGACTTCTTGGATACAGACGGCTATGGATCATCTTAAGGAGTGGGCGGGTGTAGGCTCTTTGGCGATACTAATGATGCTAGCCTCTCTGGTTTGCCTATGGTGCATCTATAAAATGAGAGCCACACAAAAGCGTAATGCAGCCATGATTATACAAGCCCTTGTCGCCATTGAGGCGGGCCAGTCCCCTCAGGCATGGCTTGCTGCCGTGAAGTAAATCTTCACTAAGCATAGTCCCTGCCCACTGAGGAATTCGTTCCACGGATATTAGGGTCTGGTAAGTCAGTGACGGAGTTGACGGGTAAGTCTCGGCCACCTAAGACAGGGCAGTCCCGAGTGGGGAGGCTGACCCAGAGACGGGTAAGAGTTTGAGCACCGCCCTCCTACAGGCTCAGGCCCACCGTGAGATCCCCAGATAGGGGGATTACGAAACCTTTCCAGGGACTTCTACCAACTTTAGAAAAAATAAAAATAAAAAATAAAAAAGGAGGAACTGTAGAGAGCTGCGACGTGCCGCGCCTTAAAGATGGCGCTGGTCTCCGCCTTCCACCAGCCCGACGGTGAGCGCTCTCAGTGGTAAACAAGTCCATATTTGGCAAAGACCGCTGATCTGGCTTGCTTCCGCATACGTGGACCTCTAAGATAGCACTACGTGGCTTTACTTGATTGGCTGTTCATTTAGTATTTAGCCTGTGGGTTGGGTCTGCCCGGCCCTTTTCGGAAGACTGTTTTCAAGGGACCTGAATAAACTGCAGGAGAAGAGCTTTTGCGAGTTGCGTCGTTCTTGCCGGTCGAGAGGGACGCGACAATTTATTCTTTATATAAACATAGTTTTTATCACTTATGTGGAAAGCAGATATTGGAAACACTGGCAGTTCATTCTATGGTGATGTGTTGTGTAATGATAAAGAGAAAGTTATATTAAGAATGCAAGCCCCCAGTGCAAGAGGAAGCTCTTAGCCCTCATATGACTGTTGTAGTGAGAGGGGCTGCTATATAGGGACACTCCACATCGGAGGAGTGGGATGGGTGGGAGAGGGTGGGAGGGTGGAAATGGGAGAGGTGGAAGGAAGGCACTATGATGGAGATGTAACTTGAAGTAATAAATTTTAAAAATTACAAAACAAACAAACAAACCCAATCTCAGTCAAACAATTAAAGGCTCAGGAAGCACTGAGACACTGATAAAAATATCTTTAAAACCACAGACAACTGAAATATTGAAATACATTCTTAAATCAGTGGACATTTTTCCACACAGACATGTTTAAATTACATTTCTTAGATATATCATTACAAACAATATGTATACATATATCTGTATATGTGTTTTATCTTAAAATAAAAGTGATTATGACATAATGGATTAACATGTGAGTAACAGGCTCTTTGTGACTAACATAAAAATCATAATATTTTAACTTTGATATCTTTAATCTCATCAGGAAATGAATCAATTATTCTTTACATCTAATTTGTTGAAAAAAAACATGAACATTTTTATTTTATAATTTGTTTTTTCTCTGATATATGTATAATCAGGTAACACATTTGGAAAGGATAGAGAGAGCAAAAATGTTTTAAATTACCATCTTATTACTTGACTTGTTTATGACTTAGAGCGATAGATACACCAATATAAGTGTATCAAAAGTACAGTATATTTTCCTCCCACATAAGAATATTTGAGGAATATAGATGAACTGAAAATAGGATAATGCTATTTGAGAAGATGAAGGGTAACATCAGAGGAGGGAGAGAAGACTGGAGAATGTAAGCATGTTCAAAATCCATTGTAAGTGAACATAAAAATTTCATTATACAATGAGACTTTTCATGTTGAATTTTTTTTGTAAAATATTTTAGTATAAAGTATATTTTGCAATTTTAGCATTCTAAATTTTGTATAATATATAAACGTATTTAAATTAACTATAATCTAAATATATATTAAATTATACATAATTTATAGTTATGTTTATTCATAAGGCCAGGTGATTCAATGTCTATGGCCTCTTCAGTTACTTTTCTTTTTTCATTAATTTATTTGTCCATTTACATCCGAATCACAGCCCCACTTCCTCCTCTCCTCCAAACTCCACCCTTGCACCCTCCCTGTACCAACCCACCTTGGCAAGTCAAGTTGTACCAGGACTAATTGACTCATCTTCCAGTGAGGGCAGAAGAGGCAGCCCTGCTAGGGGAAAGACATCCAAATGCATGCAACAGAGACAGAGACACCCTGCACAAGTAGTTAGGGGCAGCACTTGAAGACCAAGCAGCTCAAAAGTTTCATGTGTGTAGGGGGTTCTAGGTCCAGTGAATGTTTGCTTTTTGGTTGGTGGTTCAATCTCTTTGAGCCTGCATGGACCCAAAGTAGTTGGTTCTGTATGTCTTCTTGTGGTGTCTTTAACCCCTGCAACTCTCTCACTCCTTTCCTTAACTCTTCCACAAGACTCCTTGAATTCCATCTCATGTTTGCCTGTGGGTCTCTGCATCTGTTTCCATTGTCTGCCTGATGAAGTCTCTCAGGTGAGGGCTATGTTAGGTCCTGTCTGCAAGTACAGCAGAGCAAAGTTAATAGTGTCAGGGATTGGCTGTCTCCTGTGGGGTGGGTCTCATGTTGGGCCAGTCATTAGTTGGCCATTGCCTCAATCTTTATTACATCTTTATACCTGCATATCTTGTAAGCAGGACAAATTTTGAGTCAAAGGTTTTGTGGGTAGGCTATTGTCCCCTTTCCTCTACTGGAAGTCCTGCTGGCTAGAGGAGGTGGTCACTTCAGTATCCCTATCCACTAGTACTAGGCGTCTCAGATAGGGTCAACCCTGTATCCTCCCAGGAGTCTCCCCCTTCCCAGGGCTTCTGCTTGTCCCAGAAATGCCTCCCCACCGATTTCTCTCCTCGCTCTCAGTCCTCTCACTCCTCATCCATGCTCTCTCAACACATGATTCACCCCCTCATTGCCCTCTCCACTTCCTCTTGAACCTAGTTCCATTTCTCCCTTCACTTCTGTTTCTATTTTATTTCCCCTTCTTAGTGGGATTCAAGCCTTCTTCCTTGAGCCCTTCTTGTTACTTAGCTTCTTTGGGTCTGCGGATTGTACCATGGTTATCCTCTGCTATATGGCTAATATTCACTTATAAGTGAGTACATACCATTTGTGTCTTTCTGGGTCTGGGTTCCTTCACTCAGGATGATATTTTAGAGATCCATCCATTTGGCTGCAAATTTCATGCTGTCCTTCTTTTTAGTGGCTGAGTAGTATTCCTTTGTGTAAAGGTACCAGATTTTCTTTATCCATTCTTCATTTGGATAAATAACACAGAGGTAGATCTGGGTTGTTTCTAGTTTCTGACTATTACAAATAAAGCTGTTATGAACATAATTGAGCAAGTGTCTCCTTTAATTTTCTTATAAGTGAATGTTATAAAATGTATGCATCAATATTATTCAGAAAAATGATTCCCATTTCAGAAAAGCTTTGAAAGCAGAAACAGCATACTTTGTTACTGCTTATTAAGGAAATTCTGACAGGTATGCATGTCGACTATGATCTGATCATTCCCATGGAGTCTTAGCTATATTTTCTTTGTGTCATCTCTGTTTACAGTGAATAGCCTGAGGGAATGTGATGGAAGGAAACAGGACCCTGCTGACTGAGTTTGTTCTCAAAGGAATAACAGATCGTCCAGAGCTGCAAGTCCCCCTGTTCCTGGTGTTCTTCTTCATCTATGTCACCACCATGGTGGGCAACCTTGGCTTAATCTTTCTTATCTGGAAGGACCCCCACCTTCACACTCCCATGTACTTTTTCCTTGGAAATTTAGCCTTTGCAGATGCCTGTACTTCATCCTCTGTGATTCCAAAGATGCTTTCGAAATTTTTAAATAAGAATGATATGATATCCACGGGTGAATGTTTTGCCCAATTTTATTTTTTTTGTTTCAGTGCAACCACAGAAATGTTCCTCCTGGTAGTGATGGCCTATGACTGCTATGTAGCCATATGCAACCCTCTGCTCTATCTAGTGGTGATGTCCAAAAGACTCTGCGCTCTGTTAATCAGTATGTCATATATTATTGGTATTCTAAATCCTATAGTTCACGTAGGATTACTATGCAGATTAACGTTCTGTAGGTCTAATGTTATTGACCATTTCTACTGTGATATCTTGCCACTCTATAGAATTTCCTGCACAGATCCATCTCTTAATGCATTGGTGGCTTTTATTTTTGCTTCTTCCATACAAATCAGCACCTCTGTGACTATTGTAGTCTCTTATGCCCGTGTCCTATTTGCTGTCCTGAACATGAAGTCTGAGAAGGGCAGAAGAAAAGCTTTCTTCACCTGCAGTGCTCACCTGTTCTCTGTCTCTTTGTTCTATGGCATTCTCCTCTTCATGTATGTGAGTCCTGGGTCTGGATCAGGAAACAAAGGGATAAAATGTATTCACTGTTTTACACAGTTGTGATTCCTCTATTAAACCCCTTTATTTACAGCTTAAGAAACAAAGAAGTTTTGGGTGCTTTGAAAAAAGTTATAAAATGATAACTATGCTATGGGAATTTCAGTTTTTTATTATCTTTTTTCTGGCTTGCAGTGCATCATAATTTTTGATTGTGTGTTTTGAACATAATAGAAATTGCACCTATTGTTAGCCTACACACACCTGTCTAATTGCACAATTATTATTAAAATATCCCTGATTAGTTGTTGTTTTATATATGTACTCCAAATTGATTTTAATCCACAGAAACCTTGTCTCTTACTCTTTTGTCTACTCTGGGCACTCTTTTCCTCCTATTTGTTTAGCTTTTCCAGTCTAGAAATGAGGGCTGTGCCTTGTCTTATTGTATCATGTTTTGTCATGTTTACCTTTAGTCTCTGAAGGGTCTGCTATTTTCTGGAGGAGAGGAAAGATGGAAGAACCGAGGAGGAATGGAGGGAGGATAAACTATGGTCAGGATGTATTGTATAAGAGAAGAATCTCTTTTCTTTTTTTTTTTTTTTTTTTTTTTTGGTTTTTCGAGACAGGGTTTCTCTGTTTAACAGCTCTGGCTGTCCTAGATTCGCTTTGTAGACCAGGCTGGCCTCGAACTCGCAAAGATCCGCCTGCCTCTGCCTCCCAAGTGCTGGGATTAAAGGCGTGCGCCACCACCGCCCGGCTTAGAATCTCTTTTCAATAATTAAAAAAAGAAAGTCTTCCTTTCCAGGTACATGCGTTCTAAAACTCTTGATTTTATGTTATTGAAAATATCCTCAAAAACTTTATTTATATAATAGATACACACACACACACACACACACACACACACACAGAGAGAGAGAGAGAGAGAGAGAGAGAGAGAGAATAGCAGCCACAACAATAAAGTTTTTGTCTCAGAGAATCCCAGGTGTGTGTGTGTGTGTGTGTGTGTGTGTGTGTGTGTGTGTGTGTGTGACACCTCCCATATTAATTCACAGATGTAGTGATGAAATGCACAGGGCCTGTGCAAATTTATCCACACAGAATCACAGTATGCAGGGAACTGGATAGGTATGATGTTTCATCCCTAGCTCAGGAGGTATTTGCAACTGATAGCTCTGGGAAGAGGGAAAGTTATTTTTTTATGAATGTGCAGACACAGTAAGCCTAACATATTCTACAGTATGGCCCCACACCTAACAGTATATTGAACACACTAATAAGACACAATGGGTTTTTTTTTTTTGAAACAATGAGAATACCAACTTGAGTGGCATGTTATAAGAGTAGATCTATAAATAGATAGGGGAAAAGATGGAAATATTCAAGTACAGTATATGAAATTCTCAAAGAATTAATAAAAAAAATCTAGAGATAATTTGATGGTTATTTGGCATGGATACTTTTAGACTTATTGTGAGAAAGACCATCAAGGCAAAATCAAGTGGTAGAGCGAAACTGATTATTTCTTCTTACCAAGAAACAAAAAAAATATTTACAGTGTCTAGAACCACTTCAAAACTTACTTAAATAACATTTCTACAGTCTCCCCAAAACACTATTACTTGAGCTCTAAGGCTTTAACAAAACAGCTTTTGGGGAATATCCAAGATCCATACAATAAATAAATCACAAATAAATATAAAATAAAAATAATATTAATTTCTTTCTTTCTTGTTATGTAGAGCATAGTAGACTTTGCAACACACATTCTGGACTGCTGAATACATTGACAAGCATTACAGACTGTGATCATTTCTAGGACAGATTATAATACAATAAAAGAAAGGATGAGCAGTGGGAACATAAAAGGAACTGTGACAACTTCTAGTTTGAACTCTGAATTATTGCAAGTGTCACTTTTTAGTGGTAACATCATGTTCAAAAGAGATAGCCCAGTTATTGTAATGGTTATCTAGTCATAGCATAGAGACCAGATTTGGGAATATGTTTTCCAACTTTCCATGCAAGGTAACCAAAAAATAACAACCCCAAACTACACCCTGTAGTTTATCATAAAAGACTGGACATTGTTAAAGTCTCTGGTAGATCAGGATAAAATCTTGTTACTCTGAAAAGATGCAGCACAACCAGGACTTGTTTCTATTTGACTCAGTTAATTAAGGCAGGGATGAGGGCTAAGTCTGTGCTTGTGGCTCCACAGTGGCAGGGGTCAGTATCGATGTCTATGACTCATATTACCACTAGAGAACTTTGGGATGTCCCTGGTTGTGGCAGCCACCGGGGAACACGTGGATGATCAGAGAGGACTGTGCATGATCTGGCCCTACCCCTCACTGGCTGTGGGCCCCTCCTCTCACTGGTGGCAGCATTTGGAAAATAAGGCCCTGCACCTTATCTGAGCAGCACAGTAGAGCTTGTCCTGGTGGAAAGGGTGCAGGTGATCCAGTCCTGAGGGTGAGAGCAGGAGAGCTCACCTTGCCACTCATCTGTTCTCATGTGGCATGAGGCATGAGGTAATGCACTCCCCCTACCACTTCACCACCTGAAGTAGTTGGGAGAGTTGGTCCCAAGAGCATGAGAGCAAAAGAGTTGGCCCTGCCGCCTTACCGGGTATAGCACTCAGGAAAGCAGGCCCTGCCCTTTGGGCAACACAGTGGGATTGGCCCTAATAGTGAAGGCACAAGTGAGCCAGCCCTGAGGTTGGGAGCTGGCCCAGCCCCTGGCAGGCTGCAGCATTTGGGAGCATGGGCCATGCACCTTGACTGGACAGCATAGTGGAATTGACTCTGGAGGCATGGATGCAGGTGAACCAGCCCTGAGGTATAAGAGCAGGGAAATAATCCTGCCTCCTGCTGATGGTATCATTGGATACCCTAGCTGGAGCAATGCTGGAGAATTTGTCTTGGTGGTGCGTTAAGGGACAGCTGGCGTGCTGACCAGCTCAGCTACTACCAAGACTCAGATCCAGGGATCTGAGTTGACCCACCCCAAAACCTATATAATGCTTGAAAGATCTAGTCCTGCTGTTCCAAAGCTACAGCATCTCCATGACACAGGTCAACAACAGGACCTTAAAACCAACTATATAAAACCATAGAAGTCCTTAAAGAGGAAATGAATAAATCACTTAAAGTAATCTGGGAAAATACAAATATTGGAGGAAATGAGTAAATCCCTTAAAAAAATCTGGGAAAACACTAACAAAAAGTGCCATGAAATAAATAAAAATGTGTAAGAACTGAAATTGGAAATGAAACTAAAAAGAAAACCCAAACTGAGGGAATTCAGGAAATAAAAAAAAAAATTGAAATTTGAACAGGAACTACAGAGCAAAGCTTAACAAATAGAACACATGAGATGGAAGAGAGAATCTCATGCATTGAAGATACTATAAAAGAAAAGGGTACATTGATTAAAGAAAATTTTATATATATAAAATTCCTGAGCCAATCCTCCAGGAAATCTGGGACACTATGAAAAGACCAAAGCTAAAAATAATAGGTATAGAGTAATGAAAACAATGAAATGAAAAGGAAAGGAAAAGACCTGACTGCTCCTACTTATGGTGGAGGAGAAAGTATATTGTAAATAAAAGGTGTGGCAAGCCACAAAACTGTGGTGAGCCGCAACCCTAAGATGGCGCCTGGCTTGATGCCAGAAAGCTCAAGCTTAGCTGTAAACAAGCCTTAGTTGGTAGCAGCTGCCTAGCCCGGTGTGCTTCCTCCTCTTGTGAGCCTATCTTGGATCACCAGGTGGCATGATCTGATTGGGTTTGAGTAGGCATATAAGGGCTTGGGGGAGGAGAAGCAGAGACACAAGCAGAGACACAAGCAAGGATTCGGAAGACTGTTTTCAAGGGACCTGAATAAACTGCTGGAGAAGAGCTTTTGCGAGTTGCGTCGTCCTTGCTGGTCGAGGGGGACGCGACAAAAAGGGAGACTGTAAATAGAGCAGGGACATCTGTGAGAGTCCGTAGAGAACAGGACCAGCCTGAGCCCATTTCTCTACCTATCTATTCCAGCTATTCCTGAGGATTGTATCTTCTCACTCTTTCCTTAGTCTTGGAACTCTCCATCTACCAGAACAATAAGCTGCTGGGAAAAGGCCTTATATGATTTTCAGATGCTGATTTCAATGCTCTGACTGGTTATTGCCCTACCTGAGTCACTCACTGATTGGATAATAAAAGTTGCTGGTGGCTAATTAACTGGAGAGAGAGAGAGAATAGGAAGGGGAGACTTCCTGGGAGGAAGAAAGAAACTCTGAGAAGAGACCTCGGAAGCTCTTTTCATCAGGAGACATGAAGAAACACATATGTCTGTAGGCTCAGAACATACAGCAAGCCACATGGCTGGTTGGGACTAGCTGGTCAGGTACACTTAGGTGAGCTAGTTGAGAGTCTGTCTAGCTAAGACCTAAGCATCAAAACATAAAAAGGTCCTGGGGTACTTATTTTGTGTGCATAAGTGCCATCCTGGATTTTAGGCCTCTTCACCCAAAGACATGAGGCCTAGCAGTCCTTTTACAACATTGGGCCTAAAAGTTTCAAATGTACACTTGTCTTAGTTAGGGTTTTGTTGCTGTGAAGAGACACCATAACCATGGCAATTCTTATAAAGGAAAACATTTAATTGGGTGTAACTGATGTGTCATAGAACAAAATATGAGGCAATTTTGGGATTATGGAGAAGACATACATTCATGACACATTTACAAAGAACAATGCTAAACCTCCAGTTCAAACTTGCTTTGGTTAGGAACTCTGCATTGGAAACTTGACTGACTAATAGCAGAGATCTTTGGGACATGAGTTGCACTGTTTATGGAGGCAGATTTTAGTACTAGGAAAATATTTCTCCTGAGATAATCATTTTTCTTCATCAAGTTATGAAGCTCTATACATTAGACAAAAAATTAAATAGTAGAATAGAGCTCTCTTTAAAAGTGAGTGGAGAGGTTGCCTGCAAACCTTCTCTTCTCTCTCTCTGCTCCCCGAGACACAAACCCACAGTCACGTCCCTTGTACAGGGACAGAATAGCAGTTGCATCCCCTTACATCTCCTATGGATCCCACAAACTAACCTCTTTTAATCTGCCTCTCCAAATTACTGAGGAGAGAAGCCCGATTATGTGTATAGTTGATTGGGTGAGCAATACTTCCATAGTTTGTGATCAGTGCATGATCACCATGTTACTAGGCTTGTACTATGTGGTGTGATAGGATGGCATTTAATGTGATTGTTCCATGTGGAAACACCCATTTGGTTCTGTATATAAGCCAGAGAACAAACATTAAAAACGGTAAATGATTAGACATCATCCATGTTGGGTTTGTTTGTCTTCTGAGTGAAGGCTGGAGGTTCAGGCAGGCAGTGCACTCACCTTTCCCTGAGAATCCCCTTATGTGGTGATAACCCTGTGGTGAGGTCTTGACGTAACTGGCTCCTGAATATGGGGCATGAAGAGAAACTCACATAAGGGACAGGAGGAGACAGTTCAGAACTAAGCAGTTGACAGGTTTAGTTATCCTCAAAAGGATGGGGAATGCAGCTTAAAAAACTAGAGAGCCTGTGCTTAAAGTGCTGAAATATATGCTTAAAAGCAGGGGTTTGGAGTTTTCCAAGACCCAAGCCACCAAGATCTGGGAGGCGGTTCTATGAACTGCACCATGGGTAGATTCTGCAAACTTGGATCCTAATAGTGTTGGTCCTTAAGGCCTGTTTTCAACAGCAAAAGGACGGGGAGACCCCTCCTCAATTCCCAAACAGGTTTTGAAGCCAGAGTGGGACCAATTTGCTACCAAGAGATCCATGGCTGTTAAACTAAAACCAAAAGGGGACCTAACAGAATCCTCCTTCCAATGGAACTTCCATCTGAAGGCCATCAGGTGGGAAGGGATGAGTCCCTCTAAGGTGTTGGGGAGAACAAATGGCCAGGAGTCTGGGGTCAGGGGGTAGGGGAAGGCTGCCTACATCACCACAGATCATCACCCAGGGCTGCCTGTTACCCCTCCCCCTCCTCTGTTTGAGGAAGTAGTTCAACTGCTGGAAGGGCAGAGTCCCACCCCTGGGTCATGGAGGAGGGGCATTAAAATGTTGGTGTGGGATGGAATGAACGCAGACCATAAGCTAGCATGTACAGGACAAAAAGAATAGTCAATGGAAAAATGGATAATCTATTCCAAACATGTGGGGACACAGAGCCATCAGGCATGGTCCCTA
Organism: Lophiomys imhausi; assembly: GCA_907164525.1. Lineage (NCBI taxonomy): Eukaryota > Metazoa > Chordata > Mammalia > Rodentia > Muridae > Lophiomys > Lophiomys imhausi. The sequence goes on from CAJQZJ010032464.1 coordinate 3,905,188, forward strand.
ACAACTGCCTTGCAGGCACAGACAGATGCCTTAACTGAAGCTGTGACCAAAGCCCTTACATTGGCTGCCTCTCAGATGGATCATCCTCTGGAATGGGTGGGTCTCAGGGACAGAAACAATGTTTTGTGTGTGGACAGACAGACCACTTCAAGAGGGAGTGCCCTAATAAAGGAGGATGAGGGGCAAATGCTGATCCTTTACCAATGCCTTCAAGACCATCTACTCCATATCCTCATTCTCTCAAGGGCTTCCATTGGCAGAAAGAATGTAGATCCCACTTTGACATTGAAGGAAAACCCCTTCCACCTATAAACTAGAGGTTGGGCAGCCACTAGACCTATTAGCCCAAGGAGGAATATCAGAAGCCCAAGGGCCAATTAAATTATCTAAAGGGCCCTCCCCTGGCTGCAACTTCATGCAGGACCACAAGCATGCCTGTGAGGCACCCAGGGTGAATTGGATGGTACCCATTGTCCTGGGGATAAGGCCACAAATGGACATTATCATTTCAGGAAAGAGGTTCCCTTGCCTGATAGACATTGGTGCTGACTGGAGTGTGTTAAGAAAAGAGGAAGTCCCTCACAGCTGGAAACTATGTCCTGGGCCTTCAATCTTGAGAATGGGGGGGGAAGGGGAACACCTGGTCAGAGGAAAGCCAGGACTGGCTTCTATGGAAAGGTCCACGGGGGAGGTTAGGACTTTGGTTGCTTCAGGGCTCAATGCAAAATTGTTAGTTCAGGATATCTGGGCCAGGCAGATGACTACATCACCACAGATCATAAAGCCTTCTATGATGATATTTTGGATGAGGAGGAATCACAGGAATGCTGATAGAGCAACAAGCAATTTGAGAAAGGCCCTCTCATTCTTAAGACCACTGCTCCCTAACACTGCTCCCTGGGTATCCCTTATAAAGTGGACCCCAGGATCCCCAATCTGGGTGAAGCTGCAGCCCCTCCCTTTGGTTAAGTTAAAGGCATTAAAGGAGCTTGTGGCTGAACAACTAAGCTGGGACACATTCAACCATCCATTAGTCCATGGAATACTCCCTTGTTTGTAATTAGGAAGAGGTTTGGTATATGGAGAATGTTACAGGATCTTAGAAAGATTTATAATCAGATGATCATACATGGTATGCCCCTGTGGGTGCCCCTTGGATATCTGCCACTCCAAAAGGCCTTAATTTGCTGGTTGTTGCTCTTATGCCTGTTAAGCCACTGCCCATATGGGCGAAAGGCTAGACATGAACAAAGCCATTTAAAAAAAATGTTTTACCACATTAGGCCTACCTCATCAGGTAAAAACAGATAATGGACCATGCTTTGTTAGCAGGACCCTTCAAAAGTTCTTTCACCAATAGCAGGTTAAACATACTACAGGAATTCCTCATAATCCTAGGTGACAGGCAATCATTGAGAGACATCACCAAAATCTAAAGATCCAATTAAAAAAAAAAGGGGGTGAAGGGAAATGAGTCCTCATCAACATCTTGGATTGGCATTGTTTAAAATATTTTAAATTTTTCAAAAAATGAGACTCATATTTTGAAAAACATTGGTCAACTCAAGATCATGAAATAGACAAACGGGTAAAATAGAAAGTTCTTGCCATAGGTTTATGGAGGGGACCTGACCTGCTTATGATCATGGGAAGAGGATTGGGTGTGTGTTCCCAATAGGAGAACTAAGGGTACCTGCAAGGAACCTTAAATTTCTCCCACAGTGTGGGAGGTCCCTTGCACCCAACGACGCCACCACATCAGCTGATACAAATGACCAATAAGGAGAGAAACGCTCTCTGGTGGCTTCAAAACCACATGGCAAGATTAGGCCAAAGTTCCTAGAAGAGGAGAAAAAGAGAAAAAAGGCCAATAAACACTTAATGCAAAGAGCTCCAGGAAAAAAAAAAAAAGCTCCTGAGAGTCTATTTTTCATCTTGTCTTCCAGATGCTGGTTTGGCTGTTGATTGTAGGGTTACAAATTTCGCAGACAAGAATGGAAGGAGGCAGAGGCAGGAGGATCATGAGTTTGAGACCAGCCTGGACCATTCCTGTTGGAAAGAAGTCCCCAACTCTGCCTCTGCTGTGACCGTATCTACTGTGATCCTTACACGAACCACCACTATGGCTCAAATCCTCCAGATGGTTGTACATGATGTCTCTGGGGTACAACAACAACTTGCCCTGGCCAATCTTTTTGCCCTGGGAACAGCAAGAGATCATCTTGTTACAACATCATCTCTGTAATCCTCAATATAGAGTAAATCCTCCTGCTAAGATTGCTAATTTGTCTACATACATGAAAGGGCCTTGAAATGATAAGTATTTACAATTGTCAACATTGCTGCTTAATGATGTTATAAAATTTAATGATACTAGGGTTCTACTACCACCTTCTTTCAAGATGTTTGGAGTCAATTGACTTCATGGTTTTGTTTGCCCAACCTGACATTGATGGGGTTGATTCTTGTTTATGCTTTAATAATCTTGGGTCTATATTGGACTGGAGCTACTGCCAACAAAATGTACAACTAAGTCACAAGCTGGTGATGCTCAGGTGATCAAGGAGGTTCTCCCTAATGGTGTAACCCACAACCCTTGATTTAACATGGCCCTTAATGAGACCTTTGAGGGGTGATGAGCACTCATCAGGAATGATTAGCCCCAGTCCCTCCCTGTACTCTCGCTTTGCTGCTGATGAGCAATGTCCAAGAGGTTGGTCTCTCTCTGAGGGTCTCTCACCCTCCCTATAAAACTGTTATTTAAATAAATAAATCAGAGGGAGATGTGGGTACCTGAGAAATGGAGGCTTATGAGAAATGCCTCCATGCTGGGAAAATGAAAATAACTTGTGGGAGATATCTAAAATAGTGCCAGCTGGAAGATACTGGGATGGAGTAGAAGCCAGATTGTGGGTATAGCTAACTGGTTGAGCAATACTTCCATACTGTTGATCAGTGCATGATCACCATGTTACCAGGCTTGTGATATGTGGTGTGATAGGACGACCGTTAATGTGATTGACCCAAGTAGTCTCATGTAGAAACACCCATTTGGTTCTGTATATAAACCAGAGAACAAACATTAAAAATGGGAAATGCTTAGACATCACCCCTGTCGGGTGTGTTTGTCTTTGGAGTGAAGGCTGAAGGTTCGTGCGGGCAGTGCACTCACCTTTCCCTGAGAACCCCCTTATGTGGTGATTCACGTGTCATGGGGTCTCTACAGTTGACAAAAGGAGATAGCCTATAGATATGTAACATCACCATGATTTGTAATCTGTACTGAAATCCACATTGTAGGAAAGGCAATATACTGATGCCTTTGAATCATAGTAGAAGCATGGAAACCCCAAGATTTTTTTTCTTTGTCAAAATTCATTAACACTTTTTTAAATCCATTCTTCAGTTGAGAGACATCTGGGTTGTTTCCAGGTTCTAGCTATTACAAATAAGGCTGCTATGAACATAGATGAGAAAACTTCCATGTGATTCGGTGAGGAGTCATTTAGATGTATACCCAGAAGTGGTATGGCTGGATCCTGAGGCAGAGCTATTCCAAGTTTTCTAAGATATCGCCAGACTGACTTCCATAGTGGTTACACAAGCCTGCACTCCCACCAGCAATGCAGGAGAGTTCCCCTTTCTCCACACCCTTGCCAGCATGTGTTGTCATTTGAGCTTTTTTGATCTTAGTCATTCTGACAGGTGTGAGATGGAATCTTAGAGTCATCCTGAGTTGCATTTCTTTGATGTTTAAGGATGCTGAGCATTTCTTCAAGTGTCTCTCAGCCTTTAGGAATTCCTCCTTTGTGAATTCTCTGTTTAGCTCTTTTCCCCATTTTTTGATTGGATTATTTGGTTTCTTGGCAGTTAACTTCTTGAGTTGTTTGTAATTTTTGGATATTAGCCCTCTGTCGATTTGGGGTTGGTGAAGATTTTTTCCAAACTGTGGTACATCTGCACAATGGAATACTACTCAGCCGTCAGAAACAATGAAATTATGCAATTTGCAGCCAAATGATTGGAAGTAGAGAAGCTCATTCTGATTGAGCCCACCCAGACTCAGAAGGATACGCATGGCATCTATTCGCTTATAGTCGGAATTTAGCTATATAGTACATGATATATATACCACAACCAACACACGAAAGGGAACATGGACATAGACTTTTTCTTTTTCTCCCTGTCAGTGAGACACTTTTTTCCAATGGTGCTGCCTTGTAGGCCCCCAGTGTATGAGGAGGCTCTTGGCCCTCATATGACTGCTTAACTGGGTAGGGGGACCCTTAGGTAGGGACATTCCACTCCAGGAGGAGTGGGATGGAAGGGTTAGGGGGTAGAGGGTGAGAGGGTGGGACTTGAAGAGGTGGAAAGAGGACACTATAATGGAGATGTAACCTGAAGCAATAAATGAATAAATTTAAAAAAGCATTAACACTCTTTCCTCTATCTATAAGACTGGGTGTATATACATTAGCCAAATATTTTTACCACAATGAGAAGCACTTTTATGCTTACATTAGGAAAACTAGCAAAGGCGATTTAAAATTTTGAATTTGTGACTATAAAAATAGAGTAATTACCAGAGCTAGATTAATAGCTTATCAAAACTCCATTGATTAATGTTAAAACTCTTTTTAAAAATATTTATTACTTCAGGTTACATCTCCATTACAGTGTCCACCCTCCACTCCTCCCAGTCCCGTCTTCTCACCCTCTACCTCCTATCACTTCCTTCCCACTCCTCTGGATTGGAGTGTCTCTGCATAAAAGTCCCCCACCCCAGTTCAGCAGTCATATGAGGGCCAAGAGCCTCCTCATACACTGGGGGCCTACAAGGCAGCAAAACTAGGGCAAAGTGTCTCATAGATAGGAAACAAAGTTTATGTTCATGTTCCCTTTGGTGCATTGGTTGTAGTATAGTTATCCTGCACAATATGGCTAAAATCTGATTATAAGTGAATAGATGCCATGTGCATCCTTCTGAGTCTGGGTGAGCTCACTCAGGATGAGCTTCTCTAGTTCCATCCATTTGGCTGCAAACTGCATGATTTCATTGTTTCCGATGCTGAGTAGTATTCCATTGTGTAGATGTACCATAGTTTTTAAACCCATTCCTCGGTTGAGGTACATCTGGGTTGTTTCCAGTTTCTAGCTATTACAAATAAGGCTGCTATGAACATAGATGAGGAAACTTCCTTGTGATTTGGTGAGGAGTCATTTGGATGTATACCCACAAATGGTATGGCTGGGTCCCAAGGCTATTCCAAGTTTTTTTTTTTTTAATTTATTTTTTATTTCTTCAAGTTACATCTCAATCACAATCCCCTCTCTTCTCCCCCCTCCAGTCCCACCCTTATACCCTCTTCCCCCTCAACCCCCCATCCTCTACCCTTTATTTTATTACTTTAAAGTATATCTTCCCCCCCCCAACAGCTCCCCCTTTCAGTGCAACAAATGGTTCTTTCTCTTATAACAATAAATACAATTCAAAACAACAGAAATAAATAGGCCACAATTATGAGAGTTATATGGCTTAGCATACATTCCCAATGTCCAGTCCATATGTATTTGGCACCTGACTTTAACATTCTTCTATCTAACCATCTCCATGAGTTTAAAGTTCTATATCTACCTCAGCTTTCATATTAACTTGCATCACAATTTTAGAAACATCTTCTTAGATCCAGGGCACTTTCTTGATTCCTAAACAACTCAGAATTTAACTATGAGACTCTAGCTATCTATTCTTCAACAACCTCAAAGACCTGAGAGGGATAAATATATCTGATTATATAGGAAGTGCAGGGCCCCCAGCTTCCAAAACTAAGAAATGGCATACCAGTGGCTGCCTGGACAGTTCCCTTTTTCTGCAGATCTCTTGAAGTTTTTGAAGATGCCCTATCTATCTCTGATATTTAGATAAGCAAATGTTTCTTGTCCCTTAGCAACTTGATTTCTGATTATCTTAGAAAATAACTGTGATAGACTGTCATAGTAAATTTGTTTTTTTGACAATATATGAAGTATTATCTTTCAATCTGGATTAAAGAAGAAATTATTTTGATATTTTGGAGCTAAACAAACCTTTAGTGTATATATTTTCAGATCTCAAAGGACAATTTGTTTGAATTTCAGCATGCCTTTTGTAAGTAGCTTTTAAACTTAAATCCTTCCAAATCCTATGTGACTGTCTCTGCATTCTAAGTATTGGGATCAAAGCCATGTGGTTCCCAACTGATGGGATTAAAGATGTGCTCCACCACCCCTGGATTGAAGTTTTTCTCTATTTAGAGCTTGTTTTTTATCAGGCTGACCTTGAGCTCTGAGATCTGCCTGTTTCTGTCTCTAGTGTGTTGGGATTAAGGGTGTATTATTCTCGAATGATGGGATTAAGGGTGTGCAACATCATCACCCTGTTCCTTGTAACTCTAGAATTTATAAGATAACTAACTCTATAGTGATCCCCCTGTCTCCTGGAGTTAAAGGCATGGGCTAAAACCACACATTTCATGTATTTTACCTTAGCTCTAAGTTTTTTCAACTCTTGGAGGTTTATAAAACCAGGTTGAACAGCTGTAACATTTAATTTATTTACATTATTTTAAACCTGTTACCTTCTATTTAATGCCAAACCATGGAAATATCCTATACCTCTTGCTGCAGACCACGGTGTAGTGGTCTCAGCAACCGAACCAGGTTTCAAGAAGTTTTCAGGTGGGGAGCGGATTCGGCGTGACAGACAACATAACTCAAGAGAAGTTTCAGTGTTGCTGCAAAGTTTTACTTTTTTTCAAAGCAGAATTTATACAGTAAAATCAGAAGTGTGATCATAGTTACGTAGCCAAAAGCATAAACATATGTTGCTAAGAAATACCTGCTGATCTTGGAAGGAACATTGAGCTTCTTGGTGTCCCGATTTACTGTGGTCAACGAACTGGACAGTTTCTAACCATTGTGTTTTATTTTGAAACAGACCAGTATTTCAATGTCTTTTTTCTAAATCTCTTTTTACTTCCTCAATAGTTTTTCATAACCATGAACGCTTATTTGCTTTCCCTATTACACTAGCAAGTATTGGAATGTTTTTTGATAGCTTTAACAATATCTCCTAATGTTTTAGCTTTATTCAATGTCTACCAGGGAGGACGTGATCTCTTAAGTCTTTTCATGAAACCTAAGCTATTTTTTTTATCATCATCTATCATTTTTATAGGAACACCAGGTACATAGAATTTATTTGTTAATGTTCTCCGTTTTCTTTTGTATCTTGGCTGAGATCCTAACTCTTTTTCCTGTAGAAGATTAATAGCTTCATGTACTAGCATATTAGAATTGTTCTGTATTATTTGTACAAACTGCTGCAAAGGACTATTATCTGCATCTGAATTATTCATAGTTAGTATAATGTTTGGGTTTTCTGAAACATCTAGTCTTTCTTTTTGTGGGGCTGTTGCCATCTGTTTAGGGGTAGACAGCGTATTTTAAGTTTCTTTTTCAAGTACTGCACTTCTTGGAAATCTTGTATAAGCAATGAGATAAAGTAAGCATCCAAAAGTGAAACCAAGCCCTCCGAACATCCCCAACCTTTCCAGCTCCCCAGGAGACCTGATGATTCGCCCCCACAAATATCCAGGCTTCCGTCCAGCACCCCTTTTGGCTAATGGGTCATTCTTTAGGGCCTGGAAAAGCCCAGAAGAACCCCCCAGCCGTACAACACGCATGTTTGTCACACAGCGGTCGTAGCCTGCACTGCTGGCGAGGTGGGTGTGGCAACCTCTATATAAAAAAAAGAACTTTTAAGCTACGGTCAAGTTTGTGTAATCTATGTGGCCACCTGCAGTCTAACATTCTAATCTGAAATTAAGGCCATTTTCCTTTCATGCCAGTAAGGCAAGTATACCTTTGGTAAATTATAATTTGAGAATTTTATATTGTATTTTTATTATATTTTTAAGCTTATTAACTCTTTTCTTAAAAAAAGTATTATTTACTTCTAGAACATAGTTTCCTCCCTCCTCCCCTCCTGGCCTCTCCCTCCCTCTCTCCTTCCCTTCCTCTCTCCTTCCCTTCCTCTCTCCTTCCCTCCCTTCCTTCCTCCCTCCCTCTCTCCCTCCCTACTTGTTCCTCTACGTGGTACTCTCCTTCTCCTCAGACGAGGTGGGCCCTCACATATCATATTCCCTCAGATCTTGCGTCATGTGAGGGCCAAGAGCTTCCACTTGTAATGGAGCTTGATAAGGCATACCATCTAGAGTGTGGTGTTCCACTAACCTGTAGCAGATTCCATGACTCACTGGTAGGTAAAATTTTTCCTAGGATAGATATGCTATTTGGGTGTGTGGGTTGTAGGATAGTTATCCTGTGATGTATAGTTAATATCCATTTTTAAGGGAATACATAACATGTTTATCTTTCTGGGACTGTGTCAGCTCCCTTAGGATGAGCTTTTATAGCTCCATCCATTTGGTTATGAATTGCATGATTTCCTCATTTTTGATAGCTGTGTAGTATCACATTGTGTAAATGTACCACAGGTTTTTTTTTTTTTTTAATCCATTCTTTAGTTGAAGGACATCTGGGTTGTTTCCAGTTTCTGGCTATTACAAATAAAGCTGCTATGAACATTGTTGAGGCAATGTCCTTGTGGTTTCATTTTGAATCTTTTGGATATATGGCCAAGAGGGGTATGGCTGGGTCTTGAGTTAGATTTATTCACAAATTTTTTCCTTTATTTTTTATTTCTTCAAGTTACATCTCAATCGCAGTCCCCTCCCTAATCCCCCCTCCAGTTCCACCCTCCCACCCTCAACCCCCCATCCTCTTTCCTTTCTTTTTCTTTTAAGCTTAAGGTATATCTTATTTCCCCTACAGTTTCCCCTTTCAGTCCAAAAACTGGCTCTTTCTCTTATAATAATAAGTACAATACAAAACAACAGAGGTAATTAGGCCACAGTTATGAGGGTTATATGGCTTAGCGTACATTCCCAACTTCCAGTCCATATGTATTTGGTACCTGACTTTAACATTCTACTATCTAACCATCTCCATGAGTTTAAAGTTCTATATCTAACTTAACATTCATACTAACTTGCAACAAAATTTTAAAAGCATCTTCTTAGATCTATAACACTCTCTTGACTCCTAAACAACACAAAATTTAATTATGAGACTCTAGCTATCTGTTCTTCAACCACCTCAGAGACCTGAGAGGGATAAATACATCTGATTTTATAGGAAGTACAGGGCCTGCAGCTTCCCAAACTAAGAAATGACATACCAGTGGCTGTCTGGACAGTTCCCATTTTCTCTCCATACATTACAGCATCATCTTCAGTCATTTGGCCCCGTTTCTCTGACAGACATTTTTGTAGAGCAGGGGTTATGAAGGACTTACCCACCCTGTCTTGGCAGAGCTAGGCTGTCGACTTACCTGCTTCCAGGTTTTGTCTTTTTTGGACAGCATTCTGTATACAGTTGGAGCAAGGGGCTATTCCTACCAAGAGATAGGCTTGCAACTAATTCAATCATCTCCCACTGGAGATTCTTCGATGCTCATCTTCTACTTGGAGGAGAATACGGGGTGCTGTCAGGAGTTGATATGTCTTGAAATAAAAACAATTCTAAAGTTACGAAAACATCTTTGAATGCCATATTCTGCAGATCTCTTGAGGTTTTTGAAGATTCCCTATCTATCTCTTATATTAGGGTAAGCAGATGTTGCTCATCTCGTAGCAGGTTTATTTCTGATTAGCTTAGAAAGTAACTATAATAGGCTGTAATAGTCCCTAACAGAATGACCGGCTTGCATAATCATTAGTTTGCATTTCTTAATTATCCTAAATGGTTTATGACAATTAGTAGTAAAAGGCCAAAACATCACATTTCATTTTTTCTTTACCTCCTAAGCCTTCCATCCCATTTCTCTGGGGTGGGGTGTCCTTATATAACAGTCCCTCATCTCAGTTGAGAGGTCGTATGAGGGCCAAGAGCCTCCTCATTCATTGGGGGTCTGCGAAGCAGTACCATCAGTGAAAAGTGTGTCGTTGCCCGGGAGAGAGAACTATTAAACAACCAAAACAATAAGCAGACAATAGATAAAAAAAGACTAAAAAATAGAAAAAATATAACTAATATATAAAAAATAAATAAAAAATAAAAATTAAAAATAAGAAATCTATGTCCAAGTTCCCTTTGGTGTATTAGTTGTAGTATCAATACCTTCCACTATATAGCTAAAATTCTACTATAAGTGAATAGATGCCATATGCATCCTTCTGAGTCTGGGTTAGCTCAATCAGGATGAGCTTTTCTAGTTCCATCCATTTGGCTGCAAATTGCATAATTTCATTGTTCCTGATAGCTGAATAATATTCCATTGTGTAGATGTACCACAGTTTTTTAACCCATTCTTCAGTTGAGGGACATCTAGGTTGTTTCCAGTTTCTAGCTATTACAAATAAGGCTTCTATAAACATAGATGAGGAAACTTCCTTATGATTCTGTGAAGAGGCATTTGGGTGTATACCCAGAAGTGGTATGGCTGGGTCCTGAGGCAAAGTTATTCCAAGTTTTCTAAGATATCGCCAGACTGACCTCCATAGTGGTTGAACAAGCCTGCATTCCCAACAGCAATAAAGTAGGGTACCCCTTTCTCCACACCCTCCCCAGCATGTGCTGTCATTTGAGCTTTTGATCTTCGCCATTCTGACAAGTGTGAGATGGAATCTCAGAGTCGTCCTGAGTTGCATTTCTCTGATGATTAAGGATGTTGAGCATTTCTTCAAGTTTCTCTCGGCCATTAGGGATTCCTCATTTGTGATTTCTCTATTTAGCTCTGTCCCCCATTTTTTGATTGGATTATTTGGTTTCTTTGCATTTAATTTCTTGAGTTCTTTGTAGATTTTGGATATTATCCCTCTGTCAGATGTGGGGTTGGTGAAGATTTTCTCCCAGTCTGTAGTCTGCCGTTTTGTTCGAATGACAGTGTCCTTTGCCTTACAGAAGCTTTTCAGTTTCATGAGGTCCCATTTATTGATTGTTGCTCTCAGGTGCTGAGCTGTTGGTGTTCTATTCAGGAAGTTGTCACCTGTGCCAATGAGTTCGAGGGTTTTTCTCACTTTTTCTTCTAGTAGATTTAGTGTGACCAGCCTTATGTTAAGGTCTTTGATCCACTTGGACTTAAGTTTTGTTCAAGGTGATAAGTATGGGTCTAATTTCATTCTTTTACAAGTGGACATCCAGTTGGACCAGCACCATTTGTTGAAGATGCTGTCCTTCTTCCATTGTGCCGTTTTGGCTTCTTGGTCAAAATTAGGTGGCCATAAGTGTGTGGGTCTATTTCTGGATCTTCATTTTGATTACATGGATCTATTGATCTGTTTCTATACCAATACCATGCTGTTTTTACAACTATTGCTGTGTAATACAGCTTGAAATCTGGGATGGTAATACCTCCAGATTTTTTTTTTTATTATTGTACAGGATTGATTTAGCTATTCTGGGCTTTTTGTTGTTCCATATGAAATTGAGAATAGCTCTTTCCAAGTCTATAAAAAATTGTGTTGGTATTTTGATAGGAATTGCATTGAATCTATATATTGCTTTTGGTAGGATGGCCATTTTTATTATGTTGATCCTACCTATCCATGAGCATGGGAGATCTTTCCATCTTCTAAAAGCCTCTTCCATTTCTTTCTTCAAGGTCTTGAAGTTCTTGTTGTACAGGTCCTTTACTTGCTTGGTTAGAGTTACCCCCAGGTATTTTATGTTGTTTGTGGCTATTGTGATGGGGGTTGTTTCCATTATTTCTTTCTCAGTACATTTGTTTGTTGTATAAAGAAGGGCTTCTGATTTTTTTGAATTAATTTTGTATCCAGCCACTTTGCTGAAGGTGTTTATCAGCTGTAAGAGTTCTCTGGTGGAATTTTTGGGGTCGCTTATGTATACTATCATGTCATCTGCAAATAGAGATAATTTGACTTCTTCGTTTCTGAGGTTTATCCCCTTGATCTCCTTTAGTTGTCTTATTGCTCTAGCAAGAACTTCAAGTACTATATTGAAGAGATATGGTGAAAATGGACATCCTTGTCTTGTCCCTGAGTTTAGTGGAAATGCTTCATGTTTCTCTCCATTTATTTTGATGTTGGCCACTGGCCTGCTGTATATTGCCTTTATTATTTCTAGGTATGGTCCTTGTATGCCCGTTCTCTCCAGAACTTTTAGTATGAAGGGGTGTTGGATTTTGTCAAATGGTTTTTCTGCATCTAGTGAGATTATCATGTGGTTTTTTTCTTTCATCTTGTTTATATGGTGAATGACGTTGATAGACTTTTTTATGTTAAACCGTCCCTGCATTCCTGGGATGAAGCCTACTTGATCATGATGTATGATATTTTTGATGTCTTCTTGAATTTGGTTTGCTATTATTTTATTAAGTATTTTTGCAACTATGTTCATGAGGGAGATTGGTCTGAAGTTCTCTTTCTTTGTTGGGTCTTTGTGTGGTTTAGGAATCAGGGTGATTGTGGCCTCATAGAATGAGTTTTGCAATGTTCTTTCAGATTCTATTTTGTGAAAGCATTTGAAGAGTATTGTTGTTAGCTCCTCCTTGAAGGTCCGGTAGAATTCCGTGCTAAGGTCATCTGGCCCTGGGCTTTTTTTGGTTGGGAGATTTTTAATGACTGTTTCTATTTCCTTAGGGGTTATAGGGCTGTTTAATCTGTTTATCTGACCTTGATTTAGCTTCGGTAGGTGCAATCTATCAAGAAAATTGTCCATTTCACTTAAGTTTTCAAATTTGGTGGAGTATAGATTTTAAAAGTAGGATCCAAATATTTTCTGGATTTCCTCAATGTCTGTTGTTACTTCTCCCTTTTCATTTCTGATTTTGTTGAATGTGTTTTCTCCCTCTGTCTTTTATTTAATTTGGCTAAGGGTCTGTCTATTTTGTTGATTTTCTCGAATAACCAACTCTTGGTTTCATTGATTCTTTGTATAGTTCTTTTTGTTTCTAAGTTGTTGATTTCAGCCCTAAGTTTGATGATCTCCTGCCTTCTGCTCCTCTTAGGAGTATTTGATTCTTTTTTTTTTTTTTCCAGTTCACTCAGTTTAGCTGTTAATTCGCTAATATGAGCTGTCACAATTTTCTTTTTGAAGGCACTTAGTGCTTGAACTTTCCTCGTAGCACAGCTTTCATTGTGTCCCATAGGTTTGGGTATGTTGTGTCTTCATTGTCGTTGGATTTTAAGAAGTCTTTGATTTCCTTCTTTATTTCTTCCCTGACCCAGTGGTCCTCTAGTAAAGAGTTGTTCAATTTCCATGTGAGTGTAGACTTTCTGTTAATTCTTTTGCTATTGAAGTCCAGCTTTATTCCATGGTGGTCTGATAAGATACAAGGGGTTATTTCAATTTTCTTGTATCTGTTGAGGCTATCTTTGTGTCCAACTATATGGTTGATTTTGGAGAAGGTTCCGTGAGGTGCTGAGAAGAAGGTGTATTCTTTTGTGTTTGGGTGAAACATTCTGTTGATATCTGTTAGGTCCATTTGGTTCATGATCTCTGTTAAACTCATTAGTTCTCTGTTTGGCTTCTGTCTTGATGATCTGTCCATAGTTGTGATGGGGTGTTGAAGTCTCCCACTATTAAAGTGTTTGGATCAATGTACGATTTAAGTTTTAGAAGCGTTTTTTTTTTTTTTTTTTATAAATGTAGGTGCCTTTGTATTTGGGGCATAGATGTTCAATATTGAGATGACCTCTTGGTGGATATTTCCTTTAATGAGTATGTAATGCCCTTCTCTGTCTTTTTTTATTAACTTCAATTGGAAGCCTATTTTGTTTGATATCAGGGTGGCTACTCCATCTTGTTTCCTGGGTCCATTTGCTTGGAAAACCTTTTCCCAGCCCTTTACTCTGAGATAGTGTTTATCTTCAATAGTGAGGTGTGTTTCTTGTATACAGCAAAAAGATGGGTCTTGTTTACGGATCCAGTCTGTAAGTCTGTGTCTTTTTATTGGGGAGTTGAGTCCATTGATGTTGATGGATATTATTGACCAGGGGTTGTTATTTCCCATTATTTTGGTATAGCTGGCTGTCTTGTATTTCTTTTTGTTTAGTTGCTGTGGAGGTTTCTATTTCCTTTGTTTTCTTGCATGTAGTTATCTTCTCTGTGTTGGAATTTTCCTTCTAGGATCTTCTTTAGGGCTGGGTTTGTGAGGAGATATTGTTTGAATTTGATTTTGTCATGGAATATCTTGTTTTCTCCTTCTATGTTGATAGAGAGTTTTGCTGGGTATAGTAGTCTGGCTGGGCACCTATGTTCTCTCAGGGCTTGTAGGACATTCTTCCAGGCCCTTCTAGCTTTTAAAGTTTCTGAGGAGAATTCAGGTGTGATTCTGATGGGTCTGCCATTGTATGTGACTTGGCCTTTTTCTCTTACAGCTTTTAATATCGTTTCTTTGTTCTCTACATTTTGAGTTTCTATTATTATGTGGCGACAGGAGTTTCTTTTCTGATCTAATCTGTTTGGTGTTCTGTAAGGCTTTTGGATTTTTACTGGCATCTCTTTCTTTAGGTTTGGGAAGTTTTCTTCTATGATTTTGTTGAAGATATTTCCTGGACCATGGAGTCGGGAGTCTTTTCTTTCTTGTATGCCTATAATTCTTACATTCCATCTTTTCATTGAGTCCTTGATTTCTTGGATGTTGTGGGTGAGAGATTTTTTAGCTTTCTCATTTCTTTGCATGTTGTATTGATTTCTTCCATCGAATCTTCTATTCCTGAGATCCTGTCTTCCATCGCTTGCATCCGAATTTTCATACTCACATCCGTAGTTCCTGTTCTCTTCTCTTGATTCTCCATTTTCTCTTTTCACTCTGGCTGTGTTTTCTTTATTGTTTCCATTTCTATTTTCATGTCTTGAATGGTATTGTTCGTTTTGTACATTTCCTTCTTCAGTTTGCTTGTTTTTGCCTGGAGATCTTTCATTGCTTTATCCTTTTCCTGTTCGAGCTGGGTCATCTTGGCTTGGAGCTGTTTAATTTTGTTATTCGTTGTTTTGACTTGTAAAATTGTGGCTTCTTTGAATTCCTTCATACTTTTATGTTCTTCTTGAAGGGACTCTATCACTTTCTGTAATGTAGAATTGTCATCGTTTTCATGTGTTTCAGTTGTGGTGAGGTGGTTCGGTTCGGGTTGGACGGAATAGTGTTGCTTTCTTTTCTTGGAGACATTTTGCTCTGTTTTTTTTTTTTTTTTTTTTTGTGCGGGGCCTCTGGCCATGTGGAATTTTTTTGCTGTCTTCTGGACCTTGGTCCAAAGGGGGTACGTTGGTGTAGGAGTAGCATTGCCTTACTCCACCCCTATAAGGTGAGTCATTCAGCCCCGCCTCCCAGGTGGAGACCTAACTAATCCAGGTGGTGGAGCTGTGTACAAGTAAGCTCTGGTTCCCTGCCGCATGGGAACACACTAGTACAAAAGTCCAATATAGGACAGTTTCAAATATCTCACAGTTTGCCCGGGGTTAGTTCCTGTAGCAGGTAAATCTGCGGTTCAGCTCCAATAGCCTTGCAGCTCCTGCAGCTTGGAAACTGGCAAGTGACTTCACAGACTGCGATCTGCTGTCTGAAGGCACTTTGCAGTGGTGCTGAGCTCACTTCCAAGGGTCACAACCTTTCGCCAGATAATTGGATTGTCTGTGTGAGACCTGGGAGTGCCCAGCAGGGTGGGGATTATCTCTGCATGGGTTCTGAATCTGCTGGCTGGGTATTAGGTTGGAACTTACTGAGCGTCTCTCCTGTTGGGGTATGGGTGATCCCGATTCCCAGGTCCAGCGGCTTCCTAGCGTGTCCAAGGGTGGGAAGGGGCGTCCTGCCCAGGGATTTTCCGTGGTCCCTGTGTAGCTGGGTGAGATTTAGAAGGGGTCGTGCCCTTTGTACAGCATCCTGCAACACTTGCTGCCTTGTGACTGTTGACCCCGAAATCAGAAGATGTCCGCGCAGGCCGCCGCTATCTTGGATCCCCCCTCAATTTTTTAAGATATCTCGAGATTGATTTCCAAAGTGGTTGCACAAGTTTGCAGTCCCACCAACAATGGGGGAGTGTTCCCCTTTCTCCACATCCTTGCCAGCATGTGGTATCATTTGAGTTTTTGATCTTAGTCATTCTTACAGGTGTGAGATGGAATCTCAGAGTTGTTTTAAGTTGCATTTCCCTGATGACCAAAGATGTTGAACATTTCCTCAAATGCCTCTCGGCCTTTAGATATTCCTCTTCTCTGAATTCTGTGTTTAGCTCTGTACCCCATTTATTGATGGGGTTATTTGATTTTTTGGTGTTTAATATCTTCAGTTCTTTATATATTTTGGATATTAGCCCTCTATCAGATGTTGGGTTGGTGAAGATCCTTTCCCAGTCTGTAGGCTGCCGTTTTGTTCTAAGGACAGTGTCCTTTGCCTTACAGAAGCTTTTCAATTTTATAAGGTCCAATTATTGATTGTTTGTTTTAGTGCCTGAGTATAATAATAGCACGGTGAGTAAAAACCCTGAAACATTTTTCATTTTTTATTTACCTTAAATCACTTTTTAAAATCCAGTTATATGCTATAAGACACAGACACAGTCAAGATAAAGTGAGTTCTTTTGAATAAAGGAATAGTAAAAAGTTACTTTGAAACCTGTTTTGTGAGTTTATCTCTTTTTGGGGAGTTTAGCAGCAAGGTAAACTGTATCTAGACCTAATAGTAGCTCTAGGAATGTAAGGCCTATAGCTTGATGTTTACATATGAAGAGAAACGAGAAGGCTGAAGCCTTAATTGGTGCTGTAAAACTGGCAGAACTATCATTAGCCTAGTCCTCAACACCACCAGAGATCTAAAAAGGATACATTTCACTGAACTAAGCAGGAACTACAGACCAAGCAATGTCCAAACCTAATAAATTGACAGAGGCTTACAGGCTTCCTGGACAACTACACAATGTTCCTCTATGGTTATTGGGGCAGAGATTTTAGAGCAGCTTCAGTCTTCATTCCCCAGGCCCAGAAGATCTAACAGATTTCCTTATGGAGAAAGAACTTGAGGAAACTGGCCTATCTTGTCTAGGGAAAGCAATGCAATCATCTCCCCAGTGTTCTGCTTGTCCATACTTTGTAAAGAGTCCTGGCTGGAAATGAGGTGAAGAACAGTTTTTCACTCAAAGACCAGCTTTGACACACTTAAGTCAAGGTCTAGGTAGAGGTTCTTCTGTGCCTACCATCTTCTTTGGAGGAGATTATCAGTGCTGCCAGAAGCAGGTATTTTTCTCTGCCATGAAAAGCTTTTTTATTAAACATCATACCAAGAGGACATTTCAATTTTTGACATCTATGCCCTAAACTTAAGAGCACCCAAGTTTGTAAAAGAAATACCACTTCAGTTTATGTCACATATTCAACTTCTCATACACCTTGTAGAGGACTTTACAGCCCTCTCTAATCAATGGTCACATCATCTAGTGAAAAATCTAAGCAGAGAAATACTGGATCAAATAGATGCTATAAATCAAGGGGACTTAACAGAGGTTCACATAATATTTCACCCAAACACCAAAGAATATACTTCCTGCTTTGCACTTCATAGAACATTATCCAAAAGTAAGTATGTCTCAACACAAGTGTCAAAAGATAGAAGAAAATTGAAAAAGAAAACCATAAGAGATTCTTCCTTTGTGAATTCTCGGTTTAGTTTTTTCCCATTTTTTGATTGGATTACTTGGTTTCTTGGTGTGTAATTTCATAAGTTCTTTATAAGTTATGAATATTAGCCCTCTGTTGGAAGGGTGGCTGGTAAAGATCTTTTCCCAATCTGTAGGTTGCTGTTTTGTTCTAATGGCAGTGTCCTTTGCCTTACAGAAGCCCCTCAGTTTCATGAGGTCCCATTTATTAATTGTTGGCCTCAGAGCCTAAGCTATTGGTGTTCAATCCTTAATCATCAGACAAATGCAACTCAAGATGAATCAGAGATTTCATCTCACACCTGTCAGATGGCTAAGATCAAAATCTCAAATGACAGCACATGCTGGCAAGGTTGTGAAGAAAGTGGAACACTCCTCCATTGCTGATGGGAGTACAAACTTGTACAACCACCTCGGAAATCAGTCTGGCAATAACTTAAAAAACTTGGAATAGCCATAGCTCAGGACCCAGCCATACCATTTCTGGGTATCCACCCAAATGATTTCTCACCTAAGCACAAGGACATATCCTCATCTATGTTCATAGCAGCCTTATTTGTAATAGCTAGAAACTGGAAACAACCCAGATGTCCCTCAACTGATGACTCCATAAAATATCGTGGTACATTTACAAAACAGAGTACTACTTAGCTATCAGAAATAAGGAAATCATGAATTTGCTGCCAAATGGATGGAACTAGAAAAGCTCATCTTGAGTGAGCTAACCCAGATTCAGAAAGATGCACATGACATCTACTCACTTAAAATTGTATTTTAGCCATATAGTACAGGATAACTATCCTATAACCAATACAACAAAAGAATCAGGCACATAGACTTTGTTACCTATTAATGGAACAATTTTCCCTAGGGGTGCTACCTTGTAGGTCCCCAGTACAAGAGGAAGCTTTTAGCTCTCAAATGACCTATGAACTGAGGAGAGCTGATATGTAGGGTCACTCCATATTGGAGGAGGGGGGATGGATGGAAAGGGGAGGAGAAGTTGTGAGGGTGTAACCAGGAGAGGTGGAAAGAGGGTACTATGATGGAGATGTAACTTGAAGTAATAAACATGAAAAAAAAGAAGAAAAAATCTCCTGCATCTTATCAGACCACAGTGGGCTAAAGTTGGATATCAACAACAACAGAAATAATTGAAAGCTTACTGAACAACTCTATACTGAATGAAAAATTGGTCAAGAGAGAAATAAAGAAATTAAAGGCTTTTTACAACTCAGTAGAGAAGAATACATAGCATACTCAATTATATGGGGCTCAATGAAAGTCATGCTAATAGGAAAGTTCCAGCACTAAGTGCTTTAAAAAAAAATTGGAGAGCTCTCATACAAGCAACTTAATAGCACAACTGAAATCTTTAGAACAAAAACAAGTAAGGACTCTTAAGAGGAGTAGATGTCAGGAAATAATCAAGATATAATTGATTATTTTTATTTTGAGCTGAAACCTGAGGGCTGAAACCAATAAAACAGAAATAAGTTGAATCCGCGGTCCCAGTCAGCTAGGCCGGCCTAATCTGCACACAGTTGTTATGCCCAAGAGAGGAAAGTGGCTAAATTTCCTGGCCCACAATGCCTGCTTGGGCTGAGTGACCTTAGTGGACTATGCCATCTCGGATCCGGTAGTAGTGAGGTTTGGACGGGACAAGAAAGCCATTGCCAATGCTATCCAGCAGGAAGTAAACTCACTTTGTGGCTTGGAAGCCTCCCATGTTCCTATAGAGAAGGCTCTTTCTTGGCTGGGTGAGCCATGTGACATCATGGACAGCAGTGATGAGAGGGACATCCAGGAGGAAAGCACTCATTAAAGATCATTCTCCAGAAAAAAGAAAAGAGACACAAAGGTACTGAATATGTGTGTTTGTTTACATGATTATGTGTGCATCCCATGTATGCCTGGTACCCTCAAAGAGTATCTATTAGAAATGACAGCATTTACTCACACAAAATTTATCCCTGAAGTTGCTATATAATGCAAAATAGTCAAACAAAAGGCAATAAAAATGATGAACTATTGGTACATATTCAATATGGATGAACCTTAAACACATTAAGTCATATGAAAGAAACCCGACAGCTCTGCCCCTAGAGGCATTACAGGTTTTACTGCTATGTCACATGTGCATCAGTAGGTTTCAGAGAGAAGAAAGGCTATATCTACAGTTACTGTTCTGACTTATGAACAACTGAATGAATAGTAGCCTAACATTCCTGGAAGAAGAAAAAAGAAGCAAGGTGGATACCAACTCCACTTTGGATAACCTGAGATGACTACAAGACCAGCATCAGGAGATATGGCCCAGATGGTGTCACAAGAGTAGGAGAGCTGTCCCTGCTCCTCACATGCTGCAGCACTTGAGAGAGCAGGCCCTGCACCCTGCCAGGATAGGATACACAACTCATCCTGGATATGGGGGTTGTGGGTGAGCCAGCCCTGATGGAGTTAGCTTAGGCATGTCAGCCCTGCCTTTGATCTGCTATGTGGTGGTTTAGGCTAGGGAGAGATGCCCTCCCCTCCCTTTTGCCCTCAACACCATTGGCCAATAGGAGATCTGGACCAGATGGGGTCACAAGATCAGGAGAGCTCTCCCTGCCCCTCACATGTTGCAGCACTCAGGAGAGCAGGCCTGGCACCCTGCCAGGATAGCACATTACAGCTGGTTGTGAATATGCAGGTTGTGGGTGAGCCAGCCTTGGGGGAGTGAATGTGGGAGCACCAGCACTGTCTTTGGTCTGGTATGTGGTGATATAGGCTGGGGAGCGATTCCCTCCCCTCCCTTTTGCCCTCACCACCATTGGCCTATAGGAGATCTGGCCCAGATGGGGTCACAAGAGCAGTACAGCTGTCCCTGCTCCTCACATGCTGCAGCAGTCAGAAAAGCAGGCCAGACACCTTTCCACAGTAAAACTAGCTATGCAAGTGGTGGTTACAGATCCACTAAGGCTTTGAGTTGGCCCATCCCAACATCTACCCCATGGATGAACTGCTGGAGTGCAAGAAGAGGTCAGTTCCACAACCCAAGACTTTAGGATCTCCAAGACACAGGACAGTTACAGCATATCTGAGAGGAGTTCCAGTACTGATGGAGTAGCAGAAACCAGGGGCCTCATACCAGACCAAGGAGTCATTACAATGAACATTTGCAAGCAGAATTTGTGGACAAAGGGGAATATTGTGGGACATACTGAGATACACTGAAGCTTCCACAATGAGCTGTTTTTTTTTTTTTTTTTTGCTGGGACAGATTGCAAGGGTGGAGGGTGGGTCTGGCAGGAGGTGGGAAATGGGGGGGAATAGCATGCATGATATGAAACTCACAAAACAATTTTTTTCGATAAAAAAAGAAACAAAGAAAAAAAAGGAAATAAGGAGAACAATGCAAAACATCAATGAAACAAATATGGTTCTTTGAGATAGTCAACAGGATAGACAGACACTTATGGAAACCAATTAAAAGGCAGAGAGATAATATCCAAATTAATCAAATCAGAAATGAAGCAGGGTATATTAACAGCAGATACTGAGGAAATCTAGAGAATCATAAGGACATACTTTAAAAACCTGTACTCAGCCAGGCATCCTGGCTCACACCTTCAATCCCAGCCCTCAGGAAGCAGAGGCAGGCAGATCTCTGTGAATTACAGGCCAGCCTGTTCTAAGGCTTTCAGGACAACTACACAGAAAAACCCTGTCTTGAAAAACAAAAAACAAAAACAAACAAAAAAGCCAATCAACCAAACAAACAAATAAAAATCCTGCACTACACCAAATTGGAAACTCGAAAATAAATAAATAATATTCTTGATAGGTATACTCACATGACATATACTCACTTATAAGTGGATATTAGCCATTAAGTATAGAATAATTATGCTACAATCCACAGAACCAAAGAAACTTAGTAACAAGAAGGGCTTAAGGGATGATGCTTGAATCTCTCTAAGCAGGGGAAATTAAATATACATTAGAAGTGAATGGAGAGAGGGACCTAGACAGAAACCTAGCATAATTGTTATCTGAGAGGCTTTATCCAGCATATAATGGAAACAGATGTAGAGATCCACAGGCATACATTAGACAAAACTCAGGGAGCCTTGTGGAAGAATTAGAGGAAGGTTCGAGGGAGCTGGAGGAATGAAGGACATCACAAGAAGATCTACATAGCCAATTAACTCAGACATGTACTTTAAACAAAGGATTTATACAAACATAGCATAGCCCATAGAGACTGAACTACCAACCAAGGAACATGCATGGACTGGTCCTAGACCCACTACACATATGAAGCTGATGGGCTGCTTGGTCTTCAAGTGGATCCCCTAACAATGCTTGGTCTTCAAGTGGCTCCCTTAATAATTGGAGCAGGGACTTTCTCAGATTTGGTGTCTGCTACCTCCCTCTGGACCCCATTTTCCTAGCAGTGCTGCCTTTGTCTTGCCTCAGTGGAAGAGGAGGCACTTAGTCCTGATACAATTTGATGTGCCAGAGTGGGTTGGTACCAGTCAGGACGGGGGAAGTAGGTGGGAGGGTGGAAATGTGATGAGAGGAGGAAGAGGGGTTGCGATTAGAATGTAAAATAGATAAATTAATTAAAAATGCATAATTTTCACGTTTGGTTTAAGTTTAATATTAAGATCAATATTATTTTAAGTTTTCATTTTGTGCAAATGATTATTTGTACTTACTGAAAAGAGGTTTGTAAAATAATTTATTCAACACACACACGCATGCACGCACACTCACAAACGCGCATATTCTTTGAGCAATGTATAAAGTTACTACATAGAATAATATTTTCACTTAAAACCCTGAATTTCTGAGCAGGAAATATGGAATATATGTTTACCTGTGGTTATGACAGATGAACTTAAATTTGGCAAAATTAACCATTGAGTAAAAATGCATTAAAAGTGGTAAAACATATTTTGGAGAGGATAAATGTACTTTAAACGAAGGATTTATACAACTGCATTTTTTAATGAATATAAATTCAAAGCACTATTGAAAATTATACATTTATATATAAAATTTATCTGTGAAAACTAGAGTTTGTTTATGCTACAAAGAGATTTAATTTTCTGATTTAAAATCTGTATGGATTTAAAATAACAAATAATTGAAATCTGCTGTAAAGAGTACATTAATGATTTAGAAATCTATAATATTTCTATGAAAATTACATAGACTAAAGGTTACATTTCATTATTTAAAAATAATGAAATATATCCACTTGTTATATTTGATAATGCAAGATCAGAAATTTTGATGTATTTACGAAATAAATAGCATTTTTTCCTGAAAAACATTTATGGCTTTATGATTTTTCTCAGAGCTCCTAAAACTTCCTTGTTTCTTAAGCTGTAAATAAAAGGATTTAGTAGAGGAATCACAATGGTGTAGAACAGAGAATACATTTTATCCTTATATTTACTTGGTCCAGACCCAGGACTCAAATACATGAAGAAGAGAGTGCCATAGAACAAAGAGACGGAGAGCAGGTGGGCACTACAGGTGGAGAAGGCTTTTCTTCTGCCCCTCTCAGACTTTGTTTTCAGAATGGAAAAGAGGACGTGGGCATAGGAGACTACAATGCTCATGAAGGTAAAAGCTTGTATTACAGCAGCAAAAATGAAGACAACCAAAGCATTAATAGATGGGTCAGTGCAAGAAATTGTATAGAGTGGCAGGATTTCACAGTAGAAATGATCTATTATATTTGACTTACAGAAGGTTAATCTAAATAATAATCCTACATGAACAAGTGGGTGCAGAAAACCAATTATATATGAAACACTTATGAGGCAGGTACACACCCTGTTGGACATCACCACAAGATAAAGCAGAGGGTTGCATATGGCTACATAGCGATCATAGGCCATCGCTACCAGGAGGAAACATTCTGTGGTTGCACTGGATCCAAAAACATAATATTGGATCATGCATTCAAAGAGGGAAATCATTTTACCCATATCTAAGATGTTGACAAGCATCCTGGGAGTCACAGAGGATGAAATACAAGCATCCGCAAAGGCTAAATTTCCAAGGAAAAAGTACATGGGAGTGTGAAGATGGCAGTCCTTCCAGATGAGAAAGATTAAGCCAAGGTTGCCCACCATGGTGGTGACATAGATGAAGAGAAACACCAGGAACAGGGGGACTTGCATCTCTGGACGATCTGTTATTCCTTTGAGAACAAACTCAGTCAGCATGGTCCTGTTTCCTTCCATCACATTCCCTCAGGCTGTTCACTGAAAAGAGATTTAGATGAAGATATATGGCCAAGTTTCAAACAAGATGGAATCTTTTTTTTTCACTTGCTCATTAATCAACTCTTATGAGTATGGAATATTTCTCTTTTATGACTACATCCAACACATGAGGATTTTTAGAATGATTTTTAGATATAAGGAATTTTAATGATTTTTTTTTAATATTAAGGAACCTAAAAACACGAGTAAGGTCCTACAGTATAGCCATAGTCACTCTAAGATCCATAGATAGCTATAATGTTTTATACACAAGTAAAAATCAAAATTATTTAAAGCATATGTACCACATTTAGTTTAAAGAGCACTGATAAAAGTATAAAAATGCATAAGCAATTTCTCAACGACTCACGCTCTTTATACTAAACAACAATAACAGAAGGAAGTTCAGTTTTAATAATATACATAATTATTGTTCCCAAGGAAAGGATAATAAATCAATATCAAACTCTTATTTTACACAAATAAATATTTTTCATTTTCTCAATATTGTACTGAGTATTCATTAACTCATTAGGAAAGTAACTCTTGGTTTCTTCTATGTTATGACACTGTCTTCTCAGCTCATGATATAGAACTGATAACTGAGATGATATAATCAATATGTTTTAATAAGTGTTATTAGATCAAACACACATATTCACAATACACTAGTGATTTGTGAGCATATTACAGATCAATACAAGAATTGTCCTTACACTTGTAAGGACAAAAAGTGTGCAGCTGATAATGTCTTTTAATAACTTAAGTAATTAAATATACTTCTAAAGAGATTATAACAATTGTCAAGTCACCCCTATAATAGTTAGTTCAAGGAGGATTATCAAAGTTAGAATATAACATTATAAAACACCCCACAACCCTGAAACAAATAACTTCATGCAATAAGGAATGTTGAGTGGGAAAAATAGTCTTTCAAATAGTAGAGCATACCAATAGATTATCCAATGGTAAATGGTTAACCCTGAAAACATATACATAGAAGTAACAGAATACTGACTGGGAAGGTTATTTTTGTGTAACTAAGAATACTTATATGTGTTCATGTATATACACACATGTATATATGTATGTATGTTATATTCATATATATGTATACATATATACGTGCATAAC
This sequence comes from Lophiomys imhausi, assembly GCA_907164525.1. Taxonomy (NCBI): domain Eukaryota; kingdom Metazoa; phylum Chordata; class Mammalia; order Rodentia; family Muridae; genus Lophiomys; species Lophiomys imhausi. Next base: position 3,930,299 of record CAJQZJ010032464.1, read on the forward strand.
AAAAACTGAAGAAAATGGAATGAATTTGAAAGAGATAAGGGGTAGGGAGTATATGGAAAGGGTTGGAGAGAGGAAGAGAGAAATGTTGTAATTACATAATAATTCCATAATGATATATAACATATAATCTAAAAAATAAAAATTATAATAAAAGAGTAATAAGTCAGAGAAGGAAGAATTCTCAGTGTCATCATTATCTGGATTCTATTTAACTGTTCAAATGGTAAATTTTACTTAAATAGAAATGCAGATGAGAACAAGATGAAGCAAATTAATATAAAATGTTTATGACAATAATAAACAAAGCAAAATGTACTCTCAAAAAATCTTTGAAAGTTTCACCAATTGAAAGATAGTGGGAAGGACAGATTCTGTTGGCACTTGGGATGAGGAAGGGGAATTCAAGTAGGCATCAGAGTCTATCATTTATTCAATGACACATTATGCATGATTACGCACATAAGACATGCTTCATATATTCATATCCTTGTGTTGATGATCTACAATAGAATCAACAGCCCTAAGTGTTTAACTCTCCATGAGAACAAGGACCATTCCTAGATTCACAGGCCCCGGGTTCTCATGAAAAGAGCAGCCGTCTGGGTGTCCTACCTACCTGTGTTTTTGCTTCTATAATCATATATATCTATTCTTTATGATCTTAGCAAAACATTCAGTGCCATAGTCTGTGATTTCCAGAAACAGATTTCCTCAAAGTATAACTGTCTCAACTCAAATGTTCAATATGGAAAATTAAGAGTTAGTAACAATAAAAGTCTGAAAAAAATATATAGGTGTGGCAAAGTACACTTTTCAGAAACAAAGAAATTATACTACAGAAATTATTTTTTTCCATTTTTATAGAGAATATAAAATAAACCTTTGGAGTTTGATTGATCATGATAACAATTTTACCAAACCAAGAGGTTGATGATGAATCTAATAAATATTTGGCATCCTACACTAAATCTCCAAAGACATCAGATTATCTTAATTTAATATATTCCAGGAATTCAGCAGTGAAACTAACTCTTTAGATACTGATTTCATCCTTTCTACATATTTCCTGGAATTCTAGCTAAACTATGAACCAGGCGAAGGTAGAACTGATTGCCCTAAGATGTCATACACCTCTGTAATTCTCACCTGCTGGAAAAATCTTTCCGAGACCAGAAGATTTGCAATGCCAGTGTCAGAATACACTTACTTAATAAAATATCCAGCATATTAGTTCTATAGCACATTCTAACAGGAATATATAATTCCATTATTATTATTATTATTTAATTTCAAAATCTTTGAGTCTCAATTACACCTCTAAATTACTGGGTTATCTGTCTTATTCCAATTCATAAATCTTGTTTTAAAATTTTCTCTGCAAAATATTGGACTCACCAAGTAGCATACCCCTGGGTGATCTATAAGCCTGTTTCTTCATTGATGTCAATAAGGAGCATAGCCAAAAGACTAATCATATAGTTCTTCACACATTCACATGACTGAGCTTAAATTTCTGGTCTACAACAACCTAAAGTGTGTTTCCATAAGGATTAAGGGGATGAGACAAGATTTTTCAGGGTTGTTTTTTTTCCCCTATCAGCACTGCTTTGTATTCCATTTTGTAGATAAATCTGTTCAGTAGATATATTCCTTGCAACATTTATGAAAAACCCTCTAAATATTAAAAGAGTCTACTTTAAGAAATAATTAGATCCAAGTAAAAATACTGTATCCTTACCTAATTCCTATAAGGAGATGTGTGGTTCTGAACTTGGTAAGAGGAAAATCATCATGAAGATGATGAAGTTACACTTAAGATCCGAAGAACTCTTAAGATAAGAACAAAGGTAGCACAAATAATCGTTCTCATCATGCTAATTTTTCATAAGAGGAGTTTGGAATGAAAATATTTTTTTCACATCTTAAATGCTACCTGTGAGTTTAAAACTCAAATTCTCTCAACGATACTAAAAGAATCCCAGTGGAATAGCCAGTCTCTGGGTAGTATGCAAAAATTAAGAAGTCACTATTATAGGCCCTATTATAACAACTGTTTCTATATATTATCATGTTTTAAAAAACAAAAACATTATAAGTTAATGGTAGTAAAAAATGTATTCTATTGAGATTCTTCTTCACTTGGTTTCTCAATAAAGAATGGCGGCCACTCATTTTTTTTTTTTTTTTTTTGAGAGAGAGAATTGTTTTACCTGGACCTTTTAGCATTTTGTACATCTAAGTACCGGCTGGAAACTGGGTTTGTTTCTTTTTAAGAGAGGTTGAGAGTTTACTGTAAAGGAGATAACAGGATAACAGCAAATGGCAGAGGAAATGTAGCAGAAAAAAACTACCACCTGCTTAGTAACCATGTTTTTAGTTTCAGAAATATTGCCTTCCTTTGCACTTAAATGTGTGTAGGTTGTGTATTTTTTAACTGAGAGTAACATACACTACTTACAATTGTAGCCAATGGTCATTTCATGCACAAAGCCCATTGTCAAGTGTATTTCCTTCTGGCTTTATCCAGATGAGAAAATAGATACTGTAGAAAGCCAAGTTGGAAAATAGTTGAGTGATAAAATCAAAGCCCTTTAGGATTCCGAATCCCTAAGTGGGTTGTATTTTCTTCCAGTTAGAAACACAGACGTAGGTGTAGGGTTATTGTGTAACTCAAATGTTGATTTCTGTACTCCCCATATCTCGTTCCAGTTCTTGTTCTGAAGAGCTCATGTCTCAATGTTATGTAAACACTGCTCCCCAATTGTCCTCTGATATGCCAATAAAGCAGCTTACAGCCAATCACTGGGCAGGGGAGAGAATAGTGCTGGACTTCCTGCCCTCCAGGGGAGGAGGAGTTTAGGAAAAAGAAAGTAAGGGGATTTCAAGAAGAGGCAGAGGAAGGAGAGACAGTAGGAGATTTAGCTGAAGGAGGAAAGCCACAATGTGCAAGTATCTCTGAGATTTATGCTGGAGTGAAGCCAAATTAGTTTACTGTGTTAAGAAAAGAGTAATAACTTCTCAGTTTTTGAATTGTGAAGCATGGTTAACAAATACTGTAAAGAGTCTCAATTATTTAGATGATAGCCAGGTTAAGAGGTAAACTGTGAAACTAACACAATTATAAAGTTACATTAGCACACAAACATCACACTTTACATAAAAGATAACTGAGTTTCTTTCAATCCGTTAAGATATTATTGAAGAACTATGAAGCAATTAATGTCACTGTGAAATGGTATCAGACACAGTGACAAAAACCTTTTAACTATATTCAGTTAATTATTGTATATATTTCTCAACATGTTATTTAGGATAATTAAAAATGTTAATTGTCATACTGTGAACAATGAGAATGATAAGTTCTAAGAGCAGAGTTTGCTTTTGAAGTGGTAGTGAAAGGTAGTGGTACATTTTATGAGGATCAATCTTAAGTTGGTGTAGCAATTGAATTTGATGGTTCTGTTGAAAGATAGAATGCCTAGGATGTTATGTAAATCCAAGCAAGTAATGAATAAGTTTTGAGTTGATCTCTGAACTTAACCATGGAGAAAGAAAGAAACCTATGGATACAGTATAATCTTCAGTTGATAAAATCTACAGGAGCTGATTTCCTAAGAAGAACACTAGTGAAAAATTAGGTTTGGGAATAGGGTAGAAAAAGGCCATCTCAGGGTTGAACTTGTCAAACGTCAAGTGCCTTTGGGATTTTCACATGAAAATAAAGTTAATTAGGTAGTTTTGGCTATGCACAATTATGGAAAATAACAGGAAGGAAAATAAATTCATTCTAAACTCTGTTCATCTTAACTGCTAAAAAAGCTGCTATAGAACATCTGAGGACAGAAGGCCTTCTCCTAATTTTAATTTTGTGTGGATGATTTATGATTGTAGGCAATACCCACTTGAACAATGCTGATGTCATCCTCTTGGAAACATTCAGGGGAACCTCAACATTATTTATTTAATTGGTGGGTTCATTGTAGGTTAAATAAATTCTATCCTGCTCCAGTTTGGAGTTTTAAAGGAAAATCTGTACACAATAACCCTGCCTCATTGTGTACTTTGGGTGGTATTTTGAGGAAACTAGCATAGTTCCTGTTTTTCAATGTTTGGCAGGAATTAGGTGAGAGTGCAGATATTTTCATAATTTTTAATGTTGTAAAGTTGGATTTCTAACTCTCAAACAGCCCCAGGAATAGAAGTTGTTGCTTCCTTGCTGATGCTCTACTAATATTTTATGGTGGAAGGGAAAGAATTGTTAGGGAGTTTGCATTAATTAATAGAGTAGTGAAACTAGTGGATTCATTTTCCTCCTTGTATAGTTTACATCCAAAATTCAGAAGACTTACTAGTATTTGCCTCAAATGAATTCTGTGTGATCTGAAACAGAATATAAATAATTTGAAGATATGAAGAATCTTGAGTCTTAGAATATATGTATATATATATATATATATATAGTCAATTATAATGTTAACCAGCATTTGATTCTCTTTTACATAGTATAGTTTTTGCAAATATTTAAAAGAATTCTGAGTTGCTCTCATTCTCCTATTTTTAGTGACCACACAAAAGCTGAAGTTCATTCTCCATGCTGATATTTATTCTGACAGTTGTTATGTTAAAATTAGATTAACATAGGTTTTCTACTATTGTAACTAAAATTTTATTGACTTTAAGTATTAAGTATTCTTATCAAATTACTTGTGCTTTTCACATATGGAAACATAACACATATTAACATATATTTTTGGATTTATATTTCCTAAAGAGTATTCATCAAAAAGTTTGACATTCTTTCAGAAATTGTCTGTTGAACACAAAAAAGTCTCAATTCATGTTTACATTAAATATATTTAGATGACAGGTTCTGGAATAAAGAAAACAGAAATAAGTTTTATCAGAACATTGTTGGACAAATACGGACTTTCATTATTTTGAAATTCTGATTCTCTAGCTTATATAGTTAATGGCAACTTTTACATTTTTAGAAGTGTCTACTTTTAATGCTCAAGAATTTCCTCACTGAAAAAAATTTCTAAGTCAGTAGTTCTCAACTTGTGGGTCATGACCCCTTGGATGTTGAATAACCTTTTTGTAGAACATAAAACATCAGAAAACACAGATATTTACATTACGATACACAACTGTAGCAAGATTACAGTTAGGAAGTAGTAATGAAAATAATTTTATGGTTGGAGTTCACCACAACATGAGGAACTTCATTAAAGTGTCACAGCATTAGGAAGGTTGAGAACCACTTGTAAGAAAATATGCTTGTTTTCCTGGGGGTTATTTCTGAACTTAGCTGAGTTTTTGTTGCAAAATTGAAGATGAATATCTCCTAGTTTTACTTTGGGATTTTCAGTGTGGAAACCCACTTATAACAGATAGCAGCAGCAAGTCACTATTTTTTGGTTTCTCTGTCTACTCTATACCATTAACATGTAAAGACAATCCTTACAGATATCTGCATATAATACATACATACACATGCATGCATGACTATTACTTTATTGTTTGTGAAATGGTTAAGGCTTCATGGGATTCTCTCCTTCTGAAAATTTCAACTGGATTTTGTACTCGTGATTTCTCCATTCTGGTCTTTCTTTCCTGTATCTTTTTAACAAACAAAGCAAAACAACAATCTCCCCGCACCACCAAAAAACTACGGTGTATTTAAAATTCTCTATCAACATGTAAAAGATATTTTAAAATGCTTGTTTTTACACAAGATTATTGGTTGTATGACAATAATGAGATCATAACTTTTTTTATATTTGTTTATATGTTTCTTCATACATTTGATACTTTCTGGTGATCTCCAATGTAATTGATATATCTTCTTTCATATATTCCCTTTTTAAATTAATTATATGTTCTTTGTGAGGATGAAGTCTAATTTATTATTTCCAGACATAGAGATAGCAGATACAGTCGTTATTTTCAGACTGGATTGAAAATTTATATTACTGTAAATCAATATTATACACTCCAGAATCTATTTTTATCTCTCCATTCTGTCACACTTACATTTATCTATCTATCTATTTATTTATTTATTTATTTATTTATTTATTTATTTATTTATTTATTTATCTATTTATTTATTTTACATCTCCATCACAGTCCTCTCCATCCTCTCTTCCCTCTTTCTCCTATCCCCTTCTTAGAAAAGGGAACCACCACCATATGAATACTCCCAATCCTCTGCTCATCAAGTCCCCTCAGGACTAAGAGCATCCTCATCCACTGAGGCCAGACAAGGTAACCAAGCTAAAATAAAGTGATCCACAAACAGGCAACCAATTCCATGTCAGAGGGAGTCAACACTTCACATGCTAGGGGATCTACATGAGGACCAAGCTGCTATTAGCTACATATGTATAGGGGGATCTAATTCCAGTTCACACATGTTGTTTTGGTTGGTGCTTCAGTCTCTGTAAGCCCGAAGAGACTCAGGTTAGTTGGCTCTGTTTGTCTTCTGGTAGAGTTCTAGTACCCTCTGGATACCTGTGTTCTTCCTCCCACTATTCTACAAGACTACCTGAGCTCCACTTAATGTTTGGCTGTGTGTCTCAGCATCTGTTTGGATCCACTGCTGGGTGGGGCCTCTCAGTGGATAGGTATGCTAGGTTCCTGTCTGCAAGCATAACAGAGTAATATTAATAGTGTCAGGAGTTGATTCTCTCCCATGCGGTGGGTCTCAATTTGTGCCAGTCATTGGCTTGCCATTCCCTTAATCACTGCTCCATCTTTATCCCTGTACATCTTGTAGGCAGGGTACATTACGGATTGAAGATTTTATGGGTAGGTTGGTGTGTCACTCCCTTCACTGGAAGTCTTGCCAGGCTAGGAGGTGGCCACTTCCATCTCCATGTCCTCTGCTGCTAATAGTCTCATCTAGAGTCACACCAATATCCTCCCAGGAGCATACAATTTCACAGGTCCCCATTTGTTTCAAAGATGACCCCCCACCACATTGGATTCCCTTCTCTCCCCCACCATCTCACCTCTTACTCCAGCTCTTACCACACCTGATCCCCACCCTCATTTCCCTCCCAACACCCTCTCCTACTCAGTTCCCTCTTTTCATCCACTTCCAATGTCTATTCAATTTCCCTTCTGAATAAGATTCAAGCAACCTCCCTTGTGCCCTTCTTGTTACTTAGCTTCTTTGGGTCTGTGAATTGTAGGATGGTTATCCTGTAATTTGTGACTAATATCCACTTATAAGTGAGTACATACCATTTTTATCTTTCTGGGTTTGGATTAACTCCCTCAGCATGACCTTTTTTAGTACCATCCATTTGCCTATAAATTTTGTGATGTCTTTGTTTCTAATAGCTGAGTAGTACTCCATTGTATAAATGTACCACAGTTTTTTTATCCATTCCTCAGTTGAGGGATATCTGGGTTGTTTCCAGTTATTATGATTAAAGTTGATATGAACATAGTTGAGCAAATGTCCTTGTGGTTTGGTGAAGCATAATTTGGGTATATGCCAAGGAGTGGTATAGCTGAGTCTTGCAGTAGAACTATTCCCAATTATCTGAGAAAGCACCAGATTGATTTCCAACGTGGTTGTACAAATTTGTTTCCCAACCAGCAATGGGGGAGTGTTCCCATTTCTCCACATTCTCACCAGCATGTGCAGTCACTTGAGTTTTTGATTTTAGTCATTCTGAGGGGTGTAAGATGGAATCTCATAGTCATTTTGATTTGCATTTCCCTTATAATTATGGACATTGAGCATTTCTTTAAGGACTTCTCAGCTATTCTAGATTCCTCTGTAGTGAATTCTCAGTTTAGCTCTGCACCCTATTTTTTGATTGGATTATTTCCTTTTTTACTGTTTAATTTCTTGAGTTCTTTATATATTTTAGATATTAGCCTTCTGTCAGATGTGAGGTTAGTGAAGATCTTTTCCCTATCTGTGAGCTGTGTTTTGTTCTATAGACAGTGTCCTTGGCCTTTTCAGTTTCATGACATACTATTTATTAATTGTTGATCTTAGTGCCTGAGATATTGGTGTTCTGTTCAGCAAGTTGTCACCTATGCCAATGAAATACAGGCTTTCCCCCACTTTCTCTTCTATTAGATTTAGTGTATCTGGTTTTATGTTGAGGTCTTTAACCCACTTGGACTTCCATTTTTGTGCAGGGTAATATATATGGATCTATTTTCATTCTTCTACATGCAGACATCCAGTTAGACCAGCACCATTTATTGACGATACTTTCTTTTTATATTGTATGGTTTTGGCTTCTTTGTCAAAATCAACTTTCTGTAGGAGCTTGGATTTATTTCTGTGTCTTCAATTCAATTTCATTGATCAGCCTGTCTTTTTATGGAAATCCCGTGTGGCTTTTATTACTATTGGTTTGTAGTACAGCTTGAAGTCAGGGATGTTGATGCCTCCAGAGGTCCTGTACAGAGGGACTGTTTTTACTATCCTGGGTTTCTTATTTTCCCATATGAAATTGAGAATAGTTATTTCAAGATCTGTAAAGAAAGCCGGGAGGTGGTGGCGCACGCCTTTAATCCCAGCACTTGGGAGGCAGAGGCAGGTGGATCTTTGTGAGTTCGAGTCCAGCCTGGTCTACAAAGCGAGTCCAGGACAGCCAGAGATATTCAGAGAAACCCTGTCTCGAAAAACCAAAAAAAAAAATCTGTAAAGAATTGAATTGGGATGTTGATGGGAATTGCATTGAAACTGTAGAGTATTTTTGCTAAGATGACCATTTTTATTACATTAGTCCTACCAATCCATGAGCATGGGAAATCTTTCCATCTTCTGGTATCTTCTACAATTTCTTTCTTCAGAGACTTGAAGTTTTGTCATACAGGTCTTTCACTTGCTTGGTTATAGTTACACCAAGACATATTAAATTATTTGTGGCTATTGTGTAGGGTGTTGTTTCCTTAATTTCTTTCTCAGTCAGTTTATCTTTTGTATAAAAGGGTGCTACTGATTTTTTTGAGTTAATTTTCTATCTATCCAGCCACATTGCTGCAGTTATTTATTAGTTGTATGAGTTCTCTGCTAGAATTTTGGGGGTCACTATTATATCATCTGTGAATAGAGATACTTTGATTTCTTTCTTTCCAGTTTGTATTCCCTTGATACTTTGATTGTCTTATTGCTCTAGCTAGAATTTCAAGTATTATATTGAATAAATAGGAAGGGAGCAGGCAGCCTTGTATTGCCCCGGATTTTAGTGGAATTGGTTTAAGTTTCATTCCATTTAATTCGATGTTGCCTATTGGCTTGTGGTATATTGCCTTTCTTATGTTTAGGATATGGGCCTTGTATCCCTGCTCTCTCCAAGACTTTTATCATGAAGGGGTGTTGTATTTTCTCAAAGGCCTTTTCTGTGTCTAATCTGATGATCATGTGATTTTTTTTCTTTCAGTTTGTTTATAAGTAGGATTACATTGACAGATTTTCGTATGTTGAAACATGCCTGAATCCCTGGAATGAAGCCTACTATAACATGGTAGATGCTTTTTTGGGTGTGTGTGTTTTTTTTCTTTTAAATTCATTTATGGCTCTTGGCCCTCATATGACTGCTGAACTGGGATGAGGAACTTATGTAGGGACACTCCACTCCAGAGGAGTGGGATGGAAGGGATAGGGAGTAGAGGGTGGGAGGGCAGGGCTGGGAGGTGTGGAGAGAGGACATGATGGAGATATAACCTGAACTAATAAATAAAAAAGAATTATTTATTTCTTCAAGTTACATCTCAGTCATAATTCCCTCCCTCTTCCCATCCAGTCCCACCCTCCTACCCTCTTCTCTCTTCCCCTTTTATCTGCTTTGTCTTTTCTTTTTTTTTTTAATTTAAGGTACATCTTTCCCCCCAACAGCTTCCCCTGTTAGTCCAATAAATGGTTCTTTTTCTTATAACAATAAATACAATACCAAACAATTAGGACACAATTATGAAAATTATAATGTATAACATATATTCCCAATGTCCAGTCCATACATATTTGGCAACTGATATTAATATTATATTATCTACCTATCTCAATGAGCTTAATGTTCTATACCTAACTCAGTTTCCATCCTAATTTGCATTACCAACTTAAAAACATATTCTTAGATCTAGAACATCCTTTTAATTCCTAAATAACTTAAAACTTAACTGTGAGACTATAACTATCTAGTCTTCCACCACGTCAGAGACCTGAGAAGGACAAATATATCTGATTATACAGGAAGGGTAGAGCCAGCAGCTTTCAAAACTAAGAAATGATAGACAACTGGCTGCCTGGACAGTCTCTAACTTCTCTCCATGTCTCAAACTGTTTAAGATAATTAAGAAATGCAAACAAATAGTCATTCAAACATGTTGTTTGGTTAGGTTCTAGCATAGTCCATCACAGATGTTTTCTAATTTAATCAGAAATTAAGTTGCTAAAAGACAAGCAATATTTGCTTATCCAAATATATGCAGATATATATGTGGTCTTCAAAAACCTCAAGAGATCTGTAGAAAATGGCATTCAAAGATGTTTTCTTAACTTAAGATTTTTTGATATTGAGGCATGTCAGCTCCGGACCCCTCCACCCCCCACATTTTGTTCCAAGTGAAGATGATTGTACCAGTGGCAAGCTTTTTACTGGGCAAGGAAAATCCCCTGCTTCAACAGTAGATAGAATGTTGTCTGAAAAGGACAAAACTTGGAAACTTGGAAGCATGTAAGTCAACAGCCTAGCTCTGCCAAGCCAGGGTAGGCAATTCCTTCATAATTCCTGGCTTATAAATAATGTCTGTCAGAGATACTGGGCCAAGAGGCTGAAGATGGGTAGATGATCTTTTTAATGTTTTAATGTATTCTTGGATTTGGTTTGTGAGTTTTTTTTCTGTTTTTTTTTTAGTATTTTTACATCAAAGTCTGTAAGGGAAAGTGGTTTCAAATTCTTTTTCTTTTTCTTTGTTGAGTTTTGTGTGGTTTAGGTTTCAAGGTGACTGTAGCTTTATACAGTGATTTTGGGAATGTTCCTTTTGTTTCTATTTTGTAGAATTATTTGATGAGTATTGGTATCAGCTCTTCTTGGAAAGTTTGGTAGAATTCTGAACAAAAAACATCTGGCTCTGTTTTTGTTTTCTTTTGCTTTGTTTTTTGTTTTTTGTTTTTTTAGATTGGGAGATTTTAACAACTGCTTCCATTTCATTAGGAGTTATAGGGCTATTTTCATTGTTTACCTGATCTTGATTTAACTTTGGTAAGTGAAATGTGTCAAGTCATCCATTTAGTTTAGATTTACAATTTTGTGGAATACAGACTTTTGAAGTAAGACATAATGATTCTTTGTATTTCCTCTGTGTCTGTTGTTATGCCCCCCTTGTTATTTCTGATTTTGTTGATTTGAACATTTTCTCTATGGCTTTTAGTTAATTTGGCTAGGGGCTTATATATTTTGCTGATTTTCTCAAAGAACCAGCTCTTGATTTCAATGATTCTTTTTATTGTATTTTTTCTTTCTAATTTTATTATTTCAGCCCTGAGTTTCATTATTTCCTAAAAGACAAGCAATATTTGCTTATCCAACTATATGCAGATAGATATGTGGTCTTCAAAAACCTCAAGAGATCTGTAGAAAATGGCATTTAAAGATGTTTCTATTCCTCATGGGTGTATTTACTTCTTTTGTTTCAGATCTTTTAGGTGTGTTTTCTAATTGCTAATATGAGACCTCTCTAATTTTTTATGATGTCACTTATTGCTATGAAACTTAACACTACTTTCATTTTGTCCCATAAGGTTGAGTATTTTGTGCTTTCATTTTCATTGAATTCTAGAAAGTTTTCTTTCTTTATTTCTTACTTAACCCAGTGGTCACTGAGTAGAGAATTGTTCAGTTTCCATGAGTTTGCGGGCTTTCTGTTGCTTCTGTTTTTATTGAAGTCCAGCTTTAAACCATGGTGATCTGATAAGTGTTTATTTCAATTTTCTTTTATTTGTTGAATCTTGATGACTATGTGGCCAATTTTGGAGAAGGTTATATTAGGTGCTGAGACGACGGTACATTCTTTTGTGTGTGGGTGAATTGTTTTATAGATGTCTGTTAGGCACATTTGATTAATGACATCAGTTAGTTTTATTGTTTCTCTGTTTTGATTCTGTCTCAATGGTCTGTCCATTGGTGAGAATGGGTTGTTGAAATCTCCCACTAATAATGTGTGGGCTTCAATGTGTGGTTTAAGTTTTAGTAATGCTTCTTTTAAGAATGAGTGTGCCAGGATTGAGATGTCATTTTGGTGCATTTTTTTTTTTCGGATGAGTATGAAGTGTCCTTTCCAATGATTAGTTTTGGCTGAAAGTCTATTTTATTAGATACTGAATGACTACTCTACCTTGTTTCTTGGATCTGTTTGCTTGGAAAAACTTTTTCTAGCAGTTTACTCTGAGTTAATGTCTGTCTTTGTTGCTGAGGTGTGTTTCCTCTATGCAACAGAATGATGAATCCTGTTCTCACATCTGTTCTGTTAGCCTGTATCTTTTTATTGGGGAATTTAGTACATTGACATTGAGAGTTATGAATGACCAATGATTGTTAATTCTTGTTATTCTGATGCTGGTGGTGGTGGTAGAGTGTGTACATGTGTTTTATGGGTATGCTTCCCTTCTAGTTTTGTTCACGTGGACTTACTTGTTTCCTGTGTTTTCCTGGGTGAGTCTTCCTGCTTGTGTTGGAGTTTTCCTTCTAGGGCTAGATTTGTGAGCATATATTGTTTAAATTTGGTTCTGTCATGCAATGTCTTGTTTTCTCCGTCTATGGCAATTAAAAAGTTTGCTGGGTATAGTAATATGGGCTGACATCGGTGGTCTCTTAGAGTTTAAAAGTTGTCTGTCCAGGCCCTTCTGGCTTTTAGGGTCTATGTTGAGAAGTCGGGTGTAATTCTGCCATTATATGTTACTTGTCATTTTTTCCTTGCAGCTTTTAATATTATTTCTTTGTTCTGTACATTTAGTGTTTTGATTATTATGTGTGGGGAGTATTTTCTTTTCTGGTTCAATCTGTTTGATGTTCAGTATGCTTTTTGTATGTTTATTGGCTTCTCTTTCTTTAGCTTTGGTAAGTTTTCTTCTATGATTTTGTTGAAAATATTTTCTGCGCCTTGGAGTTGGGAGTCTTCTTCTTTTATTCCTATTAGTGTTAGGCTTGATTTTTTTTCATAGTATTGAAGATTTCTCAGATGTTTTGTGTCAGGAACTTTTTTGATTTAACATTTTCTTTGACCGATGTATTGATTTCTTCAATTGTATCTTTTACACCTGAGATTCTCTCTTCCATTCTTGTACTGGTGATGCTTGTGTCTGTAGTTCCTGATCTTTTACCTAGGTTTTCTGTCTCCAGTATTCCACGTTTTTATTTTCTTTATCTCTTCTGTTTCTATTTTCAGGTCCTCAACAGTTTTATTCATTTATTTCACTTGTTTGATTATATTTTTTATGTATTTCTTTAAGGAATTTATCATTTGCTCTTTAAAGGCATCTGTCATCTTTATAAGGTTAGATTTAAGGTTGTCTTCTTTTGCTTAAGCTGTGTCAAGGTGTCCAGGGCTTGTTGCAGTAGGAGAGCTGGGTTCTGGTGATGCCTGCCTTGGCTCTTGTTGATTATGTTTTTTATACTAGCTTTTAGCCATCTAGCTGTCCCTGGTGTAGGCTGTATGTTCCACATGCTGACATGATTCCTCGGAGAGAGAGGCAGAGCTTTGAGCCTGATCATGGAGCTCAGGAAAGAGCAAACTGCTCACCTGCTGGGTGGGTGTTCCTTAGAATATCCAGTCATGGATGTTCTGCTGGCTGTGTCCCATGTTGGCCCAGAAGGAAGGAGTCCATATGTCATTTTTTCTATACCTCAAATCACTTTTAAAAATCCAATTACATACCATGAGACACAGATACTTGATTTTTGACAGCAGTTGTTATAAAGTGAGTTCCTATAAATAAAGGAAGCTAAAAGTTACTTGGAAATCAGTTTTGTGAGTTTATATCCTGTTGGAATCTGGTAGCAAACTGTGCCTATACCTAGTAGTAGCTCTAGGAAGGGAGGCCTATGGCTTGATTTTTGTATATAGAGAGAACTGAGAAGGCAGCTGAAGCCTCGGTTGGTACTGTTAGGCTGGCAGGATTATCACTGCCTAGTCAGCAAAATCAGTAGAGATCTGAGAAGGAAAACTTCAACTGGAATAAGCAGGAAGAACAGGTAAACAGCTTTGAATCTATTAAAATGTCAGAGACCTAAAAGCACCAAACATTTTCCATAGTTGTTGGAGGCAAAGGTTTTAGAGCAGCTTCAGTCTTCATTCCCCAGGCCCAGAAGATCCTACAGACTTTATTGAGTAGGAACATGGGGTTATAGGACTGTAATATTTTAAATAAAATATTCAATAGATCTCTGAAGAGTATGAGGACCAGACAGCTCCTTGGGACAGGCAAGGAAACTTGTAAAGTATGGGCCAAGGAGGGAGACTCTAGAATCCAGAAGGTCCTTGACAGATGCTGAAGACTCTGAGAGTTTCTAGCCCAGATTACTATAGCCAGAAAAACTATCAATTATCGTAAATGCATAAAATAAGATATTTTATGACAAAGCCAAATTTGAACAACATCCATCTACAAATTCAGCCCTATATAAGGTTCTAGAAGGAAAATTCCAACCTAAAGATGTTAATGACACCTGTGTAAACATAGGAAATAAATAATCTCATGAGAAAAATAAATGGAAAAAAAAGGAAGGCACTCACCAACATTACCCCAACCACCACCATAAACAAAATAACAGGAATCTACATCAAATAAATATGACTCGACATAAAGGACAACATTACCTTGGGGGTAAAGGGTTGGAAAAAGATGTTCCAAGCAAATGGACTTAAAAAGCAAGATGATGTAGTCATTATAAAATCTAACAAAATAGACTTCAAACCAAAATTAATCAAAAGAGATGGGGAAGGATATTACTACATATTCATCAAATGAAAAATTTACCAACATGACATTTCAATTTTTGACATCTATGTCCTAAACCTAAGGGTATACAAGTTTGTAAAAGAAATACTACTACAGCCTATATCACATATTGACCTTTTCATACTGGTAGTAGGGGCTTAAGTACCCCACTCTCACCAATGGACAGGTCATCCAGACAAAAATCTAAGCAGAAAAATATTGAAACAATTAGATGTTATAAACCAAGTGGATCTAACATATATTCACATTGTTAGTACCAACCTCACTTGACCAAACTTTAATTAGGGTCTAGAAGCCTAGGAATTTTGAGTAGGCCCTGAGCTGCAAGTCAGCTTGCCCTAGAATCTACCACATACCATTTCCCCATGCTTGGAAACTCTAACCGTTACCAGGGGCCCAAGTTCTGGCTTGGGTATGGCCAGTTCCCAGAGCAACAGAGAGAACAACAAAATCCACAGGTTGTCAATGGTCATGAGCTTAGAAATCGCCACTTTGTTTCCTGGGTCACCTATGCTAGTCAATCAAAGTACTGTGGCTTGATCATGCTTGCTTCTGCCTTGCTGAAACATATTTAACCTGAACTGAAATTCTGTTCAGTATCTCCCCCTTATTCTTGTATGGAGAAGCTTTGAGGGTGACCTCAGCATGCTGATTAATAAAATCCTCTTGTGTTTTGCAGCATTCTCAAGTTCCTGATGATTCCTTGGTCACCCCATATTTGGGTTCAGGTACTCGTTCTTTGGCCCTTACAACATAATCTTTCACCCAAAACACAGAAGAACATAGTTTCTGCTTTGCACCTCATGTAACATTTTCCAAAACTGAGTACATACTCAGTCTCAACCCAAGTGTCAACAGATATAAGAAAATTGAAACAACCCCCTGTATCTTATCAGACCACGATGGATTAAAGCTGGGTATCAACAACAACAGAAACAATAGAAAGCTTACAAACTGCACATCTCTCTACTGAATGAAAAATGAGTCAAGACAGAATTAAAGAAAAAAAAAAAAGAAAGGCTTTCTAGAATTCAATAAAAATGAATACATAGCATACCCAAACTTATGGGACACAATGAAAGCTATGTTAAGTGGAAAGTTCATAGAAATAAGTGCTTACATAAAAAAGAAAATGGAGAGGTCTCACACTAGCAACTTAACAAGATAACTAAAAGCTCTAAAACAAAAAGAAGTAAGCACACCTAAGAGGAGTAGATGTCAGAGAATAATCAAACTGAGGGCTGAAACTAATAAAATAGAAATAGAAAACAATACAAAGCATCAACGAAACAAAGAGCTGATTCTTTGAGAAAGTCAACAGGATAGTCAAACACTTATGGAAACCAATTAAAGGCAGAGAGAGAATATCCAAATTAACTAAATCAGAAACAAAAAGGAGTATATAACAGCAGACACTGTGGAAATCCTGAGAATCATAAGGACATACTTTAAAAACCTGTACTCAGCTAGGCATGGTGGCACACACCTTCAATCCCAGCACTAAGGAGGTAGAGGCAGGCAGATCACTTGTAAGTTCCAAGCCAGCCTGTTCTAAGGGTTCCATGATAGTCTGGGCAGTATTATAGAGAAACCCTGTCTTGAGAAAACAAAAGAAAGAAAGAAAGAAAGAAAGAAAGAAAGAAAGAAAGAAAGAGAGAGAGGGAGAGAGAAAGAAAAAAGAAAGAAAGGGAAGGAAGGAAAGACAGAAAGAAAGATCAAACAAACAAACAATACCCCTAAACAAACAAACGAAAAACCTGTGGTACATCAATTTGGAAAATCTAAATGAAATAGATAATTTTCTTGATAGGTACTACTTATCTATCAAAGTTAAATTATGATCAGATAAACAATTTAAATAGATCTATCAATCCTAGCAAAATAGAAGCAATCATCAAAATTCACCCAACCAAAAAAGCCCAGGACCAGATGGTTTTAGCACAGAATTCTATCAGACTTTTAAGAAGAGTTAGTGACAATAACCCTGAAATTATTCAACAAAATAGAAACAGAAAGAACATTGCCAAATTAATTTTATAAGGCCACAGTTACCCTGATACCTAGAACATGTAAACACTCAACAAAGAAATAGAATTACAGACCAATTTTCCCTATTAATATTGGTGCAAAATAATAAATTACTCACAAACCAAATCCAAGAATACATTTTAAAAAATCATCCACCATGATCAAATAGGCTTCATCTCAGAGATGCAGGGATTGTTCAACATGGGAAAATCAACAAAAGTAATCCACCATATCAATAAGCTGAAAGAAAAGAAAAGGACAGGATCATTTCATTAGATGTTGAAAAAGCCTCTGACAAAATCCAACACCGCTTCATGATAAAAGTTTTGGAGAGATTAGGGACAAAAGTGACATATCTAAACATAATTAAGGCAGTTTACAGCAAGTCAATAATCAACATCAAATTAAATGAAGAGAAACACAAACCATTACCATTAAAATCAAGAATAAGAAAAGGATTGCCATTTTCTACATATCTACTCAATATGGTACTTCAAGTTATAGCTGGAGCAATAAGACAAATGAAGGAGATCAAGGTGATACAAATTGGAAAAGAGGATGGTATGATAGATACCATAAATATCCCTAAAAATCCACGAGGGAGTTCCTATAGCTGATAAACATTTTCAGTAAACTGAATGGATTCAAGATCAACTAAAAAAATCAGCAGCCCTTCTATATATAAATGACAAATGAACTGAAAAATAAATCTGTGGATCAACACCTTTCATAATAGCTGATAGTAATAAGACCACATGGTATTGTCCGAAAAACAGACATATTAATCCATGGAATGAATCAGAAAAACATAGACAAATTCACACATCTATGGATACCTGATATGTTTTTTTCACTAAAGAAGCCAGAAATACACACTGGAAAAAAAGACAGTATCTTTAACAAAAGGATAGTGGTAAAACTGGATGTCTGTATGTAGAAGAATGCATATAGATCCATATTCATCACCTTGCACAAAATTCAAGTTCACAAAGGGACTGAACATCAAATGATTCTATTAACATTTTTAACCATTTTTCCATTCTTATTTGGGCCCCAAACAGGTTTACTACGTCCCAAATCAGCAGGAAGTCATTTTAAGAGAACAACGTCCCATCCCCAGAAGGTGGGGAGGGTGTTCTTCCCCTTTGGTTATTTGATAGATAATAGAAAATTTTGTTATTTAGGGGAAAAGACTACAAGCTGTTAAATGGTCTTGTTAAATGGGTTTTGGAGGTTAGACCCAGGGACTTCTCTCTTTTGCTTTTCTGTATCCTCCTTTCTCTCCTATATAGGAGTGAACAGACTTGAGAAAAATGGGACATAGACATAGTATAGGAAAGAACAAGAAAAAAGGACAGATTATTGAATATAGCTTTATACCTTTGTATACTGATACAAAATTAATATTATATTTGGCTAAATTGGTATTGATCATTGTATATTAATGCAAATTTAAGATTGTATAGGGCTACATCGGTATTGATCTTTGTATATTGATACAAAATTAAGATTATATTTGGCCACAATGGTATTGACCCTAGTATATTAATGTAAAATTAAGATTGTATTGGGCTACATCGGTACTGATCTTTGTATATTGATACAAAATTAAGATTATATTTGGCCACATTGGTATTGATCTTTGTATATTGATACAAAATTAAGGGTAACGCTTCTTAAAGGTATTGTTTGTAGTAATACTTAAAAATGAAATGTCAAGTTTTGACCTCTCGCTACCAACCGACATAAACTGTTTAGGATAATTAAGAAACGGAAACTAATAGTCATGAAAACGTGTCATTTTGTTAGTTACTATGACAGTCTATCACAGTTATTTTCTAAGCTACTCAGAAATCAAGTTGCTAAGAGACAAGCAATATTTGCTTATCTAAATATAAGAGATAGATAGGGCATCTTCAAAAACCTCAAGAGATCTGCAGAATATGGCATTCAAAGATGTTTTCTTAACTTAAGATTTTTTGATATCGAGACATGTCAGCTCCTGACAGCACCCCCTATATTACTCCAAGTAGAAGATGAGCATCGAAGAATCTCCAGTGGGAGATGATTGAATTGGTGGTAAGCCATTCTCTTGGCAAGAAAAACCACTTGCTTCAACTGTAGTCAGACTTCTGTCCAAAAAGGACAAAACTTGGAAGCAGGTAAGTCGACAGCCTAGCTCTGCCAAGACAGGGTAGGTAAGTCCTTCATAATTCCTGCTCTACAATCAATGTCTGTCAGAGAAATGGGGCCAAATGGCTGAAGATTGATGCTGTAATGTATGGAGAGAAAATGGGAACTGTCCAGGCAGCCACTGGTATGTCATTTTTTAGTTTTGGAAGCTGCAGGCCCTGCACTTCCTATATAGTCAGATATATTTATCCCTCTCAGGTCTCTGAGGTGGTTGAAGAATAGATACCTAGAGTGTCATAGTTAAATTTTGAGTTGTTTAGGAATCAAGAGGGTGTTCTGGATCTAAGAAGATATTTTTAAAATTATGAGGCAAGTTAGTATGAAAGCTGAGTTAGATATAGAACTTTAAACTCATGGAGATGGTTAGATAGTAGAATGTTAAAGTCAGGTGCCAAATACATATGGACTGGACATTGGGAATGTATGCTAAGCCATATAACTCTTATAATCGTGGCCTATTTATTTCTGTTGTTTTGTATTGTATTTATAGTTATAAGAAAAAGAACCATTATTTGGACTGAAAGGGAGAGCTGTTGGGGGAAAAATAAATACCTTAAACTAAAAAAATAAAAGAAGGGAATAGGATGGTGGGGCTGAGGGGGAGGAGGGTGGAAGGGTGGGACTGGAGGGGGGAGTAGGGAGGGGATTGTGATTGAGATGTAACTTGAAGAAATAAAAAATAAATTATTAAAAAAAAAGTAAAAAAAAAAAAAATTCAAGTTCAAAGTGGATCAAAAACCCCAACATAAAACCAGATAAACTGAATCTGATAAAAGACAAAATGGGAATTAACCTTGAACACCTTGGAACAGAAGATGACCTTCCCAACAGTTCACAGATAGTGCAACTACTAAGAGCAACAATTAATAACTGGGACCTCATGAAACTGAAAAACTTCTGTAAGGCAAAGGACACCATCATTTGGACTAAGTGGTAGCCTGTGGAATGGGGTCTAGTGACAGAGACATGAATCTCCTGAGAAGTGGAAATAGATTATATTTTTTGGCTGGGTTGGTACAGTTGTTAACAGAAGTGAGAGGGATCAGGTGTATGCCTGGGACTTTGGATAGGGGAAGAGAGTGTGGGGTAAGATGTCTGGAATTGTAGGGCATTTGTTGTGTGGTGCATAAACGTAGTACAGTTGAACCTTCCTAGAATATATAAGGGTGATCCTAATAAGGCCTCCAAAAATGGGGCATATGGAGTCTCAACTGGCCATCACTTGAAGCCAGGCAAAGCTTACAATGGCAGGACTGGATTGTATTCCATTAAATTGTTGGCCAAGGAGGTCCCATGAATATCCCCCAACCAACCAGGGAAGTGTTAAGACAAACATTTGCTCTCTGCAAACTCTCAGCAAAGCCACATTGCCAAATACAACATCCACACAACTAACTCAGTGAACATGGAGAAGTTGAGCTGCTGTCTACATAGATTCTTCATTCCTGTGCTCTAATGTCTTTCATGCAGGAAGGTACTCTGCAGGCTCCCAAAAGAGAAACCTGAACATCAACCCAGCCACAAAACTTTTGAGCTACAATCTGTTCTGCCTGTAAAATATGCTAGGGTAGCACAGAACTTGTGGGAGTAGCCAACTGAAGTCTTATTTGATTTAAGGCCCATTACACAAGATGGAACCCATAGTGGTCCCTGCTTGGGTAACCAAGAACCAGAGACTAGAAAAACAAAAGACCTAGAATAAAACCAAACATGATTGATTAAAAACAAAACCAAACAACATAGAAAGCAAAAAACAAACAATAAAATGCTTCCTACTGGTATTCACTTACACTCATAGATCAGTGCCCTATTAGATGGGTATAAATGAAGGCAGACATTGTGTAAATAAAGAATCTAAATTGAAAGTCTTCATAAAATCTCTCCCCTCAGAGCCCAGGGAATGTTGTTATGGGACTTCAGTCACCAAGCCAGAGTGTATGTTCTTCTGCCAGAAAGTCCAGGTTATGTCAGTTTCTGGGCAGAAAAGAATGTAACACAAGACAGGATCTGTGTCACAGTATTTCCCAGAGACATGGGAGAAAGGATTATTTCCACAACCAAGTGTTACAGCCCTTATGATAAGCATGCAGGAGAGAAAGACCCTCTCTTCAGCATAGGGAAAGGTCACAGCTCTTTTAACTAAGCTGCTGGCACCAGGCTGGGAAGCTGGAAGGAGCTGGGAGCTCTTGGAATGAGTCAAACAATTTTAGCAGTTCAAATTGGCTGGGACATAACTGGAGGTTGTTTTGAGAACAGCCAGCAACCCACTGCTGCCAGAGCAGGTGAGCCTATAGGGAGAGGTGTGGAAACAGGAGAAATGGCAGAAACTTGGTGTCTTGTGGACCTTCAGAGATGGCTACCTGGTTGGCATCAGTGATGAGGCAGAAGGGGGATCTTGTTCCCAAGACACCCTGAAGTCAGCTCTGGCTGCCAGCAGCAGGATCCTGGCTTAGGCAGGGAGATCCAGCAATGAGTTCTTTTGAGAGAGAGAAGTCCCTTCTATCCCAAGCCCAAAATAAACAGCAAGTTTTAGATGATCATGGTTACTGAATGGAGAGAGAGATTTTATTTTGTAAACAGGGACATTAAAAGCCTTGGATAGTGGGAGGTGTTTTGGAGGTGAACACACTTGATTTTCTGGGGCTAGGAGTGACAGTGCTATATCATTTACATGCAGCACTGTCTTATCTTAAGAAGGGGAACACAGCACTTAATTTTCTTATGGGATATAGGATACATAGGATAGCAGGGGTGAGGAAGAACTCCAGGTATGGTTAGAGGCATGGACAAAGGTCACTGGAAGCTTAAGGTACATAACATATCTCATTAGAATGCATGGGGAGGCATTTCCAGGTGCTTAATGAATTGGTGTCTTATCAGGAGAAAGTGTTGGACCTCTATTCTCCCTGAGGGCTTTGTGACATTCCTCAGAAAGAGGATCTGGGGTTTCCCCAGATCAGGCAGAGAGGAGGGATCCCTGCTGAGAAAGGGAGTCCATCATTTTGCACTGAGTTCAGGGACTTTCTGGTAATCACAGCCTTCAACCTTAGCAGCAGAATTTCCCAACAAGGGAATCCTAAATCCTATGAAGAGGTCATAGATAGATTATAACAGTCAGAGGGAATTGAGGACAGCAAGAGAACAAGGCTCTATGAATTAACTAAGCAAGGCACAGATGAGCTCATAGAGACTGAAGCAGAAATCACAGGGCCTACATGGGTCTATCCTAGGTCCTCTGAGTATATGTTATAGCTATTAGCTTAGTATTTTTATGGAACTCCTGTATATGAGAATAAGTGGGTCTCTGACTCTTTTGCCTACTTGAGACTTTTCTACTCTGGTGATTGGTGTATTCAACTTCAATATGAACATTTTTGATGCATCTAATTATATTTTATGTTGTTCTATTTGGTTGTTATCTCTTAGAGGTCTATTCTTTTCTAATGACAGACAGAAAGGAAGTGGTTCTGGAGGGGGGAAGGTGGGAAGAACTGGGAAGAGTGGAGGGATGTGAAACATAGTCAGGAAGTATTGTATGAGAAAAGAACCTATTTTCAATAAAAATAAGCAAAAATAGGATCATCAAATGCAGAAAGAAATACAAAAAAAGATATTCTGAAACATATTTTTGATAAGCAACACCAGGAAAAAGAAACACTTTGGGATAGAAAAGAATTTTAGGATAAAATTACTTTGGCTCAGTAAAGGAGTGTTCCAAAACATAAATGCGTAACGATAAAACTAGGATGGTTACCTATGTTGAACAATGAATTAAAGATAAAATGTAAAAATCAGTATATATATGACTAAGCTTACCAAAGAAAAGGCTATAAAAAATTCCTTAGATCAAAATTAAGCATACTGACATAAAAATTAATCCTGATTTTATATGTACAAAATTGAGGTTTTATGTTTATTTTAAAAGGAAAACAACTAGCTTAGAGAGTAAAAATTTTTATGCTCTATCCATCTATGGAATGGAATTTTTTGAAACCTGATGAGTAGAATTTATCCAAGTCTTATAAGACACAATTAAAAATATTTCCGAACACTAAATTTTTATATTTTCTATGGAATTGAAAATTTTCCTAGTTAGAATGTCATTGCCTCAGCAGTAAGAAATACTATGATCAGAACAATTATTCCTACTTGAATTCTTAAGTATCTGAGTGCTTCGTTTGTTTGTTTGTTGTTTTGTTTCGTGAGGAAAAACATGAAGTTCAGTAAGTATGGAGGTGAGGAGTATCTGGGAAAAGATGGGCAAGGGGATAGAATATGAGCAATATATATTGTATGAAAACTTGTTTTTAGCATTTTTTAATAATTTATTTTTTATTCCTTCAAGTTACATCTCAATCACAATCCCCTCCCTACTCCCCCCTCCAGTCCCACCCTCCCACCCTCTTACCCCTCAACCCCCCATCCTCTTTCCTTTTTTTGTAAGGTTAAGGTATATCTTTTTCCCCCCAACAGCTCCCCCTTTCAGTCCAACAAATGGATCTTTCTCTTATAACAATAAATACAATACAAAACAACAGAAATAAATAGGCCACAATTATGAGAGTTATATGGCTTAGCATACATTCCCAATGTCCAATCCATATATATTTGGCACCTAACTTTAACATTCTACTATCTAACCATCTCCATGAGTTTAAAGTTCTATATCTAACTCAGCTTTCATACTAACTTGCCTCATAATTTTAAAAATATCTTCTTAGACCCAGAACACCCTCTTGATTCCTAAACAACTCAAAATTTAACTATGAGACTCTAGCTATCTATTCTTCAACCATCTCAGAGACCTGAGAGGGATAAATATATCTGATTATATAGGAAATGCAGGGCCTGCAGCTTCCAAAACTAAGAAATGACATACCAGTGGCTGCTTGGACAGTTCCCATTTTCTCTCCAAACATTACAGCATCAATCTCCAGCTGTTTGGCCCCGTTTCACTGACAGACATTGATTGTAGAGCAGGAATTATGAAGGACTTGCCTACCCTATCTTGGCAGAACTAGGCTGTCGACTTACCTGCTTCCAAGTTTTGTTCTTTTTGGACAGCATTCTGTCTACAGTTGAAACAAGGGGTTTTTCTTGCCAAGAGATAGATTTGCCACTAATCAACCATCTCAAACTGGAGATTCTTTGATGCTCATCTTCCACTTGGAGTAGAATAGGAGGTGCTGTCAGGAGATGACATGTCTCAATATCAAAAAATCTTAAGTTAAGAAAACTTCTTTGAATTCCATATTCTGCAGATCTCTTGAGGTTTTTTGAAGACGCCCTATCTATCTCTTATATTTAGATAAGCAAATGTTGCTTGTCTCTTAGCAACTTGATTTCTGATTAGCTTAGAAAATAACTGTGATAGACTGTCTTAATACCTAACAAAATGACAAGCTTGCCTGACTATTAGTTTGCATTTATTAATTATCCTAAACAGTTTATGACAGTTGGTAGCAAAAGGCCGAAACTTCACATTACATTTTTAAGCATTACTAGGTACAATACCTTTAAAAAGCGTTACCCTTCATTTTGTATCAATATACAAAAATCAATACCAATGTGGCCAAATATAATCTTAATTTTATATAAATATACAAAGATCAATACTGATGTAACCCAATACAATCAGTTACATCTAGATCACAAGCCCCTCTACCCTCCCCTTCCAGTCCCATCTTCCCACCCTCTCCCTCCTATCTTTCTCCTTGGGTGAGGGGTGCCCCTACATATTATCCCCCCTCAGTTCACCAGTCACAAGAGCTTTCTCTTGCTCTGGGGCTCTACATGGCCGCTCAGCTAGGATAAAGTGTCCACTAACAGATAACAAAATCCATAACTGAGATAGGCCCCCTACACTTGCTAAGGGATCTGTATGAGGACTAAGTTGCCTATAATCTATATTTGTATAAGAGGGTCTAGGTATAGTCTAAACTTTTTTCTTCTTCTTTTTTTTTTTTTTTTGGTAGTGTTTAAGTTTCTGTATGCCTCTGGGGGCCTAGGTTGATTGGTTCTGTTGATCTGAATTTTGAAATGACTCAGAGTGATGTGATATTAAGATATTTTAAACTATTTTAGCCATTTAAATGCTAAAATTCAGTAACTTCAATAAATGTGGCAGCATATAGACCTCTTCAAAAGTCCTATCAAACCTCGCACAAATGGTCATTTTAGGACTGGGAAGATGGATCAGTGGACAAGAGGGTTTGTTGTGCAAGCATTTGGACCTGAGTTTGAAACCTCAATGTCCATGTATAAAGTCAGGATCTGGCCAGTGTCCTGCAGCATCTGCAGGAAACAGCATATGAGTGCTTCCCTGATAGCACTTTACTGTGGTAAGGTCCACGGAAGCACCTTCCCACTTGGCAAGGACCTATGGTGAATTTGTTTATCTCTATGCTTATTATTTAGATCGAGTGTGCTACAAGCTCTCCTTGCTTTAGCTATGCTGTTTATACTCATAGCAATATCTAGTTTCACTTTGTCAGCCATGGGCAAGTAGAAGATCATGCAGGCTGAAATGCCTGTGAATGTTTCTATATTTTTCTCAGTTCTCTTTCTAGGGTAGAACCTCCTTTTTCTGGTTCTATTGACCTTCCAGATGTGACCATTAATCCTGAGTATTTTGGGACATGTAATCACATCCCTAGAGACACAGCTATCATGACACTGTGGCACTTGTGGAAAGGAATGGGTCCTGTTTACATAGCTATACTGAGGAAGCTGTGTCTGATCAACTTCCTGGGGTCTGCTGGAAAGACCGGAGGTCATTGACTGAGGTCGTGAGGATTGAGGAATTAAAGTTCAGATGAGAATTAAGATATTAATAAAAGAAGACAAATCATGGGATCGGGAGGACTCCCAGTTAATACTGGAGAGCTCTGTCTTTATTTCACAGTCCCTCCTTTTAAAATTAATTAATTTATTTATTACTTCAGGCTACATCTCCATCATAGTGTCCCCTTTTCACCCCTCCCAGTCCCGACCTCCCACCCTCTACCCCGTATCCCTTCTATCCTTATCCTCTGGAGTGGAGTGTACCTACATAACAGTCTTCCACCCCAGTTCAGTGGTCATGTGAGGGCCAAGAGCCTTCTCATACACTGGGGGAATACAAGGCAGCACCACTAGTGCAAAGTGTCTCACTGACAGGAAAAAAGTCGATGTTCATGTTCCCTTTGGTGCATTCATTGTAGTATAGTTATCCTGTACTATATGGATAAAACCCAACTATGAGTAAATAGATGCCATGTGCATCCTTCTGAGTCTGGGTTAGCTCACCCATGATGAACTTCTCTAGTTCCATTCATGTGGCTGCAACTTACATGATTTCATTATTTCTGATAGCTGAGTAGTATTCCATTGTGTAGATGTACCACAGTTTTTTAATCCATTCTTCAGGTGAGGGACATCTGGGTTGTTTCCAGTTTCTAGCTATTACAAATAATGCTGCTATGAATATAGATGAGGAAACTTCCTTGTTTCCTTGTGATTCGGTGAGGAGACATCTGGATGTATACCCAGAAGTGGTATGGCTGGGTCCGAGGCAGAGCTATTCCAAGTTTTCTAAGGTATTGCCAGACTGATCACCATAGTTGTTGCATAAGCCTGCACTCCCACCAGCAATGGAGGAGGGTTCCTCTTTCTCCACACCCTCACCAGCATGTGCTGTCATATGAACTTTTGATCTTAGCCATTCAGACATGTGTGAGATGGAATCTCAGAGTCATCTTGAGTTGCATTTCTCTGATGCTTAAGGATGCTGAGCATTTCTTCAGGTTTCTCTCAGCCACTAGAAATTCCTTCTTTGTGAATTCTCTGTTTAGCTCTGTTCCACATGTTTTGATTGAATTATTTGATTTCTTGGCATTTAATTTTTTGAGTTCTTTGTAAATTATGGATATTAGCCCTCTGTCAGATGTGGGTTTCAGGAAAATTTTTTTCCCAATCTGTAGGTAGTCCTTTTGTTTGAATGACAGTGTCTTTTGTCTTACAGAAGCTTTTCAGTGCTAGAGCAATAAGACAGCTAAAGGAGATCAAGGGGATACAAATTGGAAATGAAGAAGTCAAATCATCCCTATTTGCAGATGATATGATAGCATACATAAGCAACACGAAAAATTCCACCAGAGAACACTTACAGCTGATAAACATCTTCAGCAAGGTGGCTGGATACAAAATTAATTCAAAAAAATCAGAAGCCCTTCTTTATACAACAAACAAATGGGGTGAGAAAGAAATGAGGGAAACGACACCCTTCACAATAGCCACAAACAATATAAAATACCTGGGGGTAACTCTAACCAAGCAAGTGAAAGACCTGTAGGGCAAAACTTCAAGTCCTTGAAGAAAGAAATTGAAGAGGACATCAGAAGATGGAAAGATCTCCCATGTTCATGGATAGGTAGGATCAACATAATAACAATGGCCATCCTACCAAAAGCAATATACAGATTCAATACAATTCCTATTAAAATACCAACACAATTCTTTATAGACCTGGAAAAAGCAATTCTCAACTTCATATGGAACAACAAAAAGCCCAGAATAGCTAAATCAATCCTGTACAACTAAAAAAAAAAAACATTTGGGTGTATCACCATCCCAGATTTCAAGCTGTACTACAGAGCAATAGTAATAAAAACAGCATGGTACTGGTATATAAACAGACCAGTGGATAAGTGGAATCAAATTGAAGACCCAGAAATGAACCCACACATCTATGGTCACCTAAATTTTCACAAAGAAGTCAAAACTGCACAATGGAAAAAGGACAGCATCTTTAACAAATGGTGCTGGTCCAACTGGATGTCCACATGTAAAAGAATGAAATTAGACCCATACTTATCACCTTTACAAAACTTAAGTCCAAGTGAATCAAAGACCTTAACATGAGTCCAGTCACACTAAATCTATTAGAAGAGAAAGTGGGGAAAACCCTGAAACTCATTGGCACAGATGACAACTTCCTGAACTGAACACCAACAGTTTAGGATCTAAGAACAACAATCAATAAATCGGACCTCACAGTCCCTTTTTATAAGTCCAGCAAGCATGTTTAACATGAAGAAGTTTGATACAGTTTGATCTTTTGTGTACAGGTAGCAACAAGTGTTGGGTAGTTTTAAGCATTCTAAATGTTAATTAATTGGTCCTGCTTTCTGTCTGTTACTTACATTGACTCCAATTGGTTAAATAAAATGCCGAGGCCTGAGACTGGGCAAAGACAGAGGAAGGTGGGACTTCCTGAGATTAGAACAGGAAGCCTATGCTTTAGAAAGAGTATTAAGACATTCCAGCCAGGAGCAGGAAGAAGAAGGCATTCCAGCCAGGAGCAGCAGGAAGAAGGAGGCACACACCATGGGTTAGAAAAAAGAACCTCATTCCACATGGCCAGGAACATCGACATATGGTGGAGAATGGCAGACCAAGAGGACGTATGTATATATGGGGTCATATTTGGGTAGTAGAATTAAGAGCTATCTTAGATGGGCCAAAATTGCACAATTCAGGCCAAGGCTTGTTAAAATCCACATGGTGTCTGTGTGTATTTATTTATAAAGGATGGTTAAGGATTAGCTGTCAAGCCAGTTAAGTATAATCTAAATGCTGGTTAAATAATTTAATTAGCCATATTTATTTTTTACATATGGCATCCAACTAGGGCAATTAGAATCCACGCTTTCAGTGGGAGAAGGCTCCGGGTGATTGCCGGTTTCCTAGCCAAAGAGCTGGGACTGAACTCAAATGCATTTCACAAGTGTGGCTAATTTAACAAAAGCTGTTGCCTTGCAGCAAAGATGGAAAGCTTAGCTCTCCTTATGTACTAAAAATCTGGCAGCCTTCTAAACAGAATTTGAGAGTGGAATTAACTCCCTAGATTAAAAATGGAGGAATTCATAATGCCTCAATACATTTGTATTCCAATTGAGTTTGTTCCTCTTAGCATGCAAATGATTTTTACCCTGACAATTGTGGTTCTATGTATCTTTTTTGAGAAAGTTCAGACTAGGATAGTCTTAAAGGAAATAATTTACATCTGGAATGCTGGATTGCCAACAATGATACTGGAGGGAGGTGGGAGGCCCTTCCTCTCAATAGATAATATAAAACTGATGGCAGCTGGTGATAAGAGCTCCCTGGGTACTAGGTGCCTGTCAGGAGTTTCTGGTATAGGCCCGCCAATGAAATGCAGCCAAAACTAGATTCTAAGGAATAATAAACAAAGCTTTAAGTGCAGCATTGTTAGACATGCCAAGGCTTTTGGAATGTTGTTTCTTTGTTTTTTGTTTTGTTTTGTTTTGTTTTGTTTTTTTAGATATCTTTGATTTTTCTATATCGTGAGGTAGAAAGGATATTTTTTCTGGTTTGGCATTGCTAAAACATAAGAGATTTTTGAAGATTTTAGGCAGATTTCAAATTGTCACTGCAGTTCAAAGTTGCTCTCAGGGTTACAGAGATACTAATATCTGGGAATTAAGTAAAATATTTGAGCAGGGTGGTACTGGCACACACCCTTAGTCTTTTAATCCCATCAATTAGAGGAAGAAACAGGCAGATCTCTGGATTCTAGATCAGCCTGGTTTAAACAATGAAGGCAGAGCGGGAACTCTGCTGAGAAGATAAAGCTGCATACTAAAGACAGTCTAGAATTCAAAAATGACACATTTTTTCCTTGATGTTAAGGTTAATAATGTCCTTACTGATCTAATGGATAAATGCACATAATCTTAAATTTACATAAAGAGAAAAGGGTCATAAGCCAGTCTCCTTAGCTGTGGGGCTCCCACTGGGAACTGGTTTCAAGAGGCAATTTGCCCCTAAAAGAGATATGTTAATCACAGGTGTACACAGGGTGGTGTACACCTTTAATCCCAGCACATGGGAGGCAGAGGGAGACTAATCTCTGTGAGTTCAAGGCTAGCCTGGTATACAAAGTGAGTCCAGGACAAGGATATAGAGAGAAATCCTGTCTCAGGAGAAAAAAAAAGAGAGAGAGATATTCTGTTAACCAATGTAAGGACCCAGAGTTAGGCTAGGGAAGAACATGCAAACAGCATACCTCCCACAGCCAACAGTTAAGAAAAGCTAACATAAGTTAGCATATCATGCTATTCTACACAAATCTCCTTAAGAATGGAGTTCCCATGGGAGAATTGGAACTCAAACTAATACAAAATGGTTTAAGTATTGTTATTGTTTAATAAGGGTAATTCAATTATTTAAATTCATACCTTGATCCCAAAACTTGGGAGACAAGGAAAAAACTGGTTCCCTGTGTTTTCGAGGCCAATCTAATCTACAGAGCTCTACAGAGCAAATCAAGACAGCCCAAGCTACATAGAGAAACCCTGTCTCAATAAGGATAAATATATCCACATAGAAATTAAATCTCCAAAGAAAGGAGAAAAGGAAAGAAGTAATATATAAATGCATACCTATGTTCCCAAAACATGGGAGACAAAGACAGAGACAGTTTGGTTCCCTTTGAGTATGAGGACAACCTAATCTACAAAAAGCCAGAACAACACAGAATAAACCTGTTTTAATCAATTAATAAATGTATGGAGAATATAAACTCCATACAGTCTTATGCTGTATTTTCTAATTTAAAATAGATTATATATAGCATATATATGTAATACTATTACATGCAATGAATTTTTATGGCATGAATGGAGACTTACAAAGGTCTTTCTTCTGTTCAAAGAACAGAAAATATTACTTCATTGATTTGTGCATCCTGCACACACAAGGAATTTTGATAATTGCAGAGCTATATGTTACTTGTGAGAAATTATATATTTTCAGAACGGGACCTGAGTCCAAAGAAGACAGGACAAGTAACCCAAATGATCCAGCCTCATAGACTGCCTCAATAGCTGTTTCCTCCAAAATCTGCATCAAAAACAACTTCAAACAACTTGCTGAGACAGCCCAGCCTCACAGAATGTTCCAGACAGGACTTCAATAAACCCCTGAACTTTCCTACCAAAGTCGAGCTTTGAACTACAAATTGCTCAGAACATTCAAATCGCTGAGCACATAGAGACTGGACAACAAATGTTACAATTTACTTGCTTAACCATTTTTTTTTTTCATTTTATTTGGGCACCTAAACAGGTTTTCTGTGTCCCAATTCAGCAGGAAGAAGTTTTAAGAGAGCAATGTCCCATTCCCAAAAAAGTGGGGTGGATGATTCTTTGGTTATTTGATGGGTTATAGATGTTATTTGTGGGTAATGGCTACAAATTGTTATATGGTCTTGTTAAGCAAGGTATAGAAAGTTAGACTTGAAGATTTCTTTTTCTTTTCTCTATCCTTCTTTCTCTCTTATATAGGGGTAAAAGACTTCAAAAGAAAAAGAGGGGGATATATGTATATAATATAGAAATGACAAGATATAAGGATAGATTATTGAATCTGCTCTGAAACTCAAAACTATTGTTATTCTTTAAATAAGGTTATCTCTTGATACATTGTTATAGAATTTTGTATATTGATACAAAAATAAGATTAAGTTTGATTCATTAGTATAGAATTTTATATGTTGACACATAATAAGTATATTTCAACTCTTATATGAGGTAGTGTGCCTATACAACACATTTAAAAGTATAGGTTTACTTCCGATCCTTTTATGGGTTGCTATTGCAATCTATTTAGGAGTCTGGATAATATGAATTGACTGGCCAGTTGAGCTTCTGGTCATGTAAAATAGTAGTCTTAATTTATCACAAAATAGACTTAATAGGTTAAACAGATAATAAATGGTTAAAAATATAGTTTGTTTGTTCATAGATAGATAGAAGATAGACGATAGATAGATTTATAAATAAATCAGTAGATATCTTCAAAACCCACAGAGGCATACAGAAAATGGCATTTAAAGATGTTTTTATTAATTTAAGAATTGTTTGACTTAAGACAGTCAGCTCCTGACAGCTCCCATTTGACTTGGAAGAAGACAATGAGCATCAAAAAGAAATCTCCCATCAGGAGATAATTCCTTAAAAAGAAATCTCCCATCAGGAGATGATTCCTCAAAAAGAAATCTCCCATCAGGAGATGATTCCTCAAAAAGCATTCTCCCATCATGAGATAATTCCTATTGGGCAAAAATGTCCCTGCTCTCTCAACAGACTATATACGGTCCAAAGATGGACCAGAGCTTAAATGCAGGTAAGTCGATGTCTTACTTCTGCAGAGACAAAATGGAAAAATCCTTATTTCCTGCTGCACAATTTAGTCTGTGAAAAATGCTTGGCCAGAAGGCTGAACAAGATGCTCCAACGATATCAAGAGATATTTGTGACTTAATAGGTTAAATAGATAGTAAATGGTTAAAAATATACAGTTTGTTTGTTCATAGATAGATAGAAGATAGACGATAGATAGATTTATAAATAAATCAGTAGATATCTTCAAAACCCTCAGAGGCATACAGAAAATGGCATTTAAAGATGTTTTTTATTATTTTGAGAATTGTTTGACTTAAGACAGTCAGCTCCTGACAGCTCCCATTTGACTTGGAAGAAGATAATGAGCATCAAAAAGAAATCTCCCATCAGGAGATAATTCCTCAAAAAGAAATCTCCCATCAGGAGATGATTCCTAGGCAATAAACTATCATATTTCTTTTTGGAAGCTGCTCCCTTATGCTTCCTACTCACTCAAATAATAACTTTATCTCTTCTTATGTCTTTGATGGGGTTGAAGGCATAATAGTTATAAAATTTCAATTGAATTTGAATTGTTTAGAATTTAAAAGGATATTTTCAAGTCTAATTAAAATATAGGTTTACAAATATAGGATATGATAGAAATTATTTAGGTTCAGACCTTTAGACACACCAAGATAGATATTTTTTTCTTCTTCAAGATTGCCTGATACAAACATTATGTGCATAACTTTTATATATGGTTTTCTTCGTTGTTTCTTATTTGTTCTTATTGTTTTTACTATATGAATTAAAAAATTTAGACTTTTTATTAGACAAAAGGAGGGAATTGTTGGTGTAGTGCTAAGCATTCTAAATGTTAATTAATTGGTCCTGCTTTCTGTTTGTTACTTACATTGACTCCAATTGGTTAAATAAAATACCGAGGCCTGAGATTGGGCAAAGACAGAGAAAGGTGGGACTTCCTGAGATTAGAACAGAAAGGCTGTGCTTTAGACAATGGATTAAGACATTCCAGCCAGGAGCAGGAAGAAGAAGGCATTCCAGCCAGGAGCAGAAGGAAGAAGGAGGCATACACCATGGGTTAGAAAAAGAACCTCATTCCACATGGCCAGGAACATCAGCATATGGTGGAGAATGGCAGTCCAAGGGGATGTATGCACATATGGGGTCATATTTGGGTAGTAGAATTAAGAGCTATCTTAGATGGGCCAAGATTGCACAATTCAGGCCAAGGCTTGTTAAAATCCACATGGTGTCTGTGTGTATTTATTTATAAAGGATGGTTAAAGATTAGCCGCCAAGCCAATTAATATAATATAAGTACTGTTAAACAATTTAACTATTTTTTTTACAAACAAGTAGTTACATATCAAAATTATAGTGTTATAATATCCTTCCCTCTGTTACTAGAAAACTCTGTAGTCTTGGATATAATATAAAAAAGGAACTTGGCAAGTAAAATGCACTAACAGCAAGGGTCTTAAGGAGACATGCTGGCAAAGCATACTATAATTGTTAAGAGCATGTGAAGCTAGTCAAACAAGTCAACTGTCACCAAGCTGGGGAAAATTTATCTCCCAGGCATCTCTTCTAATATGCACTCAGCTCTCCACAATCAACAGAGATTCAAAAATTGGGAAAGCTGTGAATCATCAACAGAGTCTTAAAATGAAGAGAGGATAGTTGGGAGAGGGGGTACAGGGTGGGAGGGTGAGACCAGGAAGGGTGGAGGGAGGGGGCAGTGATGGAGATGTCACTTGAATTAATAAATAAATGTTTATAAAAAATGGTTCTTGGACAAACCAGTGGATCAATAGAATCGAATTGAAGACTAAGAAATGAACCCACATAGCTATAGTCCCTTAATTTTTGACAAAGAAGCAAAAACCGTACAATGGAAAAAGGAAAGCATCTTCAACAAATGCTGCTGTTCTAACTGAATGTCAACATGTAAAAGAATGAAATTAGACCCACACTTATCACCTTGCACAAAACTTAAGTCCAAGTTGATCAAAGACCTCAACATAAAGCCCGACACACTAAATCTACTAGAAGAAAAAGTGGGGAAAAGCCTTGAACTCATTGGCACAAGTGACAACTTCCTGAACAGAACACCAATAGCTCAGGTTCTAAGACAAACAATCAATAAATGGGACCTCATGGAACTGAAAAACTTCTGTAAGGCAAAGGATACTGTCATACAAACAAAATTGTAACCTATAGATTAGGAAAAGATCTTTACCAACCTCACTTCCGACAGAGGGCTAATATCCATAATTTATAAAGAATTTAAGAAATTAAACACCAAGAAACCAAATAATCCAATCAAAAAATGGAAAACAGAACTAAACCAAGAATTCACAAAGGAAGAATCTCTAATGGCAGTGAGACATTTGAAGAAATGCTCAACATCATTAATCAACAGAGAAATGCAACTCAAGATGACTCTGAGATTCTATCTCACACCTGTCAGAATTACTAAGATAAAAAACTCAAGTGACAGCACATGCTGGTGAGGTTGTGAAGAGAGGGGAACACTCCTTCATTGCTGGTGGGAGTGCAAACTTGTACAATCACTATTTATATCAGTCTGGTAATATCTTAGAAAACTTGGAATAGCTCTACCTCAGGACCCAGCCATATCACTTCCTGGTATCCACCCAAACGATTCCTCACCAAACCACAAGGATATATCTTCGTTTATGTTTGTAGCAGCCTTATTTTAAATATCTAGAAACTGGAAACAACCCAGATGTCCCTCAGCTGACGAATGGATAAAAAGAAATATTGTGTTACATGTACACAATGGAATACTACTCAGCTATCAGAAACAAGGAAATAATGCAATTTGCAGACACATGGATGGACTAGAAAAGCTCATCCTGAGTGAACTAATCCAGGCTCAGAAAGATGCACATGGCATCTATTCACTTAGAATTGTATTTTAGCCATATAGTACAGGATAACTATCCTACAACCAATACACCAAAAGGATCAGGAACATAGACTTTGTTACATATTAATGGGACAATTTGCCCTAGGGGTGCTACCATGTAGGCCCCGAGAGCAAATGGAAGCTCTTAGCCCTCATATGACTATTGAACTGAGAGGGGCTTATATGTAGGGACATTCCACAGTGGAGGAGTGGGTTGGATGTGAGAGGGAGGAGAGGGTGGGATGGTGGAACCGGGAGGAGTGGAAAGAGGGCACTATGATGGAGTTGTAAGTTGAAGTAATAAATAAACATTAAAAAAAATTGTTCTTGGAAGGATAGTATCTGGAATTGATAGGTGTATATCAGGAAAGGTTGCTTGTTACAATAAGCATGTTTCTGTCTGCAATTAAAAAAGTATATGACAAATGGGTGGTACTATTTGATGCATGGAAATGCCCACAAATAGTTAGTCTGTCTCTCACTTTACATAACTGTGTAACAGCATTTGCTGCAAGCTGTGTATGTGCTCTTGTCCACAGGACATGCCTGGCTAGACATTTATTTTTAGTTTGCTGAAGTTGTGCTTTGTAGGGCAAAATATGGTTGGGGTGATTGAATCAGTGGGAGGGAGAAAGGAGGAAGCAGAAACTTTTTAGGACCTTTTGTAAAGAGGAAGCTTATGTGGTGCTGATGTTATGATTTCTTTAAATAAAACAAGCAACGATGTGACTGCTTAGGCAATCAGGATTGTGATTGTATAAACAAAGACAGCTCAGGGTATTAAGGGTTTCTTGCTTGAAAGTCAACAGGTGGTCAGTGTCTTCACTTTACACTGGTTCTCCTCCCCAGTCATAGGACCTGAACGTTGCAGCTGGAGCTGGTTTCCAGAAGGGATCACCAGTAACAAAAGCATTGTAAGGACTGGATACCAAGGGTCACTGGGACTTTATGACCAGAAGTCTGACTCAAGGTTAAGTGAGAGATTCTGTTTCCAAATGACTAGGTTGGAAAATGGGAAAGCAGGACAACTGATATCTTTCTCTGGCCTCCATATATACCATACACACATACACATAAACACACTCATATGTCTACATAGATACACACACAGACACACACACACACACACAAACAATCATCTTAAATTCTTTATGAAAGTATACTTTCTCACATTTGGTTTAAACTTAATAATAAGATCAATATTATTTTATCTTAATTGATCATATAATTGTACTACTGAAAAGAAGTAAGAAAAATAGTTTATTACACACACACACACACAAACATACACACATATTTTGAGCAATGTGTAAAGCTACCACATGGAGTAAGAGTTTCACTAGCCAGAATTTCTTAGTAGCGAGAATGCAATATGTGTTTTCCTGTGATTATGATAGATCATCTTATGTTTGCCACATTTACCTTTTAAATAAAAGGGTATTAAAAGTATATTGCATTAAATTGCATTAAAAATAGTAAAACATATTTTGGAGACAATAAATGTATTTTAAACAAAGGATTATATACAAGCATAGGACACAAAGCACTATTAAAATTATATATTTTGTTTACAAAATTAATGTGTAAACATTAGAGTTTGTTTTTTTTTTGTTTTGTTTTTTTTGTTTTTAAAGATTTATTTATCATGCATACAGTGTTCCGTCTGCAGGCACATCTGCAGGCCAGAAGAGGGCACCAGATTTCATTATGGATGGTTGTGAGCCACCATGTGGTTGCTGGGAATTGAACTCATGACCTCTGGAAGAGCAGCCAGTGCTCTTAACCACTGAGCCATCTCTCCAGCCCCAACATTAGAGTTTGTTAATGCTATAAAGATATTACATTTTCATATTTACTTTTTCTTTATATATATGAATTTAAAACAACAAATAATTGAAATCTGCCTTTGATGTGCACATTAATGATTTAGAAATCTATAATAGTTCTATGACAATTACACAGACTAAGGTTTATATTTCCTTATCAATGTATCAGTTTATTATATTTGATATTGCAAGATCAGAAATTTTGACGAATTTAATAAACAAATACCATTTTTTTTTCTGAAAAGCATTTATTGCTTTATGATTTTTCTCAGAGCTCCTAAAACTTCCTTGTTTCTTAAGCTATAAATAAAGGGGTTTAGTAGTGGAATCACAATGGTGTAGAACAGTGAATACATTTTATCCTTATATTTACTTGGTCCAGACCCAGAGCTCACATACATGAAGAAGAAAGTGCCATAGAACAAAGAGACAGAGAGCAGGTGGGGACTACAGGTGGAGAAGGATTTTCTTCTGCCCCTCTCAGACTTTGTTTTCAGAATGGAAAAGAGGACATGGGCATAGGAGACTACAATGCTTATGAAGGTAAAAGCTTGTATTAAAGCAGCAAAAATGAAGACCACCAAAGCATTAATAGATGGGCCAGTGCAAGAAATTGTATAGAGTGGCAGGATCTCACAGTAGAAATGATCTATTATATTTTACTTACAAAAGGTTGATCTAAATAATAATCCTACATGAACAAGTGGGTGCAGAAAACCAATTATATATGAAATACTTATTAGGCAGGTACATACCCTGTTGGACATCACCACAAGATAAAGCAGAGGGTTGCATATGGCTACATAGCGATCATAGGCCATCACTACCAGGAGGAAACATTCTGTGGTTGCACTGGATCCAAAAACATAATATTGGGCCATGCATTCAAAGAGGAAAATCGTTTTACCAATGTCTCAGATGGTGACAAGCATCCTGGGAGTCACTGTGGATGAAATACAAGCATCCACAAGGGCTAAGTTTCAAAGGAAAAGGTACATGGGAGAGTGAAGATGGGGGTCCTTCCAGATGAGGATGACTAAGCTAAGGTTGCCCATCATGGTGGTGACATAGATGAAGAAGAACACCAGGAACAGGGGACTTGCAGCTCTAGACGATCTGTTATTCCTTTGAGAATAAACTCAGCCAGCAGGGTCCTGTTCACCTCCATAACAACCGCTCAGGCTGCTCCCTGAAAAGAGATTTAGATGAAGATATATGGCCAAGTTTCAAACAAGATGGACTTGATGTGAGTCCATCACATCTTCTTTTCACATGCTCATTAATCAACTCATAAGAGTATGGAATATTCCTCTTTTATCACTATATCCAACACATGAGGATTATTTAGGATGATTTTGAGATATAGGAAACTTTAATGATTTTTTTTGAGAAATATTAAGGAATAGCCTAAAAACACCTGTAAGGTTTTACAGTATAGTCATAGTCACTCTAAGTTCCATAGATAGGTATGTTTTATACACAAGTAAAAAATCAAAATTATTTAAAGCTTTATGCACCACAGTTAGTTTAAATAAGATTGATAAAATTCTCAAAATGGATAATTAATTTCTCAACTTCTTATGTTATTTAAACAAAAAGCAGAGACAGAAGTAAGTTTAGTTTTAATAATATATATCAATAATTTTTCCTAAGATAAAAACATAAATCAATATCAAACTCTTATTTTATTTTATACTCTATTTTTTTAATTTCTTCAAGTTACATCTCAGTCACAATCCCTTCCCTACTCCCCCTTCCTGTCCCACCGTTCCACCCTCTTCCCCCCAACAGCTTCCCCTTTCAGTCCAACAAATGGTTCCTTCTCTTATAACAGTAAATACTATAAAAAACAACAGAAATAAGTATGCCACATTTATGAGAGATAAATGGCCCAGCATATATTCCCAATGTCCAGTTCACACATATTTGGCCCCTGACTTTAACATTCTACCATCTAACCATCTCCATGAGTTTAAAGTTCTATATCTGACTCAGCTTTCATACTTGCCACACCCGCCTCACCAGCAGTGCAGGCTACGACCGCTGTGTGACAAACATGCGTGTTGTACGGCTGGGGGGTTCTTCTGGGCTTTTCCAGGCCCTGAAGAATGACCCATTAGCCAAAAGGGGTGCTGGACGGAAGCCTGGATATTTGTGGGGGCGAATCATCAGGTCTCCTGGGGAGCTGGAAAGGTTGGGGATGTTCGGAGGGCTTGGTTTCACTTTTGGATGCTTACTTTATCTCATAGCTTATACAAGATTTCCAAGAAGTGCAGTACTTGAAAAAGGAACTTAAAATACGCTGTCTACCCCTGAACAGATGGCAACAGCCCCACAAAAAGAAAGACTAAATGTTTCAGGAAACCCAAACATTATACTAACATGAATAATTCAGATACAGATAATAGTCCTTTGCAGCAGTTTGTACAAATAATACAGAACAATTCTAATATGCTAGTATATGAAGCTCTTAATCTTCTACAGAAAAAAGAGTTAGGATTTCAGCCAACATACAAAAGAAAACGGAGAACATTAACAAATAAATTCTATGTACCTGGTGTTCCTATGAAAATGATAAATGATGGTAAAAAAATAGCTTAGGTTTCATAAAAAGACTTAGGAGATATTGTTAAAACTATCAAAAACATTCCAATACTTGCTAGTGTAAAACAAAAAACAAATAAGCGTTCATGGTTATAAAAAACAATTGAGAAAATAAAAAGAGATTAAAAAAAAACATTAAAATACTGGTCTGTTTCAAAATAAAACACAATGGTTAAAAACTGTCCGGTCTGTTGACCACAGTCAATCAGGCCACCAAGAAGCTCAATGTTCCTTCCAAGATCAACAGGTATTTCTTAGCAACAAATGTTTATGCTTTTGGCTATGTACCTATGATCACACTTCCTGATTTTACTGTATAAATTCTGCTTTGAAAAAGTAAAACTTTGCAACAGCACTAAAACTTCTCTTGAGTTGTGTTGTCTGTCACGCCGAATCCGCTCCCCACCTAAAAACTTCTTGAAACCTGGTTCGGTTGCTGAGACCACTACACCGTGGTCAACAGCACATACTAACTTGCATCATTATTAAAAACATCCTCTTAGATCCAGAACACCCTCTTGATTCCTAAACAACTCAAAATTTAACTATGAGACTCTAGCTATCTATTCTTCAACCACCTCAGAGACCTGAGAGGGATAAATATATCTGATTATGTAGGAAGTGCAGGGGCTGCATCATCCAAAACTAAGAAATGACATATCAGTGGCTTCCTGGACAGTTCCTGTTTTCTCTCCATACGTTACAGCATCAATCTTCAACCTTTTGGTCCTGTTTCTCTGACAGACATTGATTGTAGAGCAGGAATTATGAAGGACTAACCTACCCTGTCTTGGCAGAGCTAGGCTGTCGACTTCCCTGCTACCAAGTTTTGTCCTTTTTGGACAGCAGTCTATCTGCAGTTGAAGCAAGGGGTTTTTTCATGCCAGGAGATAGGCTTGCCACTAATTCAACCATCTCACACTGGAGATTCTTTGATGCTTATCTTCTACTTGGAGTAGAATAGGGGGTGCTGTCAGGAGCTGATATGTCTCGATATCAAAAAATCTTAAGTTAAGAAAACATCTTTGAATGCCATATTCTGCAGATCTCTTGGGGTTCTTGAAGATGTCCTATCTATCTCTTGTATTTAGATAAGCAAATGTTGCTTGTCTCTTAACAACTTGATTTCTGAGTAGCTTAGAGAATATCTGTGATAAACTGTCATAGTAGCTTACAAAGTGACATGCTTGCATGACTAGGAGTTTGTATTTCTTAACTATACTAAACAGTTTAAGACGGTTGGTATCAAGAGGCCAGAGCTTCACATTCCATTTTTAAGTATCTCTAGGTACAATACCATTAGGAAGCGTTACCTTTAATTTTGTATCAATATACAAAGATCAATTCCAATGTGGCTAAATATACTCTTAATTTTGTATCAATATACAAAGATCAATGCCTATGTAGCCCAATACAATCTTAATATTACGTCAATATACAAGGGTGAATACCATTGTGGCCAACTATAATCTTAATTTTGTATCAATATACAAAGATCAATACCGATGTAGTCCAATACAATCTTAATTTTGCACAATATACAATGGTCAATACCACTTTAGCCAAATATAATACTAATTTTGTATCAATATGCAAAGGTATAAGGGCATATTCAATAATCTGTCCCTTCTTCTTGGTCCTTCCCATACTATGTCTATGTCCCATTTTTCTCAAGTGCGTGCACTCCTACATAGGAGAGAAAGAAGGATACAGAAAAGGAAAAGAAGGAAGTCCCTGGGTCTAACCTCCAAAATCCATTTAACAAGACCATTTAACGGCTTGTAGTCTCTTCCCCTAAATAACAAAGTTTTCTGTTATCCTTCAAATAACCAAAAGGGGGGCAGAGAAACACGATCCCCACCCTCTGGGCATGGGACATCGCTCTCTTAAAATGACTTCCTGCTCATTTGGGTCATAGTAGACCTGTTTGGGGCCCGAACCAGAATGGAAAAGTGGATAAAAATGTTAGTACAATCCTTTTATGTTCAGTGCTTTTGTGCTCAGCTGTTTAGATGTCCTAAGAAGTTTATAGGCAGAAGCTGATCTTCCAGGATTTACTGAAGTTCTGGCTGGGGCAGTGTGTAGAGCTGAACAATATTAGTGATTTTGAGCTGTTGTCATTGTAGACTTTTGATGGAAACAGCTATTGAGGGAGTCTGCAAGGCTGAATCATCTGGGCCACACGTCTTCTTTGGTGTCTGATTCTGTTTTCTGTTGAGTTTTCCGTTGTCCAGTTGTCCCTGGGTTCCTTGAATGGATGCTTTGAATCTCCTGGAAAGATAAGAACAGACCCCTGTCCTAATCCTAACTCTGGGACAATTACCCTTTTTTTATGAGGGGGGGGGGTCAGGTAATATTTCTCCTGAAGTGAATTTGGTTTCTTGACAATATATAAAGTATTATCTTTCAATCTGGATTAAAGAAGAAACTATTTTGTTATTTTGGAACTAAACAAGCCTCAGTTTATATATTTTGAGATCTCAAAGGACAATTT
Source organism: Lophiomys imhausi (assembly GCA_907164525.1). NCBI lineage: Eukaryota > Metazoa > Chordata > Mammalia > Rodentia > Muridae > Lophiomys > Lophiomys imhausi. Next base: position 3,972,561 of record CAJQZJ010032464.1, read on the forward strand.
GTTTGTATTGAGTAGGCCTTTTGTAAGTAGCTTTTAAACTAAGGTCCTTCCAAATCCTATGTGTCTGTCTCTGCATTCTAATTATTGGGATCAAAGACCTGTGGTTCCCATCTGAAGGGATTAAAGATGTGTTCCATCACTCCTGGATCGAAGTTTTTCTCTATGTAGAGTTTGTTTTGTATCAGCCTGACCTTGAGCTCTGAGATCTGCCTGTTTCTGTCTCTAGTGTGTTGAGAGTAATGGTGTACTCTTCTTGAATGATGGGATTAAGGGTGTGCACCCTCTCCACACTGTTCCGTGTAAATAAAGAATTTATAAGACAACTAACTCTATAGTGCTACTCCCGTCTCTGCTAAAGTTAAAGGCATGGGCTAACACCACATTTCTCATGTATTTTACCTTAGCTGTAAGTTTTTTCGACTCTTGGAGGTTTATAAAACCAGGTTGAATGGCTGTAACCTTTATTTTATTTAGAGTGTTTTAAAATTGTTACCTGATTTTTTTAATTAATAAATTTATTTGTTTGTTGCTTCAGATTACATCTCTATCATATTGTCCTCTTTCCCCGCTTCCCAGCCCCACCCTCCCATCCTCTACCCCTAACCCTTCCCTCTTGTTCCTCTGCGGTGGAGTGTCCCTACATAATAGTCCCTCACCACAGTTCAGGAGTCATATGAGGGCCAAGAGCCTCTTCATACACCGGGGGCCTATGAGGCAGTACCTCCAGTGAAAGGTGTCTCCTTGCTACGAGGGGAAAACTAAAAAAAGACCAACAAACACACAAAGCCACAAAAACAAAGAACAACAACAAAAAAAGAAAGGAAAAAGAAAAAAAAAGTCTATGTCCATATTCCTTTTGGTGTGTTGGTTGTAGTACAGATATCCTGTACTATATAGCTAAAATCCTACTATAAGTGAATAGATGCCATGGGCATCCTTCTGAGTCTGGGGTAGCTCACTCAGGATGAGCTTCTATAGTTCCATCCATTTGGTTGCAAATTGCATAATTTCATTGTTTCTGATAGCTGAGTAATATTCCATTTTATAGATGTACCACAGTTTTTTAATCCATTCTTCAGTTGAGGGACATCTGAGTGGTTTCCAATTTCTAGCTATTACAAATAAGGCTGCTATGAACGTAGATGAGGAGACTTCCCTATGACTCCCTGAAGAGTCCTTTGGGTGTATACCCAGAAGTGGTATGGCTGGGTCCTGAGGCAAAGTTATTTCAAGATTTCTAAGATATCGCCATAATGACCTCCATAGTGGTTGCACAAGCCTGCATTCCCACCAGCAGTGGAGTAGGAATCTCCTTTCTCCACACCCTCGCCAGCATGTGCTATCATTTGAGCTCTTTATCTTAGCCATTCTGACAGGTGTGAGATGAAATCTCAGAGTCGTCTTGAGTTGCATTTCTCTGATGATTAAGGATGTTGAGCATTTCTTCAAGTGTCTCTCAGCCATAAGGGATTCCACCTTTGTGAATTCTCTATTTAGCTCTGCCTCCCATTTTTTGATTGGATTATTTGTTTTCTTGGAATTTAGTTTCTTGAGTTCTTTGTAGATTTTAGATAATAGCCCTCTATCAGATGTGGGGTTGGTGAAGATTTTCTCCCAGACTGTTGGTTGCCGTTTTGTTCTAATGACAGTGTGTTTTACCTTACAGAAGCTTTTCAGTTTCATGAGGTCCCATTAATTGATTGTTAATCTCAGGTCCTGAGCTGTTGGTGTTTTGTTCAGGAAGTTGTAACCTGTGCCAATGAGTTCGAGAGTTTCTCCTACTTTTTCTTCTAGTAGATTTAGTGTGACCGGCCTTATATTAAGGTCTTTGATCCACTTGGATTTAAGTTTTGTACAAGGTGATAAGTATGGGTCTAACTTCATTCTTTTACAAATGGACATCCAGTTGAACCAGCACCATTTGTTGAAGATGCTGTCCTTCTTCCATTGTGCCGTTTTGGCTTCTTTGTCAAAAATTAGGTGGCCATATCTGTGTGGGTCTATTTCTGGATCTTCAATTCGATTCCATGGATCTACTGATCTGTTTCTATACCAATACCTTGCTATTTTTACAACTATTGCTGTGTAATACAGCTTGAAATCTGGGATGGTAATACCTCCAGATGTTTTTTTTTTTTTTATTGTACAGGATTGATTTAGCTATTCTGGGTTTTTTGCTGTTCCATATGAAATTGAGAATAGCTCTTTCCAGGTCTATAAAGAATTGTGTTGGTATTTTGATAGGCATTGTATTGAATCTATATATTGCTTTTGGTAGTATAGCCATTTTTATTATGTTGATCCTACCTGTCCATGAGCATGGGAGATCTTTCCATCTTCTAAAGGCCTCTTCCATTTCTTTCTTCAGGGGCTTGAAGTTCTTGTTGTATAGGTCCTTTACTTGCTTGGTTAGAGTTACCCCCAGGTATTTTATGTTGTTTGTGGCTATTGTGAAGGAGGTTGTTTCCCTTATTTCTTTCTCAGTACATTTGTTTGTTGTATATATAAGGGCTTCTGATTTTTTTGAGTTGATTTTTTATCCAGCTACCTTTCTGAAGGTGTTTATCAGCTGTAAGAGTTCTCTGGTGGAATTTTTGGGGTCGCTTATGTATACTATCATATCATCTGAAAATAGGGATAATTTGACTTTTGCATTTCCAATATTTATCCCTTTGATCTCCTTTAGTTGTCTTATTGCTCTAGCAAGAACTTCAAGTACTATATTAAGAGATATGGTGAAAGTGGACATCCTTGTCTTGTCCCTGAGTTTAGAGGAAATACTTCAAGCTTCTCTCCATTTAATTTGATGTTGGCCACTGGCTTCCTGTATATTGCCTTTATTATTTCTAGGTATGGTCCTTGTATGCCCGTTCTCTCCAGAACTTTTAGCATGAAGGGGTGTTGGATTTTGTCAAATGATTTTCTGCATCTAGCGAGATTATCATGTAGTTTTTTTCTTTCATCTTGTTTATATGGTGAATTACATTGATAGATTTTCGTATGTTGAACCATCCCTGCATTCCTGGGATGAAGCCTACTTGATCATGATGTATGATACTTTTGATGTGTTCTTGAATTCGGTTTCCTAGTATTTTATTAAGTATTTTTGCATCTTTGTTCATGAGTGAGATTGGTCTGAAGTTCTCTTTCTTTGTTGGATCTTTGTTTGGTTAGGAATCAGAGTGACAGTGGCCTCATAGAATGAGTTTGGCAATGTTCTTTCTGATTCCATGTAGTGGAATTGTTTGAAGAGTAATGGTGTTAGCTCCTCTTTGAAGGTCCGGTAGAATACCGTGCTAAAGCTCTCTGGACCTGGGCTTTTTTTGGTTGGGAGATTATTAATGACTGTTTCTATTTCCTTAGGGGTTATTGGGCTGTTTAAGCTGTTAATCTGATCATGATTTAGTTTTGGTAGGTGGAATCTATTGAGGAAATTGTCCATTTCACTTAGGTTTTCAAATGAGGTGGAATATAGATTTTTAAAGTAGTACCCAAATATTTTCTGGATCTCCTCAATGTCTGTTGTTATTTCTCCCTTTTCATTTCTGATTTTGTTGATTTGTGTTCTTTCCCTTTGCCTTTTAGTTAATTTGGCTAGGGGTCTGTCTATTTTGTTGACTTTCTCGAAGAACCAACTCTTGGTTTCATTGATTCTTTGTATAGTTCTTTTTGTTTCTAAGTTGTTGATTTCACCCCTAAGTTTGAAGTTCTCCTGCCTTCTGCTCCTCTTGGGAGTGTTTGCTTCTTTTTTTTCCAATTCACCCAGGTTAGCTGTTAATTCACTAATATGAGCTGTCAAAATTTTCTTTTTGAAGGCATGTAGTGCTATGAACTTTCCTCGTAGCACAGCTTTAATTGTATCCCATAGGTTTGGGTATGTTGTGCCTTCATTGTCGTTGGATTTTAAGAAGTCTTTGATTTCCTTCTTTATTTCTTCCCTGACCTAGTAGTCATCCAGTAAGGAGCTGTTCAATTTCCATGTGTGTGTAGGCTTTCTGTTGATTCTTTTGCTGTTGAAGACCAGCTTTATTCTTTGGTGGTCTGATAAGATGCAAGGTGTTATTTCAATTTTCTTGTATCTATTGAGACTATCTTTGTGTCTGACTAGGTGGTCGATTTTGGAGAAGGTTCCGTGAGGTGCTGAGTAAAAGGTGTATTCCTTTGTGTTTGGGTGAAACGTTCTGTAGATATCTGTTAGGTCCATTTGTTTCATGATCTCTGTTAGACTCAATATTTCTCTGTTTGGCCTCAGTCTTGATGATCTGTCCATTGTTGTGAGTGGGGTGTTGAAGTCTCCCACTACTAATGTGTTGTGATCGATGTGCGATTTAAGTTTTAGAAGTGTTTCTTTTACAAAAGTAGGTGCCTTTGTATTTGGGGCATAGTTGTTCAATATTGAGATTTCTTGTTGATGAATATTCCCTTTAATGAGTATATAATGCCCTTCTCTGTCTTTTTTTTTCATTAACTTCAGTTGGAATTCTGTTTTGTTTGATATTAGAATGGCTACTCCAGCTTGCTTCCTGGTTCCATTTGCTTGGAAAACCTTTTCCCAGCCCTTTACTCTGAGGTATTGTCTATCTTTGATAGTGAGATGTGTTTCTTGTATGCAGCAAAAAGACGGGTCTTGCTTGCGGATCCACTCTGTGAACCTGTGTCTTTTTGTTTGGGATTTGAGTCCATTGATGTTGATGGATATTAGTGACCTGGGGTTGTTATTTCCCTTTAGTTTGGTATAGGTGATGGTCCTGTGCCTCTTTTGCTTTAGTTGCTGAGGGGTTTTCTATTCCCTTTGTTTTCTTGGGTGAAGTTTTCTTCTCTGGGTTGGAATTTTCTTTCTAGGATTTTCTGTAGTGCTGGCTTTGTGGGTATATATTGTTTAAATTTGATTTTGTCATGGCATATCTTGTTTTCTCCATCTATATAGATAGAGAGTTTTGCTGGGTATAGTAGTCTGGCTGGGCACCTATGTTCTCTCAGAGCTTGTAGGACATCTGTTCAGGCCCTTCTAGCTTTTAAAGTTTCTGAGGAGAAGTCAGCTGTAATTCTGATGGGTCTGCTATTTTATGTGACTTGATCTTTTTCTCTTACAGCTTTTAATATTCTTTCTTTGTTCTGTACATTTGGTGTTTCAATTATTATGTGGTTAGAGGAGTTTCTTTTCTGATCTAATCTGTTTGGTGTTCTGTAAGCCTCTTGGATTTTTATTGGCATCTCTTTTTTCAGGTTTGTGACGTTTTCTTCTATGATTTTGTTGAAGATATTTCCTGGACCTTGGAGTCGGGAGTCTTCTCTTTCCTCTATGCCTATAATTCTTAGGTTCCATCTTTTCATTGAGTCCTTGATTTCTTGGATGTTGTGGGTGAGAGATGTTTTAGCCTTCTCATTTTCTTTGGATGTTGTACTGATTTCTTCCATCGAATCTTCCATGACTGAGATCCTGTCTTCCATCTCTTGAATCCTATTTTTGATAGTCACATCCGTAGTTTCTGTTCTCTTCCCTTCATTCTCTACTTCCTCTTTTAACTCTGACTATGTTTTCTTTATTGTTTCTATTTCTATTTTCATGTCTTGTATGGTATTGTTCATTTTGTACATTTACTTCTCCATTTTCCTTGTTTTTGCCTGGAAATCTTTCATTGCTTTGTTCTTTTCCTGTTCAAGCTGAGTCACCTTGGCTTGGTGCTCTTTAATTGTGTTATTCATTGTTTTGACTTGTAAAATTGTGGCTTCTTTGAATTCCTTCATAGATTTAAGTTCTTCTTGAAGGGACTCTATCACTTTCCATAATGCAGAATTGTCATCGTTTTCATGTGTTTCTGCTCGTGTGAGATCATCTAAATTGGATGAGCTAGGATAGTTCTGCATTGTTGGAGTCATATTTCCTTGATTTCTGTTTTTTCTTGGACCTTTGGCCATATGGATGTGTTTATCTGTCTGCTCTCATCGTTTTCTGTGCTTGGATCCACAGGGGACGCTTTGGTGCAGGAGTTGAATTGCTTGGCTATCTGTCGTTGCTTACAGGGGGATCTCAGGGTCACTGTGATTCTAATAGCCTGAAGCACTGTGAACTGGTGCAGCCTATTCTCAGGTAGTGAGAAATGGCCTGGGATTGTTCCACTGCTCCCAAATCAGACTTCTCTATGTTTCACACTGAGTGATTAGCCTGTAATGGTTCTGATGGTACGGACCTGTTTGCCCAGGCACATATTCTGTGGACTCTGGTTGTTGTCATGGAGACTGACAGGGCCCAGCTCCATGCCTAATATGTCTGGGTTTTCCAGGATACAGGTATGTTCCCCTGGCTTCTGGCTTCCTGCTAGGCTCCTCCGCCGTGGGCGTGGCCCCTCTGCCCCGCCCTCCTGTGCGGGCTTCCTGCTCGTCTCCTCCACCACGGGTGTGTGGAGCCTCAGCCCCACCCACCTGTGCCGGTTTCCTGCCCTGGTTCCTCCCCGCCCCTGGCTTCCCGCTCGGATCCTCCACAGCTCGCGTGGCTGCAGACCTCCAGCCATGTGCCCTGTTTCTTCCTTGCTAAGACTTCAACTAGCCCGCAAAGTTTCCTAAATAGCTATAAGGTCCTCCTGAGGTGTGGGGAGCCTAGTAGGCTGGTGAGTGATCGCCATGTGGGCTCTGATTGTGCCTGCTGTGTATTAGGGTCAATCTTACCAGGCGCCTCTCCAAATGGGAGTTTCCGAGTCCCGGATTTAGTGGCTTCCATGTCTGAGAGAGATGGGGGGAGAGCCTTGCCCTGGGACTTTTAACAGTCCCTTGTGAGCTGTGTGTGTTCCCGGAGGGTCTAGCCCCTCTGGTTTTTGCACAGTGTCCAATAACTCTGTGCTTTTTATGTCTCTTTTCCCCACGTTCAAAATGCATCTGCTCAGGTCGCCGCCATCTTGGATCCCCCTCTCAAACTCTTATTTTAAGTAAATATTTTTTATTTTCTCAGTAAATTTATAGTGAGTAGTCTTTATCTTATTTAGGAAACCAATTATTTTTTATCTTCTTTGTTATGACACTGCCATTCTTAGTTCATGACAAAGAAGTGATAACTGAGATAATATAACCACGATGTTAGAATAAGTGTTATAAGGGCAAACACACATGGTCAAATATACACTCGTCATTTGTTTGTATATTAAAGATCAAGGCAAGAGCTGTCCTTACACTTGCCATTTTCAAAAAGTCTGCATCTGACAATGTCTTTTAATAGTTTAATTAAATGTGCTTCTAAAGAGATTGAAACAATTTCTCCCATTTTTTTCTATAACACTAGAAGGGGGATTATCAAAGTTAAAATATAATATTGTAAAAAAACCCACAATGGCCGTAGCAAGATGGTGGCCACCAGCTTTTCCCAGGTTATTGCTGCCGACAGTACGTTGGTGAAGACCATTTTCAGTTGCTACATGAAGGAGGCCAAGCTCTACTGCACTTGGTATCAGGAGGTGCCAAACACTGTCACTCATACCAATTGGATATCACTGTGACACAAGGATCTGAAAAAGTCTGAGAAATGTTCATGAAGAAAGCCCATGTCACAGACCCCAGAGTGGCTCATCTCCTGGTCATTAGGGAAAGATGGAGCTCCAGGAAACCATTAAAATATGGAAACAGTGAACACACATCATGTGATTTGTCCATGAAACAGAAGCATCAAGGATAAAGGATTTCCTGTCCAAGTTAGATATGGACCATGACCCATGAGGTCACGTGATGGGAAAGTGCATGTTAATATTCAATTATTTCAAAGTATTAATAAACTCACTATTTGATGGTAACAAACAAACAACCCCACAACCCTGCAACATATAGCCTCATGCAAATAAGGAATACTGAGTGGATAAAATAGTCTTCCATAGGATGAGCAAACCAATTGGTTATCTAATGCTAAATGATAAGCCCTGAAAACATATACATACAACTAACAGCATATGGATTGAGAAGGTTGTTTTTATAATAACACCTAGAGAAAAAGGAGCCATAAATATGAATGAGAGCAGCGGTCGGGAGTATATGGAAATGCTGGAAAGAGGAAGGGGTAAAGTGATGTAATTACACAATAATGGTATAATTATATATAACATATAGTATAAAAAATAAAAATGATAACACAAAAGAAATAAGGCACAGAAGGAAGAATTCCCAGTGTCATCATTATCTGATTTCATTTAAGTGTTCAAATGGCAAATTTTGCTTAAATAGAAAGCAGATGAGAATAAGATGAAGCAAATTAGCATGAACTGTCTATGACAAAGGTAAACAAAGCAAAATGTACTATCAAAAATCGCTGAAAGTTTCACCAACTGGAAGATAGTAGAAAGGATAGATTCTGTTGGAACTTTGGATGAGGAAGGGGAATCCAAGTAGGCATCACAGTCTATCATTTAGTCAATGACACATTATGTATGATTATGAACATAAGATATGCTTCATATATTAACATCCTTGTGTTGATGATCTACAATAGAATCAACAGCCCTAAGTGTCTAACTCTCCATGAGAACAAGGGCAATTCTTAGATTCACAGGCCCCGGGTTCTCATGAAAAGAGAAGCCATCTGGGTGTCTTACCTACCTGTGTTTTTGTTTCTATAACATATAGGTGGGTTATTTATAAACTTAGCAAAATATTCCATGCCATAGTCTGTTACTACCAGAAACAGATTTTCTCAAAGCATAACTGCCTCCACCCTCAAACATTCAGTATGGAAAACCAAATGGAGAGTTAGTAAAAATAAAAGGCTGAGAAGAATAATTTTGGGACAGGAAAAGTACATATGTGTGCCAAAGTAATTTTTTTTCAGAAACAAAGAAGTTATACTGTAGAAATTATTCCTTTCCATTCTTGTTGAGAATATGAAAAAACATTGGATTTTAAAAATTTTTTGATTTTGGTTGAATATGGTATTATATTTATTAAACAGAGAAGCTTATGGTGAGTCTAATAAGTGTTTTTTAACCTACATTAAATCTCCAAAGACATCAGATTATCCTCATTTAATATCTTCCAGGAATTCATCAGTGAAACTGACTCTTAAGATTTCATCCTTTCTACATATTTTTAGAAATACTATCTAAACCCTGAGCTAGGTGAGGGTATTTCTGATTGCCCTAACATTCCATACATTATTCTCAGAATTGGAAAATCTTTCTGATACCAGAAGATTTACAATGTCAGTGTCAGAATACATTTACTTAAGAAAATATCCAGCATATTGGTTCTAAAGCATATTCTAACAGGAACCTTTATTATTATTATTATTTTAATTTCAAAATCCTCAAGTCTCAATTACACCTCTGAATTACTGTATTGTTTTATTCCAATTCACAAATCTTATTTTAAAATTTTCTCTGCAAAAGGTTGAACGCACCAAGAAGCATACCCCTCAGTGATCTATAACCCTCTGTTTCTTCATTGATATCAATAATGAGCACAGACAAAGGCTAATCATATAGTTCTTCACACCTTCACATGACTGAACTCAAATTTCTGGTCTAGAAATACATGTGTGTGCTTCCATAAGGATTAAGAGGATCAGACAAGATGTTTTAGGTTTTTTTTCAATTGGTACTGTTTTCTATTCCATTTTGTAGATAAATCTTCTCAGTGGATATATACCATATGTCAGCACTTTTATGAAGGAATCCTCTAAATATCAAAAAATTCTACCTTAAAAAATAATTACATCCAAGGGAAAATACTCTGTCCTCATCTATTTCCTATAAGCAGATGTGTGATTCTGGACTTGATGAGTTGTTAATCATCATGAAGAATTCTGAAACTGAAGAACAAAGTTAGCACAAATAATTGTTCTCTTCACATTAATTTTCCTTAAGAGGTGTTTGGATTGAATACATTTTTCACATCTTAAATGCTACCTGTGAGGTTAACACCGAAATTCCCTCAATGATACTAAAGAATCCTAATAGAATAGCCAGTCTCCAGGTAATATGCAAAAACTAAGAAGTCACTATTAGGGAACCTATTATAACAATTGTTTCCACATGTTTCCTTCCTTTTGAAAAGAAAATCATTACAAATTAATGATAGTAAAAATGTATTCAATTGATTTTTCTCATGTTTTAGATGCAACTGACTTTCCAACTAAAATTAACGTAGGATAAAACAATTGACAGCAAGTTCTTGAGGGAGTGTGGAGAAAAGGAACCGTCCTTCACTATTGATGAGATTGCAAACTTGTCCATGCTATGTATAACTAGACATATAGAGTTTAAATGAATATTATCCATCTGGGTTTTTAATACTTGCTCCAAGAATCAAAGGCCATCTAATAAAAACCTCAACACCAGGCATGTGGATCTTTCGAGTTTTTGTTCACAGTTTGCTAAACATTTTGCAAAACAGGTTACAAAACATCATAGGCTACTGGTGTTGCCTTTGGTTGCACCCTAGAAGTAGAAGGTAAGCCCCTATCATTGAAGACACCGTGCTTGACTAGAACTGACTTAAATTCCTCCTCTCTGAAAACAAGCTTTCATGGTACCAGAAGGCATCATGCAAGCTTCTAGAGGAGGGAAGCAAACGACAATCCTACCTAGCTATGATGCCTGTGAATCACAACAGTCAACATGGTACAATAACCCCAAGGATACAGTAGTAGCATGCATACCTTGACAGTACCCAGCATTTCTCTAATTGCACTCAAGACAAGCTCAACAATAGGGAAACCATGCCTGATACTGGAAACATAGCTAAATACCCAGAGCTAGTGAAGTCATGAGTCTTGAAGAAGAACCTACAACTACCAGTTTATTAAACAAACACAATACTTAACTAAACTATAATATTTGTCAGCATACACACAGGCAAGTATAGTCTTCATCCCTCATAAATTTCTTATTGCAACAGACAGAGACCATTAGAGAAAATCACAACCAATCAAAAAGAAGCTGTAATGACCAGCCAATATATCTATAAAACACATATGCACCTAAGGCTCAAGGTATACTGTTAAAGAGGGACTCAAAAGAGTATAAGAGTCAGAGTATAGAGGAGTATGCTGTTGGAATGTGTCTCCTAGTAACACCAGAATCTACAATCATAAAGCCTCACCAACATGACTGCCTAAACATAAACCAAACAAGGACAAAAATAATAGGCATTCCAAAGTAGATGAAGGAAAGTCCAGGAGGCCTCAAACCTACACAAAGAATTACAGCAAATAAGAATGCTAAGACTGGATGATATAATCTTTTCCACTAATATAAGTTAGTGAAAACAGAGGCCTTAAATTTGAATGATAGCAAAGAGGATTTACAGGAGGGCTCAGAGAGAGGAAAGGGAAGGAAGAAATGATAAAATTATAATTCCAAAAGTAAAGGAAAAAAGTGAAAATTAAGGAGAAATAGAAGCAGGTGGTACAAAACTAATGTTTCAAATATGTAGTATGTGTATTTTCAAAAGTTGTAACATATTCATATTTTCAAGACTAGTATTTACCTTTTCTGGTAGAAAGTAAACTAAGAGAGATAATAGAATATTACTTAAATGATGATGATGATTATTATTATTTTAGAAATGATTGGCATTAAATCCTATTGAAGATCATCAATACAAGGATTTGAATAGATGAAGCATATATTAGGTTCACAATCATGTATACTATGTATACTGTGTCAATCATTAAATGATGAACTGTGGTGATGCTGACTTAGATTCATGTCCATAACCTGGGCTTTGAGTTAGTCTAGTTCTTGACTGATGTACCTTTAATGTGATTCTTTGTTGACTTCTGTAATTTGAAATTTAAGGGTTCCACAAATAGAGAAAAACATTTTAATATTGTTTGGGATATGGTGATACCAATAGAATTTTAGGAAATCAAATCTCTTAGCCACCAAAAATATGCAGTGTTTGAATATGTGTGTGTGTGTTTGCGTGCGGGGTGCATGCCTACATGTGTGTGTTTGTGTGTGTGTGTGTGTGTGTGTGTGTAGATATCACTTGTACAAGATAGTAACTGAATGAAATACGAAATCAATCGGCAGATATTCAAATGGTCCTATTGGAGATATTTACCTAGGAATTAATTTGATGATATTTCTGAATCTGTGGTTTGGGCAAGTCACACAGTGGCTATGAAGAAACAATCACCCCATCAATATATTTCATTATCTGTATCAATTTATATATACAATGGTGAGGTGGTGAATGCAGGTTTTCACAAAGGCTGCTTCAAAGCCTTTGAAAGTATTTGCTTTGAACTTATTGTGACTCTGTTCTGGCTCTTCTTGGAACAAGAAAAATGTAACTTTAAGATGAAGCAAAACTTATCCTATTCAAGATGGACATGACAACTCAATAGGATACTTAGTTATGTATATCTCTTGACCTTCTCATTTGGGCTCACATAGTAACCAAAGACAAGGTAAAACTTGGCACCTGTGCCTTTATTCTATGTGTGTCTGTTGTACTATATGTCAGACTCCTTGATGATTCTATAGGCATGTAAACCATAGCTGTTCATCCAGCTCATTTCATCCCCCTTTAAAACTGAAGTGTAGAGAGACGAGCTCTTGTTGGGGTAGTGTTAAGCATTCTAAATGTTAATTGGTCCTGCTTGCTGTCTGTTACTTACATTGACTCTGATTGGTTAAATAAAATGCCAAGGCCTGAGACTGGACAAAGACAGAGAAAGGTGGGACTTCCTGAGATTAGAGCAGGAAGCCTGTGCTTTCGACAGAGGATTAAAGCATTCCAGCCAGCAGCAGGAAGAAGGCATTCCAGCCAGGAGCAGCAGGAAGGAGGCACACACCATGAGTTAGAAATAGGAACCTCATTCCACATGGCCAGGAACATTGGCATATCGTGGAGAATGGCAGTCCTAGGGGACATATGTATATATGGTGTCATATTTGGGTAATAGAATTAAGAGCTACTTTGTTGGGCTAGGATTGCACAATTCAGGCCAAGGCTTGTTAAAATCCACATGGTGTCTGTGTACTCTTTTATAATGGCTGCTTAAAGAATTAACAACCACCAACCAATTAACAATAATATAAATACTGGTTAAATAATTTAATTAGCCATATTTTTTTACATATGGCGTCCAACTACGGCAATTAGAATCCATGTGTGAGATGGCCCAGGTGAAAGCCAGTTTCCTAGCCAAAGAGCAGGGAACTGAACCCAAATGCATTTCAAAGGTGCAGCTACCTTAACAAAAGCTGTTGCCTTGCAGCAAAGGCAGAGAACTAAGGCTTAGCTCTCCTTACCTACTAAAAAACTGGCAGCCTTCTAAACAAAATTTGAGAGCGGAATTAACCGCCTAGATTAAAAATGGAGGAATTCATAATGCCTCAATACGTTTGATTTCCAATTCAGTTTGTTCCTCTTAGCATGCAAATGATTTTTACCCTGACAAATGTGGTTCTAAGTATCTTTTTTGAGAAAGTTCAGACTAGGATAGTCTTAAAGGAAAGAATTTACAGGTGGAATGCTAAATTGTCAACAATGATAATGAAGGAAAGAGGGAGGCCTTTCCTGATAAATAAGGCAAAATTGATGGCAGCTGGCGCTAAGGGCTCCCTGTCTATGAGGTGCTTCTCAGGAGTTTCTGGGAAGGGTCCACCAATGAAATGCAGCTAAAACTAGATTTTAAAGAATAATTAACAAAGCTTTAATTGCAGCATGGGATAGCATAGTTAGACATGCCAAGGCTTTTGGTATGTTGTTTTTTTGCTTGATTTTTGTTTAGATGTCTTTGATTTTCCTATATCGGGTGGTAGAAAGGATATTTTTCTGGTTTGACATTGCTAAAACATAAGATATTTTTGAAGATTTTGGGCAGATTTTGAATTGTCATTACACTTTAAGGTTGCTCTCAAGGTTACAGAGTTACTAATATCTTGGATATAAGTGAAATATTTGAGCAGTGTGGTACTGACACACACCCTTAATTCCTTAATTCCATCACACTAGAGGAAGAAACAGGCAAATCTCTGGATTCTAGACCAGCCTGGCTTAAACAATGAAGGCAGGGTGGGAACCCTGCTGAGAAGATAAGACTGCTTGCTAAAGACAGTCTAAAATTTAAAAAAGACACATTTTTCCCTTAAGGTTAATAATTACTAGATCCATTACTGATCTAATGGATAACATAATCTTAAATTTATGTAAAGAGAAAAGGGTCACAAGCCAGTCTCCTTAGTTGTGGGGCTGCCACTGGAGAACTGGTTTCAAGAGGCATTTTGCCCGTAAAAGAGATATGTTAAACTCTGGGCATGAAGGTGCATGTCTTTAATCCCAGAATTTTGGAGGCATAAGCAGGCTAATCTCTGTGAGTTTAAGCCTAGCCTGGTGCAAAGTGAGTCCAGGACAAGGATACACAGAGAAATCCTGCCTCAGAAAAAAAAAAGAGAGAGAGAGAGATTCTATTAACCAATGTAACGACCCAGAGTTAAGTTGGGGAAGAACTTGCAAACAACATGCCTCCCACAGCCAGCAGTTAAGAAAAATAGCATATCATGTTATTTTACACAAATCTCCTTAATAATGGTGTTTCCATGGGAGAATTGGAACTCAAACTAATACAAAATGTTTTAATTAATGTTATTGTTTAATGAGGGTAATTCAATTATTTAAGTTCATACCTTGATCTCAAAACTTGGGAGACAAGGAAAAACCAGGTTCCTTGTGTGTTCGAGGCCAAACTAACCTACAGAGCTCTACAGAGCAAATCAAGGCAGCCCAAGCTACAAAGAGAAACCCTGCCTCAATAAGGATAGCTATATCCACATAGAAATTAAATCTCCAAAGAAAGGAGAAAAGAAAAGAAGAAATATATAAATGCATAACTTTGATCCCAAAACATGGGACACAAAGGCAGAGACAGATTGTTTCCTTTTGAGTTTGAGGCCAGCCTAATCTACAAAAAGCAAGAACAACACAGAATAAACTGTTTTAATCAATTAATACATGCATGTCAACTGTAGAGGAGAATACTTAAACTCTATACAGTCTTATTCTGTATTTTCAATTTAAAATAGATTTTATATATAGCATATATGTGAAATACTATTACACGCCATCCTTTCATATGGCATAAATGGAGATTTACAAATATCTTTCTTCTGTTCAAATGAAGAACAGAAAATATTCCTTAATTGATTTGTTCATCCTGCACATCCAAGGCATTTTGGTAATTGCAGAACTATATGTTACTTGTGAGAAATTATATATTTTCTGAACAATTGGATCAGAGTCCAAAGAAATGATCCAGCCTCACAGACTGCCTCAAGAGCTGTTTCCTCCAAAATCTGCATCCAGAACAACTTCAAACAGCTTGCTGAGATGGTCCAGCCTCAAAGACTGTTCCAGACAGGTCTTCAATAAAGCTCTGAACTTTCCTACCAAAGTCCAGCTTCGAATTACAAACTGTTCAAGACATTCAAATTGTTGAGCACATAGAGACTGGACAACAAATGTTACAATTTACTTGCTTAACCATTTTTTTTCATTTTATTTGGGCCCCTAAACAGGTTTTCTGCGACCCAATCAGCAGGAAGAAGTTTTAAGAGAGCGATATCCCATTCCCAAAAAGTGGGGTGGATGATTCTTTGGTCATTTGATGTGTTATAAATGTTGTTTAGGGGTAATGGTTACAAATTGTTATATGTTCTTGTTAAGCAAGGTATAGAAAGTTAGACTTGGAGATCTCTTTTTCTTTTCTCTATCCTTCTTTCTCTCTTATATAGTGGGAAAAGACTTGAAAAGAAAAAAAGGGGGAATATATGTATATAATATAGAAATGATAAGGTATAAGGATAGATTATTGAATCTGCTCTGAAACTTAAAATTATTGTTATTCTTTAAACAAGGTTATCTTTTGATACATTGGTATAGAATTTTGTATATTGATACAAAAATAAGATAAAGTTTGATTCATTAGTATAGAATTTTATATTTTGACACATAATATGTATATTTCAACTCTTGTATAAGGTATTGTGCCTGTACAAATCATTTAAAAGTATAAGTTTACTTCCGATCCTTTCATGGGTTGCTATTGCAGTCTATTTAGGAGTCTGGATAATACAAATTGACGGGCCAGTCAAGCTCCTGGTCATGTCAAATACTAGGTTAAACAAATAATAAATGGATAAAAATATACAGTTTGCTTGTTCAAAGATAGATAGAAAGATGATAGATAGATTTAGAAATAAAATAGTAGATGTCTTCAAAACCCTCAGAGGCATACAGAAAATGGCATTTAAAGATGTTTTTATTATTATAAGAATTGTTTGACTTAAGACAGTCAGCTCCTGACAGCTCCCATTTGACTTGGAAGAAGACAATAAGCATCAAAAAGAAATCTCCCATCAGGAGATAATTCCTATTGGGCAAACATGCCCCTGCTCTCTCAACAGACTATACACAGTCCAAAGATGGACCAGAACTTAAATGCAGGTAAGTTGATGTCCTGATTCTGAAGAGACAGAATGGGAAAATCCTTATTATTTCCTGTTGCACAATTTAGTCTGTGATAAATGCTTGGCCAGAAGGCTGAAGATGATGCTCCAATGATATCAAGTGATATTTGGGACTGTCTGGGCAACAAACTATCATATTTCTTTTTGGAAGCTGCTCTCCCATGCTTCCTACTCACTCAAATAATAACTTTATCCCTTCTTATATCTTTGATGCGGTTGAAGGTATAATAGTTATAAAATTTCAATTGAACTTGAGTTGTTTAGGATTTAAAAGGATATTTTCAAGTCTAAATAAAATCTTTCGGTTTATAAATATAGGATATGGTAGAAATTATCTTTGTTCAGAACTTTAGACACAGATATATATATATATATACAAGATGATTTTTTTCTTCTTCAAGATTGCCTGATACAAATAGGCTAAACATTATGTGCATAACTTTTGTATATGGTTTTCTTGATTGTTTCATATTTGTTCTTATTGTTTTTACTATACGAGTTAAAAAATTTAACCTATTTTTTAGACAAAAGGAGGGAATTGTTGGGGTAATGTTAAGCATTCTAAATGTTAATTGGTGTAGAGAGCTGCGATGTGCCGCACCCTAAAGATGGCACCGGTCTCCGCCTTCCACCAGCCCGACGGTGAGCACTCTCGATGATATACAAGTTCATATTTGGCAAAGACCGCTGATCTGGCTTGCTTCCGCATACGTGGGCCTCTAAGATAGCACCACTTGGCTTTACTTGACTGGCTGTTCATTTTAGTATTTAGCCTGTGGGTTGGGTCTGCCTGGGCATTCGGAATTCAGAAGACTGTTTTCAAGGGACCTGAATAAACTGCTGGAGAAGAGCTTTTGTGAGTTGCGTCATCCTTGCTGGTCGAGGGGGATGCGACAGGTGGTGGCCCGTACGGGGACCCAGAAAAGACTCAGAACTCCTGCAGTCAGGGGCAGTGCGCTGGTAAGTTCCTGGGATAAATCAGGACAATAAAGTTTCACGGAGATAGCGAACACAAAATAAAGATTCGCGGATAATAGCGAACATACGGTAAAGATTCGCGGAGATAGTGAACACAAAGTAAAGATTCGTGGATAATAGCGAACATACAGTAAAGATTCGCAGAGATAGCGAACGAAAGGTAAAGTTTCGCAGGGAAGCAGCGAACCAAAAGTAAATTTTTAAACATGGGATTGTCTGAGTCACACCCAATTTTTCTGGCTCTTCAGGAGCTACTTTTAGCTAGGAATTTGAAGATTAAGAAGTCTACCCTAGAAAGATTTTTGAATGAATGTGATTCCGTGGCTCCGTGGTTTGCGGTGTCCGGGAATCTTACGGTATCCTGCTGGGACAAATTAGGCAGGGACTTGGATTTTGCTTGGGAGCAAGGGACTCTGAAGCATGGAGTAAGACCGATTTGGAAAATGGTGAGGAGTTGTTTAGAAGATCAGAGATGTTGTAATGCAATCAAAGAGGGAGAATCAGCCTTGGAACTGCTGCAAGGGGAAAGATCTGAGCAAGTAGACAGTGAAAAGGAAAGTAACAAAGGTGAAAGATTTGAGCAGGCAGACAGTGAAAAGGGAGGCAAAAAGAAAGTTCCTCTCTATCCCGATCTTAAAGATTTTAGAGATTTTAGAGATTTTGAGGACTCAGAGAGCACGGATTCTGAAGGAGAGCTACATGCTCTAATAGAACAGTTAGAGAGGACTGTTATTAGAAAAAAGGAAAAGAAAAGGGTAAAAGAAAAGGACATGTCGGCGGCAGTCAGTGTGGGTGGAGCCGTTGTTACAGCGCCTTCAGCCACGCTGGCTGCGGCTGGTGTAAATAAAGCCGTTGCCATGGTGCCTTCAACTCCTCCCCCATATCCAGAAGCCACTCAGATAGATCAGCCTGTTCAGTCCCTGAAAGTAGGGAGATCTTTCTGCCCGGGGATGTGGACACAAGTAAGAACAGAATAGAACATTATCCCACTGCACTTGCTGCTTTAGCCTTGAATGGTATCCAACAATGTTTGCAGTCTTTTGGAGTTGCTCCTGCCAGTATAATAGTGCCTTATTCCAGTTATCAAATTAAGATTTTGTGTGGCACTGTAGATGACTGGGCAATATTGCAATGTAGCTTTGAAGGAGTGATTGATAACCATTACCCTAAACATCCATTGCTATCATTTTTTAAGGAGCACCCAGTGATATTCCCTAAGGTTACTTCAGCAGTACCACTTCAAGGGTCACCAAATGTGTTTACTGATGGCTCAAAGACAGGCTGTGGAGCCTATTTGATAGAAAGACAAGAGCCCGTGTTATGTCAATTTCAACCGGGCTCCCCCCAAATAGTAGAGTTGAAAATAGTAATTGAGGTGTTTAAAAGATGTCAATTTGCATTCAATTTGATTTCAGATTCAGTCTATGTGGTCAACGCAGTGAAAGTATTAGAATTAGCAGGTCCTATTAAGAATAGTAGTACTGTATGTGCCTTATTACAAGAGTTACAAGTTTTAATCTGGCAGAGAAAAAGGTGTTTTTATATACAACATATCAGAGCACATACAGGATTACCTGGACCATTAAGTGAGGGTAATGATAAAGTTGATCAATGGACCAGGACGGAATGCATTTTTTGGAGCTCATTCCTGGATCAAGCCAGACAGTTTCACCAATTATTTCATGTAAATGCAAAAACTCTACAGCAGAAATTCCATTTGTCTAGAGCAGATGCTAGACAAGTAGTTTTGGACTGTCCTCAATGTGTGATTCATCATCATCCCCCCAGTGTGGGAGTGAACCCTAGAGGGTTGATGCCACTCAAAATCTGGCAAATGGACGTTACCCACATTTCAGAATTTGGAATCTTAAAATATATTCATGTATCTGTGGATACCTGCTCAGGTATCATACATGCTACACCTATAAGTGGAGAAAAGGCTCGCAATGTCATAGGACATTGCTTAGAAGCCTGGGCTGCATGGGGAAAACCACAGCAGCTGAAAACGGACAATGGACCAGCCTATACGGCACAGTCCTTTGTCTCCTTCTGTAACCAGATGGAGGTACAGCTTAATCATGGATTACCATACAATCCTCAAGGACAAGGAATTGTGGAGCGTGCTCATCGCACCTTGAAAGAATGCTTGCAAAAACAAAAAGGGGGAATAGGCCAAGGCCGTACCCCCAAGGAGAGAATATCTTTAGCCTTATTTACTTTAAATTTTTTTCAATTTGGATGCTCAAGGCCGCTCAGCAGCGGACAGACATCAGGATTCCCATGGTTCACCTAAAAGCATGGTGAAGTGGAAGGACATTCTGACAGGCTCTTGGCGGGGTCCTGACCCCGTGCTAACATGGGCGAGAGGGTCTGTTTGTGTTTTTCCTCAGGATCAACAAGATCCAGTGTGGGTGCCTGAACGCCTTGTGAGGAAGATTCGTCATGAAGACCTTCCTAAGGATCCTGGTGATAGTAGCAGTGAGTATGTCAGGAATGACCGAGCCGAGATGGGGGATCCTGTCGATATTCCCAAAGCCGATGCCGGTCAGACATGATGCAAATGTATTTCCACGCTTATTTAGCAGTAATAGAAGCCTAGGCTTACCCTACCTTCCCTTTGATGATCAGAAAAGCCCTATAGAGGGTAATAGAAATGTCAGCTTGAAGGGTAGTTTGTGCTTTTTAATGAGCTTCAATAGGTCAGATGATACAAAATGCATTAAATTGTCTCAGCAGTCAGCAGATTTTTTACCACAACTGAGGTTTGGAGGTAGGAGTGGTGGTTTGTTTTCAGGCATTGGTTCTCGCCTTAAAGGATGGTGGCGCACACGAGTCTCTGACCGGGACCCCCCCAGACAGCCACGCTGGGCACCTTTTTGTAAAGGATCCACAGGAGAAGAAGGACCTTTTCCCTGGACTGGATGTCAGGAGCGCAGAGCAGTTTGGGTTCAACAAGATTATTTTTCCTTTAGCCCCATGGTTAGTAATATAGTGAATAAGTCTTGTATTGGGATGCTTGATATATCTACTAGGGATCTTCAACAGACTGCCACCAATCCTTTTGATTTGTGGCTTTTGTGTGGAGTAAATGGAAGTTGCATGGACTTGGGACCTGTCATTATGCTTGGGGGAGGAATTTACCAAAGAGGTAATTTTTCCCTAGGGTCCACTACCAATCTAGATTTCTCTAGCAGTAGTGGCTCTGGTACTTGGAATTCTTTGTTTCATTCTTATCGCAACAAGAACTTTTCAGCCTCGCCAGTGTGTCTCTGGCCTCCCTTTCTGTGGATTGTAAGTAATGGGAGTGCATCCTTGGATGAAGAAAAGTTAGTATGCACTCCGGGCACATGTTTTTATGCCCTATGCTGGAATGCCACAGCCTTTCCTGTGGCTGTGGTGACTAGAATGCCTCGATATGTACCAGTTCCTGTAGAGGCCCCTAATACCATGATGCTATTCAGGTTTATAAGAGATTTTGGCATTACTGCAGCTATTGTTACTGCTATCACTGTTGCTGCTGTGGGAGCTACTGCCTCAGCTATTGCTTTGTCTAGTTCTATACAGACTGCCAATGCCCTGAATAACATCTCAGCCACTGTGGTACAGGCATTGGATACTCAGACCTCTATGAATTCTCATCTCAAAGGAGGTCTTATGATAGTTAATCAACGCATAGATTTAATACAAGAACAGATTGATTCTCTTTGGCAACTAGCACAATTGGGGTGTGAGTAGAAAATGCAAGGTTTGTGTATTACTTTGGTGCAGTATCAAAATTTTACAAAAGCTGCTAATTTGTCTAGACAATTGTCAAAGTTCCTCTTACAGGATTGGTCGGCTGAGTTTGAAAATTTGATGAGAGAGCTGAGAGCGACAATTGTCCACATCAACTCCACTCGGGTGGATCTGAGCCTGGCTACTGGCTTAACTTCTTGGATACAGACGGCTATGGATCATCTTAAGGAGTGGGCGGGCGTAGGCTCTTTGGCGATACTGATGATACTAGCCTCTCTGGTTTGCCTATGGTGCATCTACAAAATGAGAGCTACACAAAAGCGTAATGCAGCCATGATTATACAAGCCCTTGTCGCTATTGAGGCGGGCCAGTCCCCTCAGGCATGGCTCGCTGCCGTAAAGTAAATCTTCACTAAGCATAGTCCCTGCCCACTGAGGTTTTTGTTCCACGGATATTAGGGTCTGGCAAGTCAGTGATGGAGTTGACGGGTAAGTCTCGGCCACCTAAGACAGGGCAGTCCTGAGTGGGGGGCTGACCCAGAGACGGGTAAGAGATTGAGCACCGCCCTCCTACAGGCTCAGGCCCACTGTGAGATCCCCAGATAGAGGGATTACGAAGCCTTTCCAGGGACTTTTACCAACTTTAGAAAAAATAAAAAAGGGGGAACTGTAGAGAACTGCAATGTGCCGCGCCCTAAAGATTGCACCGGTCTCCGCCTTCCACCAGCCCGACGGTGAGCGCTCTCGATGATATACAAGTTCATATTTGGCAAAGACCGCTGATCTGGCTTGCTTCCGCATACGTGGGCCTCTAAGATAGCACCACTTGGCTTTACTTGACTGGCTGTCCATTTTAGTATTTAGCCTGTGGGTTGGGTCTGCCCGGGCATTCGGAATTCGGAAGACTGTTTTCAAGGGACCTGAATAAACTGCTGGAGAAGAGCTTTTGTGAGTTGCGTCATCCTTGCTGGTCGAGGGGGACGCGACAAATTGGTCCTGCTTGCTGTCTGTTACTTACATTGACTCTGATTGGTTAAATAAAATGCCAAGGCCTGAGATTGGGCAAAGACAGAGAAAGGTGGGACTTCCTGAGATTAGAGCAGGAAGCCTGTGCTTTCGACAGAGGATTAAAGCATTCCAGCCAGCAGCAGGAAGAAGGCATTCCAGCCAGGAGCAGCAGGAAGGAGGCACACACCATGGGTTGGAAAAAGCAACCTCATTCCACATGGCCAGGAACATTGGCATATCGTGGAGAATGGCAGTCCAAGGGGACGTATGAATATATGGTGTCATACTTGGGTAATAGAATTAAGAGCTAGCTTAGGTGGGCTAGGGTTGCACAATTCAGGCCAAGGCTTGTTAAAATCCACATGGTGTCTGTGTACTCTTTTATAATGGCTGCTTAAAGAATTAACAACCACCAACCAATTAACAATAATATAAATACTAGTTAAATAGTTTGATTAGCCATATATAATTTTTTACAAGCTCTTTCAAATCTCTAGTCACCTCGGATTCCAGAAACAGCAAAGCTTCACAAGAAAATTATCTTTGAAGGAAAGGCTGGACTCTGGGGAGTCAGAAATGATCTCTTGAGAACCAGGTTTTCTCTGAGTAGTAGGGACTTCTCATCACTTTATATAGCCAGTACTGAGACCATGATCAAAGTGTTCACATCTTGGACAGCATCTCTAATTATGAATATCTCTTGACCTTTGTCTTAACTTTATTTAAATTGAAAGTACATGTCAGTACTCTAAAGATGTTAGTGAATCCTTAGAATGACCACATTGATCAAATTTCTTCTCTTTGATTGCCACTGTCGCTCAAATCTTCATTGGTGTGTTGGGACTGAACATAGCAAGGAAAGGTTTGTAATTATAGGATTTGAGTATTGCAATTCAATATGTTTAGTTACCTTACTAATCATCCATGCCCTAGTATGTATCTACTCTGACATCCTTACAAAAATATTTGGAATGTATTGACTTGGTCCTGAAAAATTGGTGCTGCAATAAAGGTGTTGAGCCTTGCTCATTGACACTGGTGGAGGAGGAGCTTTTGCCTTAAAATTCCAATCACATGCCGGGCGTGGTGGCCCACACCTTTAATTCCAGCACTCGGGAGGCAGAGCCAGGCGGGTCGCTGTGAGTTCGAGGCCAGCCTGGTCTACAAAGCAAGTCCAGGACAGCCAGAGATACACAGAGAAACCCTGTCTCAAAAAACCAAAAAAAAAAAAAAATTCCAATCACATTGTAAACTAAAAGAAATCTGAGGTGATTTAACAAACTATATTTCTGAGAGTGCTCATTTATGAGCATTTTAGTATGATGAGAGCAGTATACAAACATAAGCACACACATATAGGCAGTATTCCAAAATGTCGTGGGCTCAGTTAAGATAGACCACAGAGAAAAAAGACCCTTACACTATCTACTTGAATGAAAATCTTGAAAAATTATGGAGTTTGTTAGGTAATATTAGGAATGTGGTGTTTGTTAAACAGTTTTCGATTAGCTTACTGGTCTGCAGGACTAAGTTAATACATGCCAAATATTTTTGTAAGGATGTTAGATTATATACATAGTAGGGCATGAATGATTATTACGGTAACTAAAGATATTGAAATGCAATACTCAAACTCTATAATTATTAACCTTTCCCTGCTATGTTCAAATCTGGAGTTGTAGGAATTTTTTGAGTAGTTTTGCTGGAGCCTGAGGACAGACTCTTTTGTCACTTTTGATGAAGGATGAGGAAAGGAGCCACTTCTTGAGTTTGCTTAAGAATCTCTACTAAAGAGTTAAAAAAAATCTTTGTCTATTATTCTCCTCAATGTAGTAATGCCAAATTCTCTAATGGCTTGTATACTTTCAGGAATTTATGCCACTCAATGTTTAAAAAAAAAATACCTCTTAGAATTTCATTATGATTGTCATTCAGGAAGAGATATTGCTCTGGTGACCAACAGAATGCCTAATTCCTTTTATTATTTGAAACAAAATAAAGAAACCAACACAGTGATAGTTCATTTTATAGTAATGGCAAGGAGTCTACTAAGACGCTAGTAGAAGGAAGTGATGCAGGGTCAACAGATCTTTGTCTAGGATTGTACTCATGGTTCCCATTTGCATTTCAGGTACATGTGGGTTTGGGATATACTAGGGTAGATAGATGGTGGAAGATTAACGAAATGTGGGACTTCAAAATACTACTTATGTCAAATTGTCACTCAGATGAGCTGGATCTTCTCTTGTGATGCTACTATATTTACTTCACAGATGCTTCTGGAAACCCTTACCCATGCTCCACTAGAGTCATTTTTTTATTAAGCTGGACTGTGGTAACCTGCAATTAGTGCTATATCTGGAGACAATGGAGAGTATTTTTGTCCTTCTGGGAAAAACTAAGCAATACTCATTTTTTAAAAAATAAAATTTATAGTTCATGTTGGAGGTTCATTGTACAATGCTATGGTATATATATAAACAGAAAATATCAGTTATAAGAAAGAATATTAACACAATTAACATGTCTGTCATCTTTCATATGCTTTTTGAAAAGAAAAACTGTTAAAACAAAATCATAATTATTCTACAATTTCATTAGCTTAAGGCTTTATGCTTTGCATTAGATTTGTAAGCATTTCTGTCCTACACACGTTCTATCTTGTTGCTTTCTCTTTCTCTTTTCCATTTCTTCTCTACCTGTTTTTAGGATAAACTTGTATTTCCTATATCTGTGCATTTGCATTCTTTTGTTTTAAAGAATCTGATTGCAAAATAGATCATGCAATAGTTTCCTTTACAGTTCTGTCTATTTTACTCAGTATAGTGTCATTCATGTTTATTTACACTGTGGCTAGTAGGAGGAACTCTCTTTTTATATACTAAATGATATTCACTTGGATACTCAAAAACTTTTTTCATGTATTTATTGCTGAATATTTAGAGCTTTTATTTGCATATCTTTGCTTTTATTTTTATTACTAAAATGCATACCTTGATGAGCACAACCATCATCAAGGTATGGATTCCATATTTGTGGTCTTTATCCATTGTTGTCTGTCATATTGGAGTTTTGATTTATGATTTCCCTAGGATCTGTGTAATATTCTCCAAGGATTATTAATGCTTTTCAGTGGCCACTCATTCATCAAACTACAGTCATCTCCTAGACTGAGTGGAAGTTCTAAATATCCTTACCCCTATGTCTATGACATGTGATATCATAAATAATGATGACTGATTGGTACTCTATCTCTGCCAGAATATCAACTATGAGTACAGAGTTAGTACTAAGTGACAGCAATGCTTTCCTGTCAGATCGTGTGCTAAGAGGGTGACCAAATGGAAATAAATTAGTTTCACTTGACATGTAAGGGATTTACTATTTTTTTCATTAATTAATTAAATATTTTAATTTTGCATTTCTATTGCCATCCTCCTCCCTCCTCTCCTCCAAATACCACCCTCCCAATACTCCCTCCTCACCCAGTACCAACCCACTCTGGCACATCAAATTGCATAAGGACTATGTGCCTCCTCTTCAACTGAGGCAAGACAAGGTAGTTCTGCTAGGAAAATGGGATCCTGAGGGAGACAACAGAGTCCAAGTTAGAGACAGGCCCTGCTCCAGTTGTTAGGGGATTCACTTGAGGATCAAGTAGCTCATCAGCCTCATATTTGTAGTGAGTGTAGTGGGTGTAGTGAGTGCAGTCCACTTATGTTCTTTAGTTGGTGGTTCAGTCTTATGAACCCCCTATGTTCAAGCTAATAGGTTATTTGGGTTTTCTTATGGTGTCCTTGATCCCTTCAGGTCCCTTAATCCTTCTCCTAATTCTTCCTCAAGACTCCCCAAACTTGCCTAACGTTTGGCTATAAGCCTTTGGATCTGTTTCCATTATCTTCTGGATAAAGCTTATTGGGTGGTACTAATGTTAGATTCCTGACCAGTTGCCTCTCTCCATTCACTTTTGATATCATTTTATTTCCTCTATTTAGAGGGATTTAAGCATCATCCCTTGAGTCCTCCTTAGTTTTTTAGTTTCTGGGAGTCTGTGGATTAGCATGGTTATCCTGTACGTATTGGCTAATATCTGGTTATGGGTGAATAAATACCAAGTATATCTTTCTGGGTCTGTGTTACCTCATGCAGGATGATATTTTATGGTTCCATCCATTTGCCTGCAAATTTCATGATATCCTTGTTTCTAACAGCAGAGTAGTATTTCCTTGTGTAGGTGTACCACCATTTCTTTATCCATTCCTCAGTTCAGGGATATCTGGGTTATTTTATTTCTGGTTCTTATGAATAAAGCTACTATGAACATAGTTGAGGAAATGTCCTTTTGGTTTGGTGAAGCATATTTTGGGCATATGTCCAGGATTGGTATAGCTGGGTAATGTGGTAAAACTATTCCCAAATTTCTGAGAAAGTGCCAGATTGAATTCCAAATGATTGTGTAAATTTACTCCTACCAGCAATGGAGGAGTGGTCCCCTTTCTCCACATCCTCACCAGAATGTACTGTCACTTGAGTTTTTGATCTTAGGGATTCTGACTGATGTAAGATACAATCTCATAGTCGTTTTGATTTGCATTTCTCTTATGATTAAGGATGTTGAACATTTTTTAAGTGCTTCTTAGCCATTACAGATTTCTCTCAACTTAGCTCTGTACCCCATTTTAAAATTAGATTATTTGGTTTCTTGATGTTTAATTTCTTGAGTTCTTCATATATTTTGGATATTAACCCTCTGTTGGATGTGGGGTTAGTGAAGATCTTTTCCCAATCTGTGGGCTGCCATTTTGTTCTATTGACAGTGTCCTTTTCCTTATAGAAGCTTTTAAGTTTCATGAGATCCCATTTATTAACTATTGTTCTTAGTGCCTGAGCTATTGGTGTTCTGTTCAGGAAGTTGTCTCGTGTACCAATCTGTTCACAGCTTTTTCCCGCTTACTCTTCTATTCTATTTAGAGCATCCAGTCTTGTATTGAGAGGTCTTTGATCCACTTGGACTTGGCTTTTGTGCAGGGTGATAAATATGAGTTTATTTGCATTCTTCTACATGCAGACTTCCAGTTAGACCAACACAATTTGATGAGGATGCTTTCTTTTTTTTCTATTGTATGGTTTTGGCATCTTTTTCTAAAATCAAGTTTCCATAAATGTTTGGATTATTTTTGGGTCTTCAATTTGATTCCATGTTCAACCTATCTGTTTTAATGCCAAATCTATATGGTTTTTTATTACTTTTGTTTCATAGTAAAGCATGAAGTCAGGGATGGTGATGCCTGCAGAGGTTTTTTTTATTGTACCAGACCGTTTTCTCTATCTTGTTTTTTTTTTTTTCATATGAAATTGAGAATGTTTTTTCAAGGTCTGCAAAGAACTGTGTCAGAATTTTGAATGGGATTGCATGGAATCTGTAGATTGCTTTTGGTAAGAGAGGCATATTTAGTATGTTAATCCTACCAATCCATGAACATGGGAGATCTTTCCATCTTGTGATAACTTCTTCAGTTTCATTGAAGTTCTTGTCAAACAGGTCTTTCACATGTTTGATTAGTGTTACACCAAGGTATCTTATATTGTTTGTGGCTATTGTGAAGGGAGTTGTTTCCCTAATTTCTTTCTCAACCAAATTTTCATTTGTATAAAGGAGGAGTACTGATTTTTTTTTTTGAGTTAATTTTGTGTCCATCCACTTTGCTGAAAGTGTTTATCATCTATAAGAGTTTTCTAGTAGAGTTTTGGGTATCACTTACGTATGCTAAAATATCTTCTGCAAACAGGGATAATTTGACTGTTTCCAATTTGTATCTCCTTGATCTCCTTTAGTTGTCTTATTGTTCTAGCTAGAACTTCAAGTCCTATATTGAAGAGATATGGGGAAAATAAACAACCTTGTCTTGTCCCTGTTTTTAGTGAATTGCTTTAACTTTTTCTTCATTTAGTTTGATGTTGGCTATCAGCTTACTGTATATTGCCTTTATTGTGTTTAGGTACGGGCCTTGTATATCTGGGTATTTCCAAGACTTTTATCATGAATCGGTGTTATATTTTGTCAAAGCTTTTTCAGCATCTAATGAGATGATCATGTGGTTTGAACACATTCTCTGGGGCAGGTCCTTTAAGGCAATTAGTCAACAGTCTTTCTTCAGGAACATCTCAGGCATAGGTCCTTTAGATTAAATTGGCTATGGAAGCTTCACTTTAAATGAGGCTTGAGGCTTTCTTTTCTCTGGAAGGCCTCAGCTGTCCATAAGCCAACATAATTCAGTTGGTATTAGCCACTCAGCCACTCTGCTTCAGTCTTGGAGGCTGGCAACAGCTCCATTCATGCCACTGCTTGAATTGGTTGAACCTCTCTAGGCACAAGCTCTGCCACAGGGTTTACTCAGTGGCCTTTTGTTGCTTTGTTGAGGCCTTCTCTGCTCACCAGCTTCTTTCTGCCTCAGGGAGAACTGGCTGTAATTTTCAGCTCTGTTTGAGATAAGCTTTTCAGTCCACCAGAATTTTCTTCATCAGATGATACAAGCTGCCTCGTATCTCATCCTCTCTAGCATGGAAACCCTCAGGCTCCACCCACTTCATCCTTAATAGGGTCTCTCCTTGTTTCACCTGGCTTCAGCCTAATCTGGGCTCCATCCACTTCATAAGGCTATTAGAAGCTGAAAACAATGCCAGGCTATAAACCTTGTTTTAAGTCCATATGCTGCTATGTCAAATGCCCATAGCCAAGTTGATCTTCATCCCCCGTATTAAGAGACTGTATCAAAAGGCCCTAGATATTCACTAAATCTAATTTTTATTAATCTAACTTCCCTTACATATTCCCCTTCTTGTAAAATAAAAAAGTTTCGTTCAGTTTGTCTATATGGTGGATTACATTGATGGGTTTTTGTATGTTGAACCATCTCTGAGTCTGTGGTATGAAGCCTACTTGATCATGATAGATGATATTTTTGATGTGTTCTTGCATTTGGTTTACTAGTATTTTGTGGAGTATTTTTTTATCAATGTTCATGAGGAAAATTGATTTGAAATTCTCTTTCTTAGTTGAGATTTTGTGTGGTTTAGGTATCAAGGTGACTGTGGATTCATAGAATGAGGTTGGCAAAGTTCCTTCTATTTCTATTTTGTGTACTAGTTTGAGGAGGTTGGTTATTAGCTCTTCTCTGAATGTCTGGTAGAATTCTGTGCTAAAACCATCTGGCCCAGGGCTACTTTGGTTGGGAGACTTTTGATAACTGCTTTGAATTCCTTAGGGTTATGGGACTCTTTAATTTGTTTATCTGGTCCAGATTTAACTTTGGTAAGTGGAATCTATCAAGATAATCATCGATTTCAATAGATTTTCCAATTTTGTGGAGTACAGGCTTTTGAAGTAAGACCTTATGATAATTTCTATTTCCTCAGTGTCTGTTGTTATGCCCCATTTTTATTTCTGATTTTGTTAATTTGGATACTGTCTCTCTGATTTTTAGTTATTTTGTCTAAGGTTTTATCTATCTTGTTTATTTTCTCAAAGAACTAGCTCTTGCTTTCATTGATCCTTTCTATTGTTCTCTTTGTTTCTCTTATATTGATTTCAATCCTGAGTTTAATTATTTCCTGTGCTCTACTCCCCTTGTGTGTGTTTTGTTTTTTTTTTTTCCTTAGAGCTTTCAGATGTGCTTTTAAATTGCTAGTATGGGAACTCTCCAATTTCTTTTTGAAGGCAATTAATGCTATGAATTTTCCTCTTAGCACTGCTTTCATTGTGTCCCATAAGTTTGGATATGTTGTGCCTTTATTTTCATTGAATTCTAGAAAGTTTTAAATTTCTTTGTTTCTTCTATGACCCAGTGGTCATCGAGTAGAGAGATGTTCAGTTTCCATGATTTTATAGGCTTTTTGTTGTTTAAGTCTATGGTGATCTGATAAGATACAAGGGGTTATTCTTGTATCTGTTGAGGCTTGCTTTGCAACCAAGTATATGGTCAATTTTGGAGAAAAGTTCTAGTAATTTGTTGTTGATGCTTGTGTCTGTAGTTCGTGTTCCCTTCCCAAGGGTTTCTGTCTCCAGTATTCCCACAGTTTGTGTTTTCTTTATCGCTTCTATTTACATTTTCAGGTATGTACCATTTTATTTATTACCTTCACTTGTTTTTTTTTGTATTTTCCTGTAATTTGTTCATTTAGTTCACTTGTTGTATTTTCCTGAATTTCTTTAAAGGATTTATTCATTTCATTCATCTGTTTGATTGAATTTTCCTGCATTTCTTTAAGGGAGTATGCCATTTCCTCTTTTATGTCCTCTATAATCATTATAGTTTTTTATTTAAGGTCATTTTCTTGTGTATAAGTTTTGCTAGAATAACCAGGGCTTGCTATAGTAGGATAGCTATACTCTGAAGATGTCATATTGGCCTGGCTTTTGTTGGTTGTGTTCTTATGGTTGGCTTAGCCATCTGCTTTGCCTGGATGTTCTTTGTATAGCAGGCCTTTATGTTCCTGTGCTGTGAATCTGGTTGTTCCTGATGCTGCAGTTCTGATGTAAGCCATTGGGGCAATGTCTGAACAAGGGAACTCAGAGGGACAGCACAAAGCTTAGAGTACCTCAAGGTGACACAGGTGACTTTAGATTGTCCTGGTGCAGGGGGCCTGGATGTTGCTGGTATAGCAGGACTAGTGTCAGCCTGGATGGATGTTCCTGGTGCAACTGATCTTGTGGAGGTTTGTAGAATAGTGGCCCCACAATTAAGCTGGGATTTCCTGGTGTATCAGGCCTGGGTTTTCCTAGTATATCAGGCCTGGTGACCTGTAGACAGTCCTGTAGTTGCAGGTCTTGTGACCCCAGGTGGAGCAATTCTGGATGCTGGCAATGGATTTTCCTAGAGATTCCTGAAGTTGCAAGCTTGCGGACCCCTGGTGGAGCCTGTCTAGGAGATGGGGCTAGATGATCCTGGTATGTCAGGCCCGCCCGGTAACCTCTGATAGGACAAGGGTAGAATTGTGGAGGTAAGGGCACAGCACTCAGCTCAGGTCAGCTGGGCATGTCCTAGTGCACTGGGTGGCATGGGGATTTGTGGAGGGAGGAGAGAGAAAGAATCTAACCTGTATGTTCCTGAAGTTGTAGGCCTAGAGACTGGGTCTGCACATTGGCATTGAATGCTCCTAGATATCCTGAAGTTGCATGCCTGGGAACCCCAGGTTGAGCTGGTTCAGGAGATGGCCTAGATGCTTCTAGTGTATGAGGCCTGGTAACCTTCAGTTGGGAAAGGTTGGGGCAGTGGTGCTTGGGCACAGTACTCAGCTCAGGTCAGCTGGGCATGTCCCAGCGTATTGGGCAGCTCAGGGATTTTTGGAGGAGGAAAAGGAATGCAACTTGAATGTTTCCAAAGTTGCAGTCCTGGGGACCTCAGGTGGAGCAGGTCTGGAAAATGGAACTTGGTGGGAC
Organism: Lophiomys imhausi; assembly: GCA_907164525.1. NCBI lineage: Eukaryota > Metazoa > Chordata > Mammalia > Rodentia > Muridae > Lophiomys > Lophiomys imhausi. The sequence continues at coordinate 4,004,172 of CAJQZJ010032464.1, forward strand.
AGTCAGCTAAGTTTTGTTTCTTTCCTTAAACAGTGGGTTTTTTTTTGTTTTGTTTTGTTTTGTTTTTTATAGTAAGCTCTTCTGCCCATCCATAGAGTCCTTTTGGAGTTCCTCCTTCAAAACTGAAAGATTTCACAGCTTCAGTTTCATGAACTTGTGTTATTGTTCATAGCAATATGTTATGAATTATTTTGGATATAATGCAATAGTTTAGTGAGTCATAGAGGCTTAAAGAACAAAACAATATTTATTCCCATGATATCTGTATTGTAGTGGGCCAGTGGTCCTGATAGGAAGCCTGATAGGACTTAGGTCTCAGGGTGATAAGGCCTGAGACCAACGGAGTCCTTTTTCCCCATTTAATAAATACCTGTTAGTGGGACACTCCACCCTAGTGGAACTGCCATGTATGCCTCCTGTGCAAGAGGAAGCTCCTAGACCTCATGTGACTAATGAATGGAGGGTGCTGATACACGGAGGCACCCAACACTGGAGGGATGGGATGGGTGGGAGAGGGAGTAGGGGGGGGGAGGGGGGGGCGGGGAGGAGGTGGAGGGAGGGCTGGTAATGGAGACATAAGTTGAAGTAATAAATAAATGTTAAAAAGAAATAAATACCCCAAGACCTTTTATTGTTTCAAGATTAAGGCCTTATCTAGGCAGACTTTCAACTAGCTCACTTAAATTAACCTGACCACCTAATCCCAACCAGCCATGTGGCTTGCAGTACCTTCTGAACTCTCAGACAGTTGTCAGCTTCCATGTTTCCTTGCAGAAAGAAAGAGAGCTTCCTTTGTCTCTTCCCAGTGTTCTTTTCTTCCTCCCAGGAAGTCTCGCCTTCCTCATCTCTCTTTGTCCAGCTAATTGGCTATCAACGACTTTATTATCCGATCAGAGAATGCCTCAGAAAGGGAAGTAACCAGATTTCAGCATTGAAATCAGCTTTTGAAAGTCATGTATAAGAACTTTCTCTGACAGACATTGGTTGTAGAGCAGGAATTATGAAGGACTTGCCTACCCTGTCTTGGCAGAGCTAGGTTGTCGACTTACCTGCTTCCAATTTTTGTCCTTTTTGGACAGCATTCTGTCTACAGTTGGAGCAAGGGTTTTTTTCTGCCAAGAGATAGGCTTGCCACTAATTCAATCATCTCCCACTGGAGATTCTTTGATGCTCATCTTCTGCTTGAAGTAGAATAGGGGGTGCTGTCAGGAGTTGACATGTCTCGATATCAAAAAGATCTAAAGTTAAGCGAACATCTTTGAATGCCATATTCTGCAGATCTCTTGAGGTTTTTGAAGAGACCCTATCTATCTCTTATATTAGGATAAGCAAATGTTGCTTGTCTCTTTGCAACTTGATTTCTGATTAGCTTAGAAAATAACTATAGTAGACTGTCATAGCACCTAACAAAATGACAGGCTTGCATGACTATTAGTTTACATTTCTTAATTATCCTAAACAGTTTATGACAATTAGTAGCCAAAGGCCGAAACTTCACATTTCATTTTTTTCTTTATCTCCTGATCCTTCCATCCTGTTTCTCTTGAGTGGGTGTCCCTATATAACAGTCCCTCACCCCAGTTCATAGGTCATATGAGGGCCAGGAGCCTTCTCATACAATGGGGGTCTACGAGGCAGTATCACCGGTGAAGAGTGTCTCATTGCCAGGGAGAGAGAACTAAAAAAACCAAACAAACAAATAAGCCGACAAACAGATAAAAAAGAATAAAAATAAAAAATAAAAATAAAAGAATAAAAAATAAAAAGTCTATGTCCATGTTCCCTTTGGTGTGTTGGTTGTAGAATCGATATCCTCTACTATATAGCTAAAATCTTACTATAAGTGAATAGATGCGATATTCATCCTTCTGAGAGATACGGGGCCAAACGACTTAAGATCGATGCTGTAATATATGGAGAGAAAATGGGAACTGTCTAGGCAGCCACTGGTATGTCATTTCTTAGTTTTGGAAGCTGAAGGCCCTGCACTTCCTATATAATCAGACATATTTATCCCTCTCAGGTCTCTGAGGTGGTTGAAGAATAGATAGCTAGAGTCTCCTAATTAAATTTTGGGTTGTTTAGGAATCAAGAAAGTGCCCTGGATCTAAGAAGATGTTTCTAAAATTGTGATTCAAGTTAGTATGAAAACTGAGTTAGATAGAGAACTTTAAACTCATGGAGATGGTTAGATAGAACATTAAAGTCAGGTGCCAAATACATATGGACTGGACAATGGGAATGTATGCTAAGTCATATAACTCTTATAATTTTGGCCTAATTACCTCTGTTGTTGTGAATTGTATTTATTATTATAAGAGAAAGAGCCTTTTATTGAACTGAAAGGGGGAGCTGTTGGGGGGGAAAAGATATATCTTAAACTTAAAAAAAAAGCATGGGGATGGGTGGATTGAGACGGAAGAGGGTGGGAGGATGGGACTGGAAGGGAGAGTAGGGACGGGATTGCAATTGAGATGTAACTTGAAGAAAAAAATAAATTAATTAATTAAAAAAAGAACTTAAGAAATAAAAAATAAATTATTAAAAAAAAGAAAAAAAAAAGAACTTTCTCCAAAATACTGTATTTATTTTTAATCATACTCTATATAAAACTAATATTATCTCATGGCTGGTATTAATAACACACTTTTTTCATTTTCTAGGGGCTCCTATGTTTTTCTGCCAGATGTATAAAGCCTGATAGAACACATATAAATACAGGTTGTGGTATAAGGAATGTAGTTAGTCACATGAATAATGTATCTTTGATACAAATCATGAGTGTGAATTGGAAACATCTCACAATCACTAAATGGACAGCCACACATACCTAAGTGTGTGTCAGTATTCTGCTCTGCTCCACAGGGAAATAAGATTCAGTAAAAAAAAATTGCAGAATGGCAAGTCTACCAATTGCTTTCAATAGAGCATATGTCTATTTTTAAAAATTGCTTTAAACAATGTAAACATTCTTTTAAAATATGACAGTAAACTCTATAAAAATGTACTTGGGAATTGTAATAAATATGAGACCTAAAAATATGCTTTGTAATGACAGTAAATTCTATAAAAACTGTACTTGGGAATTGTAATAAATATGAGACATAAATATCGTGAACTTGGTATCTAAATAAAGAAGGCTGACATTCAATTTTTTTTTTTTTGGCAGAATTGCATACTGGGAGCTGTTAGCATTTTGTACAACAAGGAGTCTTTGGAAACTGGGTTTGTTTCCTTTTAAGAGTTGTTGAGTGTGGTGGAAGTTTATATTTGTTTAGAAACACAGCTGTGTTGAATGAATGCAGTTTTTGTTTTGGTCTCAAGAATGGGATGTGGGAGTTCTTTGTACACCACTGAAAAACAGACTCATGAAAGAGGCATACAAAACTTCCTGATGAAAATGCATGTGATGTTTTGCCAGGAAGAAAACTGTCACATTTTGTGGAACATATTTACATGTCCTTTGATGGACTGACTCCTTGGAGAGCTTGTGATCTTGGTCAACAGCAAGTCCTTTTGTAGAGGATGTGAAGTTGGCCAATTGGTAGGCATCCTTATTCAGGTATAGAGAGGAGGCCCTGGAAATGCAGAGGGGATTTTCGCTTGGCATTGCTTCTAATCACTGCTCATTGGTGCTTTGCTTCAAAAGACTCCAGACAATTCTTTGTGACTTGATTCTGCTGAGACTTGCTGTTGCCTTGTGGCTGAAGATTGCAGCCCAGGTCAGGCTGAAGAGATTGAAGCCCCAAACAGGGGTGCAGTAACTGTTTTCACTGCTGACACCAACACCAGATCTCCTAATGTCCCTTCTAAACCTCCCCTGAACTGCTGTTGGTTCATGTTGCTGCTGGTACCTCTTTCTGAGTATACTGTTTGGCTGGACTGCTGACTAGTTGCCCCAAGAACCTGCACCTAAGGACATCTAATAGTATCCTTATCCAATCTCTTCAGGTTGCTGGCTTGGAAGGTGTTCAGAGTTATTATAATAGTTTAAAAGTACACCTTCAGTTGAGAGTATATTGTAAATGAGAAAACAGGATAATAGATAAGTAGCAGAGGAAATACATTAGAAAAAGAACTATCATATCATTTGTATCCATGTTTCTTGGTTTCAGAAATATTACCTTCCTTTGAACTTAAATGTGATCAGATTAGTTTTTAATTGAGAGTAACATACACTACTTACAGTTGCAACCAACAGTCATTCAATGCACAAAACCCATTGTCAAGTGTATATCCTTCTGACTTCATCCAGATGAGAAAATAAACACTGGAGAAAGCCAAGTGGGAATAGTTGAGTGGTAAAGTCAAAGTCCTTCAGGAGTCTGAATACCCAGGGGTGTTGTATTTTCTTCTAGTTACAAACACAAACATTTCACTTTATGTAAAAGATAACTGAGCTTCTTTCAATACACTAAGATATTATGTAAGAACTATGAGGCAATTGATGTCACAGTGAAATGGTATATAGATACAGTGACAAAAACATTTTAACTGTGTTCAGTTAATTGTTGTGTCTATTTCTCAACATGCGGTCTGGGATAAATAAAAATGTTAGTTGCCTATTATCATCAGTGATAGTCATAAATTCTAAGGGGAAAGTTTGCTTTTGGAGTGGTCATGAAAGGTAGTGGTACATTTTATGAGGACCAATACTTTTTTTCATAATTTATTTACTTATTCAAGTTATATCTCCATCACAGCCTCCTCCTTCCTCTTCTCCAGATCCTACCCTCCCACCTTCTTCCCTAACTACCTCCTCTCCTTCTCCATGGATGAGGAGGGCCCCACATATCAACTCCCCTCAGTTCATCAGTCACATCATGGCCAAGAGCTTCCTCTTGCACTGGGACCCAACATTGCAGACCAGTTAGGGTACGGTGTTACACTAACAGACAAGACAGGTCATGACAGACACTGCAGCTCTCCCCATTTGCTAAGGGGAGGATCAATTTTAAGTCAGTGTGGGAACTGAATTTTATGGCTTTGTTGTAAGACAGAATGCCTAGTATGTTATGTAAACCCAAGAAAATAATTAAAAATTTCTGAGATGGGCTTTGAGCTTAATCATGGAGAAGAAAAGAAATCTATGGATACAATATAATCTTCAGTTGACAAAATCTATAGAAAAATTGGTTTCCTAAGAAGAACACTGGAGAAAAAAATAGATTTGGGAATGGAAGAGATGAAGACCATGTCAGATTTGAACCTGTTAAATCCATTGGGATTTTCACATGAAAATAAAGTTAATTAGGTAATTTTGTCTGTGCATAATTATAGAAAATAACAGGAAGCATAACAAACTCATTCTAAACTATGTTCATCATAACTGCTAAATAAGCCCCTATAGAGCATCTGAGGACAGAGTGCTTTCTCCTAATTGGAACTTTGTGTGGATGATTTACGGTTGTAGGCAATGCCCAGTTGAGCAATGTTGAGTCATCCTCTTTGAAACATACAAGGGGACTTCTATATTATTTATTTAAATGGTGAGTTCATTGTAGGTGAAAGAAATTCTGTCTTGTACCAGTTTGCAGTTTTTGAGGAAAATCTGTACACAATAAACTTGCCTTCTTCTGCGATTTGGGTGGTATTTTGAGAAAATGAGCATGGTTCCAGTTTTTCAATATTTTGTACAAATTCGGTGAGAGTGCAGATATTTTCATAATTTTGACTGTTGTAAGACTGGATTTTTAACTCTCAAACAGCCCCAGGCATAGTAGCTGATTTTCACTTACTGATACTCTAGTAATATTTCACAGTGGAAGGTACAGAATTGTTAGGAAGCTTGCACTAATTAACACAGTAGTGAAACCTAGTCGATTTATTTCTGTCCTTATATATTTTATACCCAAATTCACAAGTATTATTAGTATCTGATTCAAATGAATTCTGCATGGTTTGGAACAGAATATCAATAATTTGAAGCTATGAAGAATCTTGAGTCTTAGAGGGTGTATATCTAGTAAGTTATAATATTAATCAGCATTTGATTCTCTTTTGCATAATGGAGTTTTGCAGATAAAGGTTTCCAAGTTGCTCTCATTCTTCCCTTTTCAGTAATGACAGAAAAACTGAAGTTCATTCTCTATGTTGATATTCATTCTGAGGGCTGATATGTTAAAATTAGGTGAACATATGTTTTCTACTATTGTACCTAAAATTTTATTTTCTTTTAATATTAAGTATTCTTATCATATTATTTGTACTTTTTGCATATGGAAACATAACACATACTCTTGTATTTATTTCTTCTTAAGAGTATTCATTAGAAAATTGCTTTAAGAAATTATCTGTTGAGCACAAAAAATGTCTCAATTCTTTGTTTACATTGAATGTCCTTTTATGACAGGTTCAGAAATGAAGAACACAGAAATAAGTTTTATAAGAACATTGCTGGATGAATAACAACTTTCATTATTTTGCCAATCTAACTGATTCTCTAGCTTATATAGTTAAAGGTAAGTTTTAGATTTTTAGAAAATGTGTCTACTCTATGATCAAGAATTTCCTCACTCAAAACGTCTAAGTCAGTGATTATCTGTGGGTATCATCAACTCCTTGGATGTCAAATGACCTTTTTATAGGGATCACCTAATGTCATTAGAAAACACAGATATTTACACTGTGATATATAACGGCAGCAAGATTACAGTTATGAAGTAGCAATGAAAATAATTTTATTGTTGGGGTTTCCCCACAACATGAGGAACTGCATTAAAGGGTCGGAGCCTTAGGAATGTTGAGAACCACTGGTAAGAAAATATGCCTGTTTTTCTGGGGATTATTACCGAACATAGCTGAATTTCCTTTTGAAATTAAAGATGAAGACCTCTTAGATTTAAGTTGGGATTTTCAGTGTGGAAACTCCCCTATAACAAGCAGCAGCAAGTCATTGTATTTTTGTTTCTACCTCTTTTCCACACTATTAGTGTGTCAAGACAATCCTTTCAGATATCTGTATATAATATATATATACACATGCATGCATACCTATTACTTTATTGTTGTGAAATGATTAAGGTTTCATGTGAGTCTCTCCTGGATTTATTACTTGTGTCTTCTCCATTCTGGTCTTTCTTTCCTGTATATCCTTCACAAAGGAAACAAAACAACACAACAACAGCCCCTACAAAAACCCACTGTAGTGTATTGAGAATTCTTTATCAACATGTAAAATATATTTTAAAATGCTTGATTGCATAAAACGTTATTGGCTCTATGACAATAATGAGATCATAATTGTTTGCATTTGTCTATATGTCTCTCCATAGATGTGATACTTTCTGGAAAATCTCCAATATAGTTTGTATATCTTTTTTCATCACTGAATTTTAGCACACATTATGAATGTGGCATATTTTCTTCTACTATTTCACTGTGGATATGTGTGGTTTTTCCATCCTGATAAATAGTGCAGTATGTATTACATACATACACAAACACACACACACACACACACACACACACACACACGAGTAAGAAAGATAGACAGAGATGGACAGAAAGACAGAGATATCAATCCTTGTGTAGTTATGCTTTTATTTCTATAGTATATAAAAAGAATATATCAGAGGCATGTGCATTTAAAATGGTATTTTATAAAATTCTACAAAATTTCAGAAAAACTGTAGATTCATATTTCCATAATTAGTATATGAGGACATAATTTTTCTCTTGTCCATTTGTTGTGGATATTTTATATATTTTAATTTCTGTTAATGTTATGTATGAAATGGGATATATATGCTTGTGTGCATATGAATCATATGCCTAATTGGTCATCATTTATTTTACTGTGGTCAGAATATAGATATAAATCTTTATATTACTTTCATATATATATTAAAATATGTTTTTCAAATTTGTTATATGTTCTTTATGGAGGTGGAGCCTAGTTTATTATTTCCAGACATAGAGCTGGCAGATACAGCCATTCTTTTCAGACTGGATTGACGATTCACATTATTGCACATCAATTTATACACACCAGAATCTATTTTAATCTCTCCATTCTGTCACACTTACTCTCCTGTCCTAATGTTTTGTTCATTAAGCCTTTAACTTAGTTAACTATTTATTAAGTACACTTGGCTGCTCTTACTCCTTATATTATTCATAGGGATGGAAACTAATTTTTTTATTAACTGTAAGATGCATGTATGCAGGTTTATAAACCCTCGATAGACTGAAAAATAAGGTATCTGCATTAAATTTACATGTCACTTTATGTTTATTTTTTATTAGAAAAAACTTTAAGTGAAACTGTAAGTAAAGAAATGAAAGTAAATATTTAAAACTAATAGAAAAGTGTCACATAGAAATGTATTAGTAACACAAACATTTCCACATCTTATACTCTATTTGGTTGTTTTTCACTGTTTTATCTTAGTGATTGTCCAGGTCAGATATGGTAGAAAGAAACCAGACTCTGGTGACTGAGTTTGTCCTCGCAGGACTCACTGGGCGTCCCGAGTTGCAGGTTCCACTCTTCCTGGTGTTCCTCATAATCTACCTCATCACCATGGTGGGCAACCTCGGACTGATTACTCTCATCTGGAAGGATCCTCACCTTCATACTCCCATGTATTTATTCCTGGGAAGCTTAGCTTTTGCTGATGCATGCACTTCATCCTCTGTGACCCCCAAGATGCTTGTCAATTTTTTATTTGCAGATCATGAGATATCCCTGATTGAGTGCTTCACCCAATTTTACTTTTTTTGTTCCAGTGCAACCACAGAATGTTTCCTTCTGCTAGTGATGGCCTATGATCGCTATGTGGCCATATGCAAACCCCTGCTTTATCCAGTGGTGATGTCCAATAAGCTCTGTACTCAGTTTGTCATTGTTACATATTTTATAGGTGTTCTGAATTCAACAATTCACGTGGGTTTGTTAGTTAGATTAACTTTCTGCAGATCCAATGTTATACATTATTTCTACTGTGAAATTATGCAATTACTCACAATTTCTTGCACCGACCCTACAATTAACATGCATGTGGTTTTTATCTGTTCAATCTTTATACAAGCTTTCACATTTGCAAACATTATAGTCTCTTATACCCGCTTGCTCTTTGCCATCCTGAGAAAGAAGTCTGAGAAGGGCAGAAGCAAAGCTCTCTCCACCTGCAGTGCCCACCTGCTCTCTGTCTCTTTGTTCTATGGCACTCTCTTCCTCATCTATATACGTCCTGGGTCTGGAGCAGCTAAAGATAAGGAAGAACTGTATTCTTTATTTTACACAATAATAATTCCTCTGCTAAATCCATTTATTTATAGTCTGAGGAACAAAGAGGTTGTAGGAGCCCTGAGAAGACTAATAAAGAAATAAATGTTGTCAAGAACAAAATATAAACAAAAACAATAAACCTCAAGTTCAGTGTATGAGCCACTATTCTGCCCTTTTACAAAAAAGCTGTTACTCAGAATGTTTTGTGAGCTCAATATGAAAGCAGACAATTTCATCTTTAGGTCCAGTGCCTTGTGGCCATTTCCTTGCATATGAGTCTAGGGCTGGTTAGTTCACATTGACTATACCCATTTTATTTAGGAATATTGTGTTCCACTATACAACAACATTTTAATATTTGTAAACTAGCTAGTTTCTAGGGAATTTCATAATTATGAGCAGTCACTGGCAATTTTACTGATAAATAACAAGGAATATTAACTGAAATAAATGAATGAATACCTGGCCACTAGGGCAAAAGTTAACAACTAAACTGTCATTTATACCTGCTGTATGAGGGGAAATCAGAAGGCAAAAGATACAGAAACCCACCGCAGACATTACAGTGACAGACTTTAGAATACTCAGCCCTAAATGAGATGGTGCCATCAAATCCCTTCCTTCAGAATTCAGGAAACCTCATGGAACAGAAGGCAGAAAGAGGGTTAGAGCCAGAAGGCATGGAGGATAACAAGAAAGCAAATTTTTCTAAACCAATATGAGCAAAGCTCATATGAAATTAGAGACTGAAATAGTATGCAAAGGGCCTGCATTGGTCTGTGCCAGGTCCTTTGCATATTTATTATGGCTTCCAGTTTAGTATTTTGAGGGAATTACTGAGTTTGCAAATGAGTGGGTCTCTCTTTCTTGTGCCTCTCTTGGCCTCTTTTCCTTCTATTGGTGTGTTTTCTCTGACTTCCGTTTGATAGTTTTTGTTTTATCTTATTATATTTTATTTTAGTATATTTTAAAAAAGAATGAATGAATGAATGAACAAATGAATGAAAACTTAGCAACTAAAGTAAAGGTTAAAAACTAAACTGTTTCTTATACCTGCTGGGGGAGGAAAAATCAGGTTTTTTTCCAATGGAATGATACTGGTTGTATCAACTACTTCAGAATATGTACAGGAGTGGCTGAACAACATATAATGGACTCCTCAGTTGATTTTGTATGTGTATGTACTTTATTTATTTATAGTTGGTGCGGTTTTTGTTGTTTTGTTTTGGGGGGGAGGGTTGGTTTATTTTGTTTTCTTGGTTTTGGAGGATTTTATTGTTGTTGTTGTTTTCTTTTTTTCTTGAGAAAGGGCTGAGAGTTGGGCAGGCAGGGAAATGGAAGGGAGGGATTTAAGCTGAATGTTCCTGGAGCTCTCAGGCCTCCTTGAGAAGTTATGGGATAGGAGTCAGGGACAGCATGTAGCTCACCTATGCTCAGAGTTTTTTGGGGTGCTTTACTTCGTTTTCTTGTTTTTATTTTTGAGAAAATGCTTAGAGTTGGGTGGGTAGGGATGGGGAAAGGGTCTTGAAGGACTTGGAGGATGGGAAAATATGATCAGAATATATTTGATTTTAAAAAATTGTTTTACATAATAAAATATATTTTTCTATAAAATATATAAATATACATTGAGCCTTAGGACCATAGAGAGGAGGGCAGAACCTGGTCCCAAGAGATGTCTTCTGACTTCTGCATGTACACTGTGACAAGTGTATGCTCACCTATACGCACATATGCACACATTCACATACATCCAAATAAATATATGTCATTAAATTTTTAAAATATTTGTGATTTAATAGATAAATAGAATTAGATTGGCTTAAGGTGTTAAACATAAAAATTATTAATACTTCTTATAACAGTTCCACATGCTACTTTTGTCAATAGCATTACATATAGCTTGATAATAATTTTAAGTTTAAAAATATTTAAATGTGATAAAAGCAGTTGTACACATTGCCCCTGTGATTGTGCTGTGTTTCTATCAATGTCTGAGAAGTTTTGAATACAAAATTTAGAGAAACTCAATCTGGTATAAGACACTAGCATGTGAATACACCAAAGGTAAAGTTTGCCATTTATCAACATAAATACACACACACACACATTATATTTTAATTGATCATAACCCCAATACCCCTGAAAATTCATGCATGAGAATTCATAGGCACAGTTATATGTCTTACACTTAGAAGGTAGCTATAAATGGTATAAGTCCTCTTTTTGTAAAACAAGTATGTTTCTCCATTTGAAGGGAAATTCTACACAACAGTTGAAAAATAAAAATGATTTTTAGTACACTTCCTGTAAACACTATAGAATTTCATGTCAAAATATCACAACACAGCAAGTATACTACATGTTTTATTCAAATACCAGATACACAATATTTTTATGAACTAAATCTATGTATCATCTATAAGATATATATGTGTGCATAAGAAAACCTATTTTTTGCAGTATAAAGAATAACTTCTGCAGGTATTCTAAGTTAAACACACAAAACTCAGGAGCCACTGTGGTGGGAAAGAAAAATTGTAAGAGTGTCTGAACATAGAATTCAGGTGGTATGAAGGGGAATGGAGAATAATGGGGAGAGACTTGGGTAGGGAATGTTATGGGAGGAGAGTAGGGGAGAGAATGAGGTAGAAGAGAGATAGCTAACATTAAAGATGTTTGAAAAAATTACGTGGTAACCGATTTTATAAGCACACATGCATATTTATGCTCATATATACATATGTTTAAGTGCAGTTGTCCTGCATATGGGATAATATTACTTCTATAAGTCATATATTCCTAGATGAAAATATTAGTGCAAGATGTAAGGTACTTCCCTTTCAGTTGTTGGCTAGTTGTATACCCCAGACAACCCTCTAAATAGAGATTAATGCTCAATGTTGCCAACCACATTTTAATGTTGAAAATTGCAAACTCTGAGCAGAGGTGAGCTGCCTGCTGTCCCTCACCCCCTTCCTGAGGAGGCCTGTGAGCCCCAAGAACATCCAGCTTAGACCCTTCCCATCTAATTCCCTGTCTTCCTGATTCACCTGGGACATAGCCAGCAGCAGTGAGATGTGCTCTGTCCCCTGAGCTTCATTGTTAGGCCCACTGCTCTATATCACTGTTCAAGGAGGCCAAGGGGACCTCAGGGACATTCAGATCCACCTGTGGCACAGCTACCAGAGGTGAACTACAAGCTGTTTACTGAACTCCATTGCCAGGCTGAAAGAAAGCTTTGTTTGACTCCCTGTGGGTTATTGCATCAGGAACAACCAGCAAACACCAGGGGACAGCCAGATGGCAAAAGGTCAGTGTAAGAACAGAATAAATAATAGCCAGGACAATATGGCACCACAAGAGCCCAGCTATCCTACTACAGCAAGCACTGGATCTCCTAACACAGCCAAAGCACAAGAAGGAGACCTTAAATGTAACCTTATAAAGATGATAGAGGCATGTAAAGAAGACATGAACAAATCAGTCAAAGAAATATAGGACAATACAAACAGACAGGTGAAGGAAGTAAATTAAACTGTACAAGACCTAAAAATGTAAAAAGAAGCATTACAGAAAACACAAACAGAGGGAATCCAGGAGAGGTAAAACTTAGGAAAAAGAACAAGAACTAGAGATGTAAGCATCATCAACAGACTACAAGAGATGGAAGAAAGAATCTTATCATAGAAGATACAATTGGAGAAATAAATACATTGGTCAAAGAAAATGTTTAAAAAAGTTCCTGACAGAAAATAGCCAAGAACTCTGGGACACTATGAAATGACAAAACTTAGCAATAATAGGAATAGAAGACAGAGAAGAATCCAAGCTCCAAAGCCCAGAAAATATTTCAATAAAATCATACAAGAAAACTTCCCCAACCTAAAGAAAGAAATGCCTATAAACATACAAGAGGCTTGCAGAACACAAATAGATTGAATACTCTAGCCACATAATAATCAAAACACTAAATTTACAGAACAAAGAAAGAATTAAAAGCAGCAAAGGAAAAAGGCCAAGTAACATATAAAGGCATATCTATCAGAATTACACCCAACTTCTCAACAGAGACACTAAAAGCCAGAAAGGCCTGGAAAAATATATTGCAGACTTTAAGAGACCACAGATGTCAGCCCAGATCACTAAACCCAGCAAAACTTTTAATCACCATAGATGGAGAAAACAAGATATTCCACAACAAAACAAAAGTTAAACAAGCTTAATCCACAACTACAGCCCTACAGAAGATACAAGAAGGAAAATTCCAAACCACGGAGGTTAACTACAAGCAGGAAAACACAGTAAATAAATAAATAAATAGATAAATAAATAAATAAATAAATAACCCCACAGTAGCCAAACCAAAAGAAAGGAAGCATGTGTACACAGAGAGACATGCACACACACACACACACACACATGCACACACACACGGGGTGGAGGGGAGAGAGAGAGAGAGAGAGAGAGAGAGAGAGAGAGAGAGTTTTCCACCACAAACATCAAAATAACAAGAATTAACAATTATTAGTCATTAATATCTGTCAACATCAATGGACTCAATTCCTGAATAAAAGACAGCTAACAGAATATATGTGAAAATAGAGTCCTTCATTGTACTGCATACAATAAACATACCTCAGTAACAAAGAAAGATATTAGAGTAAAGGACTAGAAAATGGTTTTCCAAGGAAACATCTAAGAAGAAAGCTGGAGTAGCCATTCTTGTATCTAGTAAAATAGAATTTCAACCAAAAATAATCAAAATAAATAGCGAAGGACACTTCATGCTCATTAAAAGAAAAATTCACTAAGATGATATCTCAGAACTGAACATTTACACCCTAAATACAAGAGAACCTACATTCATAAAAGAAATAGTACTAACACTTAAATCCCACATCAAACTCTACACATTCATACTGGAAGACTTCTAAACCCCACTCTCACTAATCGACAAATCATTGAGATGGAAACTAAATAGAGAAATAATGAAACTAATCAATATTATGAATCATATTGACCTAGCATATCTACAGAACATTTCATCCAAACACTAAAGAGTATGCCTTCTTCTCAGCACCTCATGGAACCTTCTCCAACACTGACCATATGATCATATAGCTGGTCACAAAGAAAGCCTCAACAGATACAAGAAAATTGAAATAATTCCTTGTATCTTATCAGATACCATGGACTCAAGTTGAACTTTAGCAACAGAAATAGCAGAGAGCCTACAAACACATGGAAACTGAACAACTCTCTATACATGACCATTGAGTTAGGGAAGAAAAAAAAAGAAATAAATGAAGGACTTTCTATAATTCAATGAAAATGAAGGCACAACAAACCCAAACTTATGAGATTCAATGAAAACAGTATGAAGAGGAACGCTCATAGCACTAAGTGACTTAATGAATTGGAGAGATCTTATACTAACAATTTAAAAACACACCTGAGAGCTCTAGGAAAATATAAAGAGGTAAACATATCCTAGAGTAATAGATGGCAGGAAATAATCAAATTGAGAGCTAAAATCAATAAATTAGGAACAAAGAGAACAATTCAAAGAATCGAAAAGACCAATAGTTGGTTCTTTGAAAAAATCAACAAGATAGACAAACCCTCAGCCAAACCAACTAAAAAGCAGAGAGTCAGTATCCAAATTAACAAAATCAGAAATGAAAGGGGGTCATAATAGAGACACTGTGGAAATACAAAGAGTCATTTGGTATTACCTCAAAAGCCTGAACCTCACAAACTTGGAAAATCCAAATGAAATGGACGTTTTTTTCGATAGATACCACTTACCAAAGTTAAATCAAGAATAGGTAAACAATTTAAATAGACCCATAACCCCTAAAGAAATACAAACAGTCATTAACATCTCCCAAATAAAAAGAAGCCCAGGGCCAGATTATTTCAGTGCAGAATTCTATGAGACTTTCAACACTCCTCAAATGATCCCACTTAAAAAAAAAAAAAAAAAAAAAGGAACATTGCCAAACTCATTCTATAAGGCCACAGTCACTTCGATACCTAAGCCACAAACAGACTCAACAAAGAGAATTTCAGAACGATTTACCTTATGAAACTGATGCAAAAATATTAAATACGTTGGATCCAAGATGGCGGCTGCCCGTGAGGATGCATTTTGATCTTGGGGAAAACAGCCATAAAGCCACAGAGTTATAAGACGCTGTGCAAAAATCTGAGTGACTCGACCCACCTGGGTTTCACCCAGATACCTAGGTACCATTAAAAGTCCCTGGGCAGGACTCTCCTCCCCTCTCTCGGACACGCACGGAAGCCACTGAATCTGGGAGTCGGGAACCTCCACCAGGAGAGACACTGGGTAAGATCCACTCTAACACCCAGCGGGCAGATTCGGACCCCACACAGGGTTACTCACCAGCCTACTGGGCCCCCCAGATGCCATGTAGGCATTCCGGCTGTTTAGCAAAAGGTTTCGGACCCGTGGGAGTGCCACACACTCTTAGCAGCGCTCAGCGGGCACACAGCAGCTGGGTGCACAACTGCTGACAGTTCCACAATGCTTCAGCGCAGTGGCCAGCAGGTCCACAGCTGCATTTTGGAAAGCCCAGACATATCTGTGCACCCCCAGAGGGGTGCTACACAGCCACCTCTATTGGATTTAAAGTCATTGGGAAAAAAACAAAACAAACAAACAAAAAAAAAACCACTGCAGCTGCATTGAGCAGCAGGAAACTCTTCTGGCTGCAGGTTACACTCCACTGCAGTGTACGGGAACTTGGATGACAGTGGCCCCATTTGACAGTATCCAAAGCCAGCTCCATACACACATAGGTGGAGCTGTGAGAGTGGCAGAAAGGGCTACAGGGGTGGAAGGTAGATTTGACCACCACAGGGTCCAACCCTGGGCAAACTGTGAGGTCTTTATTATTATTATCAGACATTTTTGCTAGTACAGGCCCTTCTGGAGGGAAACCAGAGCTTAAGAATATATAGCTCCATCCCCTGGATCAGTGAGGTTTCGACCTGGGAGGCACTGCTGAGTGACTCACCTTACAGGCGTGGAGTCAGGTCCTCTCAAGACTCAAACAGGCCTTTTGACCTCCAAAGTCCACAGAATCTGTGCCTGGACACACACCATACCACAGGACCCATTGCAGGCTGAACACTCAATGTGCAACAAAGAGACCTCTGTCTTGGGAGCAGTGAAACAATCCCAGGCCATTCCTCATTGCCTGGGAATAGGCTGCAACAGCTCACAGTGCTTCTGGATATTAGATGCACATTGACCCTGAGAACTCCCTGTGAGCAGCTGGGGAGGACCACAAACACAATCCAACATGTAAGGTGCAGGGGAGCTACAACCCCACCAAACAGCCTGAGGCCTGCCAACCTGCACTGTCATCTATAGGAAGACCAGTTGGATCCCAGGAATCTACAGGAACACATCACCATCACAACCCCTCACCTGAGTCCCCAATTGGGACGAAACAGGAAGGGGTGAGCTCTCGGAGACCCATTGAGAACCTCCACACAAGGTCCCATACAGCCAGTGGAAAGTGACAGATCGCCAATAAATTCGAATGCTACACCAAAGCGCCCCCTTTGGATCCAAGCCAAGAAGACAACAGGAGCAGACAGCTAAGTACATCCAAATGGCTAAAGGTCAGAGAAAAAAACCAGAAACAACATAAGTGAGGGAGACATGACTCCAACAATACATAACTATCCTAGTACATCAAGTACTGACCACCTCACCACAGCTGAAACACATGAAAACGATAACAATTCTATATTATGGAAAGTGATAGAGTCCTTTCAAGAAGAATTTAAATCTATGAAGGAATTCAAAGAATCCACAATTTCACAAGAAAAAGCAGTGGATAATACCATTAGAGAGCTCCAAGCCAAAGTGGATCAACTGGAACAGGAAAAAGACAGGGCAATGAAAGATTTCCAGGCAAAGACAAGCAAATTGGATCAGGAAATGTATAAAACGATTAAAATCATTCAAGACATGAAAATGGAAATGGAAACAATAAAGAAAACACAGTCAGAGTTAAAAGTGCAAATGGAGAATCAAGGGAAAAGAACAGGAACTACAGATATGAGTACCAAGAATAGGATACAAGAGATGGAAGACAGGATCTCAGGCATGGAAAATTTGATGGAAGAAATGAGTACAACATCCAAAGAAAATGAGAAAACTAAAAAAAAATCTCTCACCCACAACGTCCAAGAAATCAAGGAAACAATGAAAAGACAGAACCTAAGAATTATAGGCAT
Source organism: Lophiomys imhausi (assembly GCA_907164525.1). Taxonomy (NCBI): domain Eukaryota; kingdom Metazoa; phylum Chordata; class Mammalia; order Rodentia; family Muridae; genus Lophiomys; species Lophiomys imhausi. The sequence goes on from CAJQZJ010032464.1 coordinate 4,021,684, forward strand.
AGAGGAAAGAGAAGACTCCTGACTCCAAGGTCTATGAAATATCTTCAACAAAATCATAGAAGAAAACTTCCCAAACCTAAAGAAAGAGATGCCAATAAAAATCCAAGAGGCCTACAGAACACCAAAAAGATTAGATCAGAAAAGAAACTCCTCTTGCCACATAATAATTGAAACTCCAAATGTACAGAACGAAGAAAGAATATGAAAAGCTGTAAGAGAAACAGGTCAAGTCACATATAATGGCAGACCAATCAGAATTAAACCTGACTTCTCCTCAGAAACTTTAAAAGCTAGAAGGGCCGGGACAGATGTCCTACAAGCCCTGAGAGAACATAGGTGCCCAGCCAGACTAGTATACGCAGCAATACTCTCTATCAACATAGATGGAGAAAACAAGATATTCTATGACAAAATCAAATTTAAACAATATCTCCTCACAAACCCAGCCCTACAGAAGATCCTAGAAGGAAAATTCCAACCCAGAGAAGATAACTACACCCAAGAAAACAGAGGAAATAGAAACCTCCACAGCAACTAAATCAAAAGAAGCACAGCATGACCACCTATACCAAAATAATGGGAAATAACAACCCCTGGTCAATAATATCCATCAACATCAATGGACTCAACTCCCCAATAAAAAGACACAGACTTAAGATTGGATCCGTAAACAAGACTCATCATTTTGCTGCATACAAGAAACACATCTCACTAACAAAGATAGACACTATCTCAAAGTAGAGGGCTGGGAAAAGGTTTTCCAAGCAAATGGACCCAGGAAACAAGCTGGAGTAGCCATCCTAATATCAAACAAAATAGATTTCCAATTGAAGTTAATAAAAAAAAAGACAGAGAAGGGCATTACATACTCCTTAAAGGAAATATTCATCAAAAGGACATCTCAATATTGAACATCTATGCCCCGAATACAAAGGCGCCTACATTTATAAAAAAAAAAAAAAAAAAAAAAACCTTCTAAAACTTAAATCGCACATCGATCCCCACCCCCACACATTAGTGGTGGGAGACTTCAACACCCCACTCACAACAATGGGCAGACCATCAAGACAGAAGCCAAACAGAGAAATAATTAGTCTAACAGAGATCATGAACCAAATGGACCTAACAGGTATCCACTGCACATTTCACCCAAACACAAAAGAATACACCTTTTTTCAGCACCACACAGAACCTTCTCCAAAATCGAGCATATAGTTGGATAAAAAGATAGCCTCAACAGATACAAGAAAGTTGAAATAACCCATTGTATCTTATCAAATCACCATGGAATAAAGCTGAACTTCAACAGCAAAAGAATCAACAGAAAGCCCACACACACATGGAAATTGAACAACTCTTTACTGGATGACTACTGGGTCAGGGAAGAAATAAAGAAGGAAATCAAAGACTTCTTAAAATCCAACGAAAATGAACGCACAACATACCCAAACCTATGGGACACAATAAAAGCTGTGGTATGAGGAAAGTTCATAGCACTAAGTGCTTTCAAAAAGTAAATTGTGAGAGCTCATATTAGCTATTTAACAGCTAAACTGGGTGAATTGGAAAAAAAGAAGCAAACACTCTCAAGAGGAGCAGAAGGCAGGAAATCATCAAACTTAGGGCTGAAATCAACAACTTAGAAACAAAAAGAACTATACAAAGAGTCAATGAAACCAAGAGTTGGTTCTTTGAGAAAATCAACAAAATAGAGAGACTCTTAGCCAAATTAACTAAAAGGCAGAGGAAGAAAACCCAAATCAACAAAATCAGAAATGAAAAAGGAGAAATAACAACAGACAATGGGAAGAAGCTGAGTAGATGGTGATGCCATTGAAAGACAATGGGAGGTTAGGATGAGGGCCATTTAATTTGTATTTAGACATTGATTTTGCTACATTATTGGCATTTCAGAGAACATTAGAATATTGTTGAGTCATGGTGCCTTGAATAGATACAAGAGAAAGAAAGTGATAGATCTCCCAAAGAACTCAGGGAGGAGTATTGACTTCATGCAAGGGCTGCCCTGCCTCTCTATATTGTGTACAATTTTGTCTTTGTTTTAGACTGTGCTTGGCCTTATGAGACTGACCTTAAGAAAATTGACTCTCCCCTAAAGGCATCATCTGTCCACACCTCTTCATTTAGGATAGAGGGACCTTATGAACGTCTTCTTACTCCATAATAGAATGTTGACCTGCTTGATTTTGTGTGAATCATGTGCTACAGCTACGACAGCTGCCCTGAGTTCATGAATTAGGTGGCCCTCTTGTATTCACATATTGCTCTCTACTCTTCCTGATTTCTGGCTATTACCATCCATCTACTGGTTTCTGAGCCTTGGTGAGTAGGTTTGATTTAAAAAGTCCTTTTTATGACTCAGTACTCCCCTGATATTTATTCTCTATACTTCAACAAGTTGAATGTTTTTTCTTTAATCACTATATACTGTATTATATATTGAAACAAAATTAAGGTTAATGCAATATAGTATTGTACCTATGTAACTCTAAAAAATGCAATGTGATGTTCTAGACCTTTTGATAGCAACTATCACAAACTGTTTAGGATAATTATTAAATGCAAACTAATAGCCATTCAAATTTGTCATTTTGTTAGATACTAGTGTAGTGTGTCACAGATGTTTTCTAACTTAATCAGATATTAAGTTGCTAAGAGACAAGCAACATTTGCTTATTTTAATATGTGTAGCTAGATGGTCTTCCAAATCCTCAAAAGTCCTGTAGAATATGGCATTTAAAGATGCTTTATAAGATTTTTTTTTTAGATTGAGACATGTCAGCTCCTGACAGCACCCTCTCCCACATTCTACTTCAAGTAGATGATGAGCATCAAAAAATCTCCATTTGGAGATGGCTGCGTTAGTGGCAAGCTAGCCACCGAGCAAGAAAAAAGCCCTTGCTTCAATTTTACACAGACTTCTGTCCAAAAAGGACAAAACTCATAAGCAGGTAAGTTGACAGCCAAGCTCTGCCAAGACAGGGTGGGAAAGTTCTTCCTAATTCCTGCTTTACAATTAATGTCTGTCAGAAAACTGATCAGAAAGGCTGAAGATAGATGCTCCAATGTTATAGAGAGAAATTGGGATTGTCTTGGCAGTCAGTTGTCTGTCATTTCTTAGTTTTGGACACTGGTTGCTCTGCATTTCCTGTTTATTCGGATATATTTATCCTTCTCAGGTTTCCGATGTGGTTGAGACTAGATATAGTCTCACAGTTAAATTTTAAGTTGTTTAAGAATTAAAAGGATGTTTTAGGTCTAAGATGTTTTAAGTTGATAATGCAAGTTAGGATGGAAATTTATGAGCACTGGAGTTTTGATCTGCTCCATTTCTGAACTGGGCAGATTCACCCCATCTTAGGCAATGTGGAGGTCCCAAAATATGGTGAACAACCCGGAGGTCACCGTATTTTGAACTTAGTGTGGACACCTGATTTGCATTGTGCACTACAGCCCAGAACTTCTGGACACAAGCAATCCTCCTGTCTCAGCCCCCCAAGTAGCAGGGACTAGTGCAGTGTCCTGGGCCTTGGCGGGCAAGTAGCCCCAATCGTCAGTACCCATAGGACAGCTCTGAAACCCAAATCAAATCAAGACCAGCATAGCCATAGGAACAGAGAGATCAGAGTGGGCTGAAAGGTGGGTGGTCGGGTTGAATGGCTGCTGGGAACATCATTGAGTCCAAGCTCTGGACAGGTTGTGGGGCTAATATTTGACCCCCTCAGCCAGTGCTGGCTCCTCTTGTGGGAAATCAGATTTTCAGCATCTACAGTTCCATCCCTGGAGAAGGGCGTTCTTGGCCTGTGTGCACTACCTCAGTGACTCAGGCTACAAGGGCTTAGTGCCTAGGGCCGAGAGGCACAGAGGTGCCCTGGGGACCATCTAGGAGGAGCCACCCGAGGGGAACACAACCACTGACCTAACTCTCTGACCAGACAATCTAGCAGCAGGGGACTCTGCAGGCTGGGATAACATATCCAACCCTAACCCCAACCTGTGTTCCCAGTTGGGACACAACTGGAAGGGGTGAACTTCAGGGACCTACTGAAATACAGCCCCAAACACAAGACCACACCTAGCCTGTGTTGAGCTACAGACCACCAAGACTATACAGCTTCCACAACAAATCCCAATCCTTAGCATCAGATCCAGAAGACATTAGGAACAATCAATTAAGGACAAGCAGATGGCTAAAGGTCAGCGAAAAAAGCAATCTGACAAAAATCACTGAAATATGACTCCAACAAAATACAGCAATGCTAATACAGCAAACCCTGACCACACAGCTGAAACACATGAAAATGATGACAAATCTACACTTTGGAAAATTATAGAGTCCTTAGGAAGCAGTCAAAACCCTGAAAGAATATAATGAATCTTCAATTTTACAAGTGAAAGCAATGGTTAATACTATTAGAGACCTCCAAGATAACTCAGGTAAGTACGAATTGGGAAGAGACAAGGCTATGAAAGGTCTGAATGATTGGCAGACAAAGTCATCTAAATTGGAGCAGGAAATGTATAAAACATCTAAAAGCATTCAAGACTTTGAATTGAAATGGAAGCAATAAAGAAAACACCAGAAGGATGGAAATTGAGTTAGTTATAGAACTTTCAGCTCATTGAGATAGATAGATAATAGATTATTCTTAATAGTTACCAAATACATAAGGACTGGACATTGGGGACATATGTCATACCTTATAGTTTTCATAATTGTTCTTATTGTTTTGTATTGTATTTATTGTTATAAGAAAAAGAGTTTTTTGTTGGACTAAAAGGGGGAGAGGTTGGAAAAATATAATAAAAATTTTAAAAAATGCTATTAAAAACGTTTCTAATTAGGTCAGAGATTTGAAATTAGTACTTTAATACTATATACCTATTAATCAAAATAATAGTAACAGGTTCACCTTTGTGACTTCTTGGTGTTCTAATCATGAGTTCTTGATCAGATTTGTAATATGTGTGTTTATTCCTCTAAAATGGGCCTTCAATTCCCTCAGAAAGTAGTTGGTTAGCTCCATACCATTCATGTCATTTTTACATTCATGAGTACATCTTGCCATGCTGGTTATAGAAGCTGAGAGCATTCATAGCTGGCTAAGGCTATTGATGGCTTTTCAGTATGCCCCAGCACCCTACATAGTATTTTTCCAGTAGTTTATGAACTAGCCAACAAGGAGGAATCTCCCTGGTCAGTTTTGACTGGATTGCTGTACCTTCAGCAATTGGATCTTTTCATCAAGTTTTTGTTGACAACCAAGATCAATGGAAATAATCTAGTCTTGAGTTTTTTTTATAATTATCTTCTTTCAGAAGAAATTATCTAATTTCCATTAACATATTAATATTTTACTCACCAAAAAGCTGGAAAAATATGGTAATGCACAGATTCCATACACAAATACATACTCTGCATATTTATAAATTAAATATATTAATTGTGTTCTTTTGACTGACTTCACTCACTATGTAATAGCACTAAACACTAGATGATTCAGAGCAGACGCATGCAGACTTTCACTTTCATAGGGAGGGTACTAGAGTTCTGGAAAACAATCCGCTTGTTTTAAACACTAAGTTTTCCACTTCCGACTAAGCTCTCAGAAATGCAGACCTAATGCAAGTAGAAAAATAAAATGTGCACACATGGAACAAATGGTCACTCTGAAACATCACACAGAATAACCCTGCCATTAAAAAAATGTGCTCTAAATCCTGTATGCTGGTTTCTAATGCAGGTGGTGGGAGGGGTATGTTGTTTTGGGGTTTTTGGAACATCCTCTGAACAACTTGAGTGGTGGCATCCCATACCTGGCACTGGACTTTTCAATTGGTAACCTATGGCTTCTGTCAGGAGCTTAATTCATTTGTAGTGTAACTCCAATGAAATGGATGAATCTTATAAAATAGGATGTTCCCATATCGCTTTTTCAAACATTCTGAAATAGTTATACTTCCCCTAAGTCATTTATCAGTTAAAGTTTTGTTGGAGAAAGGTCTTATGCATGATTTTCAAAAGCTAATTTCAATGTTAGGAGATCTGGTTAATGCCCTATTTTGGCATTCTCTGATTGTGTAATAAAAGTTGCTGGTGGCCAATTAGCTGGACAGAAAGAGTAAATGATGGCAGAAGTTGCTAGGAGGAACTAAGAACTCCTGGGAAAATACAGGGCAAATGCTCTTTCCACAAGGAGAAAAGGACATGCAAAGATGTGTACAGCAAGCCATGTGGTTGGTTGGGACTAGGTGGTCAGATTAATTTATATAGGCTAGCTGAGCATCTTCCCAGATAAGGCCTAAGTGTTGAAACATTAAGAGGGCTTGGTATATTTATTATGAGGGCCTGCTGGCCACCCTGTGTCTCAGCCCTCTAGCTGAGTCCATCCAGGTCTGCCAGGTCTGCAGGCCTCCTTCTAGGCCCCGCTGATATAATACAACATTTTATAGTTATTATTAGGGTTAATTGCTAGGTAATGGGTGTTTATAGTTATACAATAACAAATAGTTTGTTAACAAAGTTTTAGTTTAAATCTTTAATAAATTCTGACATTACAAAAAGGCAAAATTGTGTTATCTATGTTTCTGATATAACACTCTCACAAGACGCAGTTGGTCAAATTCTATAATGATGAGCTATCATGATTTAAAGTGTATCTGAATGAATATATGGAGTGTCTCTATGTTCACTCATGATTAGTTTCTAACTCAGAAGAACAACTTTGTTTTTATCTTTTTGTAGGGAATTTGTAGGGAGCAATGAAACCCCTTGAGCGAGTGAAATCTTGAGTAAATGTATACTTTGAGGTGGGCAACACTTGTTGATGTCTCCAAGACCAATTGGCTCATGGGAAATTGGCAAAGGTATTACTCACATGGGCCAAGGTCAGGAAGAATGCCAAAGGTTTCCTTAGGAGTCTGAATATGAGTCCTTAGGAACTATCATGTGCAAAGACTAGCACCTGTGGCTTCTTCCTCCTGAGTGTTTATAGCCTAAGCCTATTTACATACAGACACCTTCTACAGAGACTAGTTAACCCTCTCCATGTACTGTGCCTAATAAGTATGCTGAGGTTCTGGTTGCAGGTGGTGGGATAGTGCTTAGAAAACCCCATCTGATCCCAGCTTCACTGTACATGTGTCTCTATGTCTGTCTTTTTTTACTTCCTCACATCTGATAGCCAGGGTTTAGAGAGAGAGAAGAGAACAGAGAAATGTAATTATGTAATAATTTCAAAAATAAAAAGAAAGTTTTTTTGTGATTATGTTGCTTTAATTTTAATTTTCAAAGATTAATTATCTTCAGTTTATGAGCTTGGACTATTCTGGATTTTGTTGCAAGATTGAAGAATAATTTATTTTTATTATTTTATTTTGTAATAATTATTTTAATATTTATTTATTACTTCAGGTTACATCTCCATCGTAGTGTCCTCTTTCCACCCCTCCAAGTCCCACCCTCCCACCCTCTACCTCATACCCCTTCCATCACACTCCTCTGGAGTAGAATGTCCCTACATAACAGTCCCCCGCCCCATTTCAGCAGTCATGAGGGCCAAGAGCCTCCTCATACACTGGGGCCTACCAAAACTCATGGCATTTTTGTCTATAAACACGTACTCATCCTCAGTTAACTGTAGTTATGTGACTTGATTTAGCTTCGGATTAAGAGTGACATAAATTATCTATGTTTCTACTAAAACCCAGTTCATACTTAGAAATTTATGTGCTATTTCTACAGGAAGTTTGATTCTGATGAGACTAAGGAATTGAAGGAAGTCAGGTGTGGAGCTGGCTTGAGTAACTAGAGAGAAGTGTAGACTCTGAATACCCAGTGTCATTAGACTTTTTTTTCTAATTAGAAATACATATATTATATTTGATGTGGAAAACTAAAATCCCACTGTCAATCAACTAAGACATCTAAACTGACAAAAAATGCAGTTAATGTTATAGTAAATAAATTTGTAGATACAGTGACAAAAACATTTTGACTACATAATGTTATTCATTATGTTTCTCATTTTGGTGGGGATTATTAAGCTTATTAATTTATTTGTAAGTTTATCTTCAGAGAAAGTTATGATTTTCATTTAAAACAGTGTTTCTCTGTGTAACAGAGCCCTGGAAGTCCTGGACTTTCTTTGTAGACCAGGCTGCCTTCAGATTTACAGAGATCCGCCTGCCTCTACCTCCCAAGTGCTTAGATTAAAGGTGTGTGTCACCACACCCAGCAGAAAGTTATACATTTAAGTGAGAATTATTCATGTTATATGTGGTAGTGAAGATATGCCAATTTTATTAAAGTCATCTATGTGAGAATTTGATATCTCTGTTAGAAGAAACAGTGTTATTAGAGAATTATGTATATGTCTGGGCAGTGGAAATTATTGTAATGATTCTGAACTGAATTGTGGTGATAGATCTGCATATAAAAGAGGGAACAGGGTAGAAGAGGGAGAGAGGAGGGAAAGGGGAGATCATTTTTGGGAAGAATGGGGGCAGGAGGTTAGAGGGTTGGAAGAAAGATAGGAAACCAAGGGGTGCATCTTTGAGACAAATTGGAAACCAGCAAAAGGATAAGTCCCTGGGAGGCTATGAAGGTGACTCTCTCTGAGATTCCTAGCAGTGGGGTATATGGAGACTGAAGAGGCCCTCTTCTAGCTAGGTAGGATTTCTATGTGAGGGAGGAGATCAGCAACCTACCCACAAAAATTTCAACCCAGAAGTTACCCTGTATACAAGAAGTTCAGGGATAGAGGTATACCAGAAATTGAGGGAATGTCCAACCAATGACAAGGCCAACATGAGACCTACCCCAAGGGGTAGAACCAACCTCTATCACTACCAACGATACTCGGTCATTCTTACAAATAGGAACATAGTATTTCTGCCCTCTGAGAACCTCCATGCCACAGAGGATCCAAACAGAGGCTGAGGCTTACTACCAAATGTTAGGAGCAGTGTGGGGTGTCTGGTGGAAGAACTGAGGGTAGGATAGAAAGACCCGGAGGGGACAAGAACTCCACAAGAAGATCAACAGAGTCAACTAACCTAGGCCCATGGGGACAGAGACTGAAGCACCAATTGAAGAGCATGCATGAACTGGATCTAGGCCCCTCTACTCATATGTGACTGAGGGAGAGCTTGGTCATTATGTGGGTCCCCTAAGAAAGGGAACCAGGGATGTCTCTGACATGACTCTGATACCTTCTTTTTGACCACTTCCCCCTAAGGGGGCTGTGGTGCATGGCCTCAGTCGAAGAGGATGCACTCAGTCCTGATTGGACTTGGTGTGCTGGGGTGGGATGGTACAGGGGTGCTGCCCTTTTCTGATAAAAAGGGGAAGCGATGAGGAAAGGGGGAAGGAGGGCAAGACCCAGAGGAGGGGATGGAAGGGGCTATGATCGGGATGTAAAACAAACAAATCAACTTAAGAAACTTTTAAAAATGTGCAAATATACAAACAAACAAAAAATAAATAAAACAAAGCAAAGCATAAGAAAAAAAAAGAGCATTCACACCAAGATGTGTTGGACATTTCTGAAACAACAGAACTAAGCTTAGAATATGTTAAGAATCTGTCCCAGTTTATGGCTTGCATTTGTTTGGTGGCCCAGTTTCTGGACTCAGAACACTGGAAGAACATCAGGTTGGAGGGAATGTACTGGAAGATGTTCATCTGATTTAGAAGTGTGTTCTCTAAAGTATCTTTGGAACTTCCAAATTAATATCAAGCAAATTAGGTAGTTTTGAATAAGAGGAATGAAAATAAACTTATTCTCAATTTTTGCCTACTGACTTTTTTTTTTTTTTTTTTTTTTACAAAATAGTCTCCCCTGTGACCTCTGAGGACACAGTGCATCTTTATCTTAACTAGTTATATGCATGATGTGATGATTTGTTCTCAATGCCCAATGGAACACCTTTGACTTTATTCTGTTGGGAATGGCTTGGGAACTTGAGAGAATTTGAAGATAATTTAAAGAATCGGTTTGCAATGGAAGAAAAGTTGTTATATCTGTTCATTTTGGAGTTTCTAGGAGGAACCTGACTCACAGATAATACCACTTTTTCCAAAATATTTTATGTAAGTTCCAGAAAATGAGCACATTTCCAGTTTCCCAGTGTTTTACAGAAATTGAGTGAGAAAACAGACTTTCATATTATCGTTTGTTGCACCTTTGTAATTTGTAAATGTAAAAAATATTTCTATAAATTAAAATTTAATAGAGGATTTTATAAAAATCAACAACTGAAAAAGGGCAGACACAGATGAAAGCCAGTCTGAAAATATGTATTTCAATTGGCATTTTATTGTGTCAGTAAAACCACTATTGAAATGGTTCCCACTGATTCACAACAAAAAGCAAATATTGAATAATGATAAGAAAGATTCAATGTATTTAGAGTATATTTTATAGTGTGAACAGTTTTCTTATTTGAGACATAAGGTGTAAATCTCACTTATTTGTAGTTTTTTTTCTGAATGAGAAATTCTTCTTCAGATGTTTGTGGTTGGGTGAAATAAAATTTCTTCAAATTCATAGAATCATGAGAAAAGAGCTAAAGGTACAGAAAACAACTGCCAGACTCCCATTGTCTCCTAGTGTATTATGTAACTGTTGAGTTACATAAATATTATTGAACTATTATTTTAACTCTTAAGTTAAAATTATTAATTATAAGATACACTATATATTGCAATTTGAAGACATTTGGAACAATTATATCTGGTAAAATATCCTAGGGATGGAAATTTGTATCATATATTTTGCTCTGTTGTATGTTTAGAACTCTGTATTTAAAGTTAAATATTCTCTAAAGTTTTGTTATTTATTTTCTGTTAGATAGAATAGCAGCTCAAAAACATTCCTTATGCTAATTTTCAATTTTTAGAAGAGAACTTCTATTTATTTTAAAGTTACATGAAGGCAAATTTCTGAACCTTTTAGCATGCATAAATGTTTTGATATTTGAAAATAAAATAAAAATTTTGTGCTTTAATTTATTCATTTTATTAAAAAGTTTTCATATAAAACATCTTGAAGTTTTTTCAGAGACTACAAAATGTCAAAAACATTTTCATATTCACACAATTTTTAAAATTATAAATTTTATATTCTAAGCATATACAGGGAAAATCTTAATAAGAGCATTATTAAAATTGAAAGCTATCTAATATCTTTCTCCTTGAATTCTTACACATATTATTATATAAGAGCTTGGAGTATCACAAGCATATCTATTCCCAATGCTGAAATTTTCCTTACCTATACCACAGTTCACTATCAGTTGAAATGCACACAATTAAGCTTAACTTTATACTCTTGGTAAAATAATCTGCTTTATTCACATGAGTTTTAACAAGTTATTCAGTTCTAAATACTGAAAACATATACTGAATTTGTAATATTTAAAAGGATTTCCACCAAATGTACATATTACTTTAGGTTTATTATTGTTTAATTTTTTATTAGGTGAAATTTCCAATGTGAAGGAAAATAGACAGAGACCAAAATTTTAAAGTCCTTGCATGTAAAACATCCATTTGAGATAGTGACAAGGATATCAACAATTTTATAATTTTTTGGAACTCTGTTTTTACTGACTCTTTTATTTTAGTGATTGTCCAGCTCAGTCATGAGAGAAGAAAACCACACTCTGGTGACTGAGTTTATCCTCACAGGACTCACAGAGCATCCCATGCTAAAGGCTGCCCTGTTCCTTCTGTTCCTTGTCATCTACCTCATCACCATGTTGGGAAATCTCGGACTGATTGCTCTCATCTGGAAGGACCCTCACCTACACACCCCCATGTACTCATTCCTCAGCAGTTTAGCCTTCGCTGACTCGTGCACTTCATCCTCTGTGACTCCAAAAATGCTTATCAACTTTTTATCTAAGAACCATGAGATATCTCTGGTTGAGTGCTTTGCTCAGTTTTATTTTATGGGTTCCAGTGCAACCACAGAATGCTTTCTCTTGTCTGTGATGGCCTATGACCGCTATGTGGCCATATGCAGCCCATTGCTTTATCCAGTGGTGATGTCTAAAAGACTCTGTACTCAGTTTATAGCTATGACATACATACTTGGTATTCTGCACTTGGCGATTCATGTGGGTTTGTTACTTAGACTCGCTTTCTGCAGATCCAATGTTATACAATATTACTATTGTGAAATTTTACAACTTTTCAACATTTCTTGCATTGATTCTACAATTAACATGTTTGTGCTTTTAATTTTTTCAATTTCTATACAAACTTTCACCTTTGTAACCATCATGGTCTCATATATCCTTGTTTTCTTTGCCATCCTGAGAAAGAAGTCTGAGAAGGGCAGAAGCAAAGCTTTCTCCACCTGCAGTGCCCACCTGTTCTCTGTCTCTTTGTTCTACGGCACTCTCTTCCTCATTTATGTTTGTCCTGGGTCTGGACCGGTTGGATACAAAGAGAAAACGCTTTCCTTATTTTATACAGTAATAATTCCCCTGCTCAACCCATTTGTTTACAGCCTGAGGAACAAAGAGGTTATAGGTGCCTTTAGAAGAGTGATGAAAAATAGGTAATTGTTCACATTTTCAGACATTTCCCCCTCATAATTATATGAAAAATAAGATGATAACATCAACAGAAAAGATACTGACCAGAAAAAAAGATGCTCTGCCATTTCACTAGAGGGTCAGTAATCCATGCTGGGATCATCTAGCTTTGAATTTTATGTCTGATGTCCTATTGGTTCCTTTCATATGGGTTCAGTGACGTTTTGGAAGCACAATTCATGAACACTTTGTCTAGAAACAATATATTCTATTTTATTTGAGCATCTACCTTTTCAAATTAACTATTTTCTTTGGCCTTTCCAAATTTACAGATGTGAATTTGTAGTTTTATGGCATTCCAAGACAAACTTACTGAAACATGACTCTAATCATTGCTAGCAATGATTAATATAATTAACAATTTGTAGGAACAAATAGTTTATCCTCTGGATCCAGAAATTAATAAGGGTTTTGACCCTTTAGTACACTAAACAATAATGGTTGTTTGATAAAATAAAAGTGTGTTTCACAATGGAATGTATTTATGAGAAGAAATGTATCATTGAATAACAGGAAAAAATAAAAGGGAATTGAATTATAAAAATGGTATTGATGGATATAGGAAGAAAAATAGAGTAACCATAAATTAAAATGTTCAACAACAAAATTTGTTATATATTTTATTTAGAGCTTAGCATAATATTTTTATCAAAGATTCTGAATATATATTCAATAATTTATAAAATTTAGTGCAGTAAAAAGCAATTCCATAGAGCTGTCTGGCAATGACATTATTGGTGTTATCAGTTTTAGTAAGAGTGGCAAGAGGAATTTAAGAGATCAGCTGAAACTTAATTCACTGGCACCTAAAGTTACAGAACTGAAAAGCTGTGCCAATGAATTCTCAGCTATCAACAGATGATTGTGTGTCTAGATTAGATGTAAATTAATTGATAATACACTGTCATTATTGTATATTTTAATTTATAGGAGTGTTATTTTGTAGATATATCTAATTAATTAAAAAACAATTATTTTCTTCCAGCATGTTTTTTTATGAAAAATAATCATATCAAAAGAATTAACTTTAAACTTTGACAGCTAACAGGTTTGTCTTATTCTACTATTTGGAAGGAGCTTACTTTTTTGCCACATGAGTGGTTCCAACAATATTAAATGCTTCTTATAAAGATGTAGCTTCATGATATCTTTTAAAGACATATGTATATGATGTATTTATAATTTAACCCTGTTGCATATACATATTATTGAAAAAGTCAACATGTGCATTTCATTCTGAAATAAATACCTGTATTTTCTCTGTAACAAAAGTTCTTTTAAAAAATTCCTATGTAATTAAATTAATTGTCTTTTAGAAATTATTTGTAGCATGGCATGGTGGAACATGTATTTAATACCAGCACCCAGGAGGCAGAGACCAGTGGATTTCTGAGTTCAGAGTGAGTTCCAGGACAATAAGGGCTACACAGAGAAGCTCTGTCTTGAAAAAGTAAGCAAAACAACAAAACAAAACAAAATGACAAAAACAAAAATATTATATTTGCAGGTAATTTCAACAATACTGAAATTCTTTGCAAACATTGTAATCTATTTCCTTACCTTTTTGTTTTTTGTAAAGATCCTCTGTCTAAAGTATACTGTTGGTGTCTTACAGCTGTTGCCAATGCATTTTTGTAATTTATGCAAAAATAAATGTTTCTTCCTATATATGTTACATTTTTAATCGCAGTACCTATTTAATATATGTTATTAAAATGTCTTTTTCTATCCCTAAAATATTAAAGATGGCTCAGTTGTTAAGAGTACTTGTTGCTTTTGCAAAGGATTAGGGTTCAGTTCTCAGCACATAATTTACAGCTCATAACATCTTGCAACTCCAGTTTCTGGGAGATCACATACCTTCTTCTGATTCCCATCAGTACCAAACATGCACATGGTACACATACATGCATCCATACACAAGAAAAAGAAAATTCCTTTAAGATTTACAAATATTATATAATTGTATCAGAATTCTTTTAACAAAAATACTCAGATATTGTATTACTTCAAAGAGAAAAGCTTAATTGTAATTGTGGCTTGACTTATGGTTGAGCTCTTTATCATGGCAAATTGAAGGAGTTATCAATAAAAATTAGATGATAAATTCAAACCTTGTTATAGATGTATAAACAGAATAGACACAAGAGGTAAAAGGGCATTCAGTGAGTCAATTATACATCAATGTATTATAAACTAATTGGAGAGTTATATAGCATAAATGAGACAAGTTCTCCAGAAGGATACTCTGAAAACCTAGAAAAATCATTCCAGAGAAATGATGCAATATTTATGTCCTTGTGTAGTTTCACACACTGTGAATGGAAGAGTGCCTAGTGGCTATCTTTTTAACTTTAAATTTGTTTTTTTTTTTTTAATTTCATACTTGAGTCATATACCTATATCATTTCTACCCTTCTACTCCAATTCCTCCTGTGTCCTTTCAAATTCCTCTTAAATTTGCTGTGATTGTACTTGACACACACACACACACACACACACACACACACACACACGAGCCCATTTGTTATTTACTTTTATATACATGAGCTAATAGTTGACCACTTGGGGTTGGATAAGCTATCAATGTGTTAAGACTTGCAGAATGGCTGTGGATCTGTGGTGTCCTCCATCAACTTAAAAAATGTGCTTCCATGAGGGGTAAGAGTTATACTTACTCCTGAGTATTCAATTAGCATTTAGAATGCAGTAAGAAATTGTATTGGTATAGGAAAGTTGTAGTAGTAGGTTCTCTCCTCAGATCTACAACGTCTGTAACCACAGGTTGTTGTCTAAGTTTACAGTACCAGGCATGAGTTACTTCCTGAGTGGGCCTTATGTTTATCTAGACAAGTGTTGGTTACCCCAAAGTAATACTACCACTATTTTGCCATTGTGGGCATTTTGCTGGTCATTGTTGTTTGAAGCTTTTAAAGTTGGGTATGATTATTGATTTTTCTCCCTTGACAAGTTGCATAGTACCTTCAGATACTATGTTCATTAGTCTTTAGGGAAGCTTCCAGGACAGTTTCAACTGGATTACTTGAGTTCTAAAGTGTGTGTTGATTTTATCAATTTTATCTTTCCTTCAAGTTCTGAGAGCCAACCAAGGTCAATGATTGGTGAGTCTCTTTGACACCTCCCTGCTAGGTTTCTTTTGGACACTCTATGCCTTTTAAAGGGACCATTCAAGACATTCATTTAAATGGTGTGTAACTCTACCTATAATTTACTTAGGGCTTTTAAAAAATTTTAAGGATTACCTATCTCGCCTTTCTCCCTCTCTCTCTGTATTAAGCTCCATCTCCCCACCATAGTTAGAATTCCCATCCTAGTTTGTTTCTATTTTCCTTTTCATAGAGCCTCTGTCTTAGTATCCCCCTACTAGTCTAGGATTCTTATTCTCTCCCTCTTACTCAAGGTCCCTTTATACTTTCCTGCAGTAGTCATGTTGTATATTCAAATCTAAAACCTCCAATCTAAGAACCACAAAGAGAGAACATGTGGAGTTTATATTTGTGAGTCTGCATTACCTTGCTCATTATAATATTTTCTAGTTTCATTACTTTACCTGACAGTTTTCATTATCCCAATGTTCTTTACAGCTGAGTAGAATTCCATTGTGTATATGTACCATATTTTTACTTTCCATTAATCAGTTGAAAGACATCAAGGTTGTTCCCAATTCCAGTTGAAGGTTCTTAGTTTCCTTTTGGGCTTTCCACTGTGAGCTAATCAATCTTAGCACCATCAGAGCTCCTCCTTAGATGCAATGCATGAATGTTTTTCACTAAACTCAAACAGACTTTACAAAACTCTCCCATCTTAAGACTTTATAACTGACCTAATCTCTTCATATGTGTTGTTGATGAGCTGAGAAATTGGATGTTTTATATTTTCACTCTAAAACACAGAAGAAATGCCAAATTTATACCTTATAATGATGTAACAAGGCAAAGTAATAATGCTTAAAGCAGCAGTAATAGATTTTAGGGCATTAATATTTTCTTCAGAAAATTCTGAAGTTCTGGAAATATTTGATATATTCAGAATTATCATAGAAATAGTTCAAGGAAATGTTTGATATATTTCAGATTGTCATGCTACAGAGCTTCACCACAGCATTGATACTGGATATGAACATAGTGGTTATAAAGGTTCAAAAACTAAATAAAAAATGCACAGTTAACACCAACTCTCAACATAAGAATAATTTGGAGTTATTCACAAATAACATAGCAATGCATTCTCTCCAAAATAAAGATGTTGATTTTTGTGTAGTACACAACTAAGACAGGTGTGTTTCTTTGCTTAAATCAGTTAGTAAAGTCCAGATTGAAAGTACTCCTGTAAACAAAAAAAAAAAAAAAAACTGTAGTTTTGAAGCATTCCAATAAATCTGCAGGAGGATTGGGGAAGATCCAAAGCCTGAAAATGTCCAACATTTTTATATCTTTCAGTTTTTATTTTCCTGGGATGGATTTGTCTCTTTTGTATGACAGTCAACATAGGTTTTTTCTAACTTGATCTGACATTGACATTTAACAAAAGGTTCAAGAAACCTTGCATGTCCACAAAATGTTAAATATGAAAAACTGCAAGGAAGATTCATACACAATTTTTAAATACTCAAGGCAGTCTATTCAAGTCAAGAAAGCATTTGTGCAAAGCACATTTTCCCAGATTCTGTTGTGTAACATTTAATCAAAAATTTGAAGATTTATCAGCTAAAACTCTTGCACATAAAGGTAACGTTTGATCTTTTTTTAAACATTTATTTATTTCATCAAGTTACATCTCAATCATAGTCCCCTCCCTCCTCCTCCCATTCCCACCCTCATACCCTCTTCTCCCTCACTCTCCTGTCTGCCTTTTCATTTTTTTTAAATATTTGAGGTGTATCTTTCCCCCTAAAAGCTCCACCTTTTAGTCCAAAAAGGCTCTTTTTCTTATAACAAAAATTACAATACGAAACAATAAGAATAATTAGGCCACAATTATGAAAATTATAAGGCATAACATACATTCTCAATGTCAAGTTCTTACATACTTGGCAACTGATATTAATATTCTATTATCTATCTTCAATGAGTTTAAAGTTCTATACCTAACTCAGTTTCCATCCTAACTTGCATTAGTAACTTAAAGACATCTTCTTAGAACTAGAACATCCTTTTAATTCCTAAACAACTTAAATTTTAACTGTGAGACTAAAATATCTAGTCTTCAACCAAAACAGAGACCTAAGAAGGATAACTGTATCTGAATATACAAGAAGTGCAGAGCAAGCGGCTTACAAAACTAAGAAATGACAGAAAACTGTCTGCCTGGACAGTCCACAATTTCTCTCAATACATTAGGACATCTATCCTCAGCCTTTCAGCCAAGTATCTCTGGCAGAAATTAGTTGTAAAGCAGGGATTATAAAGACCTTGCCTATCCTGTCTTCACAGAGCTAGTCTGTCAACATACGTGCTTCCTTTTTTGTCCTTTTTGGACATCATTCTGTCTACAGTTGAAGCAAGGGATTGTTCTTGCCCAGTGACAAGCTTGCCACTAATGTAACCATCTCCAAATGCAGATTCTTTGATGCTCATAATCTATTTGGAGTAGAATGGGGGGGTGTGGTCAGAAGCTGACATGTCTTAATATAAAAAAAAAAACTTAAGTTAAGAAACCCTTTAATTTTCTACAGATCTCTTGAGGTTTTTGAAGACAACCTATCTCCTTATATTTGGATAAGCAAATGTTGCTTGTCTCTTCGCAACTTGATTTCTTGTTAACTTAGAAAACATCAGTCATAAAGTATGGTAGTATGTAACAAAATGCCATGTTTGAATAACTATTAGATTGTATCTCCTTTTTTTTTTTGGTTTTTCGAGACAGGGTTTCTCTGTGTAACAGCCTGGCTGTCCTGGACTCACTTTGTAGACCAGGCTGGCCTCAAACTCACAGAGATCCACCTGCCTTTGCCTCCTGAGTGCTGGGATTAAAGGCGTGTGCCACCAACGCCTGGCCTAGTTTGTATCTCTTAATTATCCTAAACAGTTTGTGACAGTTGCTATAAAAGGCCAGAACTTCACATTGCATTTTTAAGCATTACCTAGGTAATACCTCAAAAAGGGGTAACCTCAATTTGTATCAATAGACAAAGATCAATACTGATGTAGCCAAATATAATCTTAATTTTGTATCAATATACAAAGATATAAGAACATATTGAATAATCTGTCCCTTTTTCTTTTTTATTCCTTTATTAAGTCTATATCCCAGTTTTAAAGTCTTCCCCCCTCCCTACCTAGGAGAGAAGGAAGGATAGAGAAAAAGAAAAAGAGAGAAATCTCTGGATCTACCCTCCAAAACCTATTTAGCAAGACGATTTAACGAGTTGTAACCGATCCCCATAAATAACAACAAACATCTATAACCCATCAAATGACCAAAGGGGGGAAATCACCTACCCCATCTTCTGCAAATGGAATATTGCTCTCTTAAAATTATTTTCTGCTGATTTGGGATGTAGAAAACCTGTTTGGGGGCTGAAATAAGAATAGAAAAATGGTTGAGCAAGTTAAAAGTAACATTTGATGTTCAGTCCTTTTGTGCTCAGCTATTTAAATGTCCTAAAAAGTTTGTAGTCAGAGGCTGAACTTCAGGGTTTTACTGAAGACTGGCTAGAAAAGTCTGTGGGGCTGAACCATCTTAGCCATTTTGAATTGGTGTGGTTGTAGATTTTGAGAAACAGCTTTTGAGGAATTCTGTGAGGCTGGATCATTTGGGCTACTTATCTTCTTTGGTATCTGTTCCCTTTTCTTCAGAGGTAATGGATGCTTTAAATTTCCTGGAAAGGTAAGAACAGAGCTCTTTCCAAAACCTAACTCTGGGGCACTACTTTAATTTTTGGAAGGTAATATCTTTCCTGGAGCAAATTTTTTTGACCGTATAAAAATTATTATCTTTCAATTGAGATTTTAAAAAGTTCTTTTGATATTTTGGAACTAAACATACCTTTAAAGGTATATATTTTGAGATCACAAAGGACAATTCACTTTGAATTTCAGCCTGCCTTCTGTGAGTAGCTTTTAAACTTAAATCATTGCAAATCCTATGTGCCCACCTCTGCCTTCCAAGAATTAGGATCAAAGGCATCCTCCTGTCTCTGCTGGAGTTAAAGGCATTGGCTAATGCAGCCCTTCTCTAATATTTTACCTTAGCTCCAAATTACTTCAGCTCTTAGAGGTTTAGAAAACCAGGTTGAACTGTAGTAATGCTTAATTTACTTACAAGTTTAAAGCCTCTTAACTGCCTTTTTAAAGCTAAACAAGGGTGGGAGGGCAAGATGGTGGAGATCAAGTAGGATGCATTTCGATCGCCAGGAAGACAGACTGGAAAACAGCAGAGATATACACATACTGAAAGGCAGATTGTGAGGTGGAAGCCTATCTGAACTTTCTTAGCAAAGCTAGGGACAACAAAGAACTCAATACTGGAAATATGGACACTGGAGGATCAGGGTCACTAGACAGGGGCACAGAGTGCCCTTCCTGCTGGGAGATTGCACTCCCTCCTTATCGGATCTTTTCAAGACTCCAGCTGCAGATTCACCCTTCAAACATAAAACCTCCAGAGTCTGCAGCGTCTGTGCAGGGGCTAGGCATGGACACCCATACCAGCAGAGCATACCAGCAGAGCCGCTACATGGTAAGACTAAGGGACTCTCCCTGGGACAGTCATTATGGCAGCTTGTGGCTGATTTGTAACAATGTGATCTATCTGGCAGGTGCTAAGTTTCTTTGAGCTCAAGCACAATGTGGGCAGGATACAGAACACAATTTGGAACTCCCTGCCCTCCCCCCTCCCTGCCTGATTACAGGGGGCCTGGTGGAAGTCCCTTCCAGGCAGGTGGCTTTGGAACACTGCAGTACAGGCAGGGACTCAGTGAATGATCTCCATATTGGATCTTCCAGCTCTCCCCCCCCCGCCCTGGCCCCAAACCGGGCCCCCCCCCCCCCCCCTTGTGCAGCAGGGCACTGATTCACAGAGTTTCAAACTGAGAGGTACACACTGTCTCTAAGACTCCTCTGAGAGTTTATTGGGAGGACCATAGCCACAGCCATGACACCATAGCTACAGGGGGTCTGGTGGAAGCACCTGCATACCCAGGCAGGCAGCTCCAGAGCACTGCAATTCAGGTAGGGAAAAGGCGCTGAGATTCAATGAGTGAATTCCATACTGGAACTCTCTGCCTGTGCTCACTTCAGCAGGGCACTCAGTCTACAGCATGAATTTAGTACATTTAGATCTCCACACATAGCAGGGAAATGGTCCTGGACTGGGGCATGCTACAGGAGGAGGCGAGCAGCACCTGACCACAAAGCTTCTGACAAAGAGGCACTCTTCACCCCTTCCCTCTCCCAGTTCAAGTACTTACTGGAGATGCATGGTCAACTCCCTGCCCAAACCCACTTTGGGAGGGCTCTCAGTATACTGCCTCAGGGTACAGCATCTACATCTTGGTCTGGAGCAGTCAAGCAGTTCTGAACTATTGGATGTGGCCTTAGCAGGTGGATTGCTCCAACCTAAAGAACTTCTGACTAAGAGGCACAGGGTGATAACCTCACCCCCAGAAGAGCGTGGAAGGACCACAACCACAGTCTTGATACCCTTGCTACAGGGAAACTGCCAGAAGCCATGTAGGTGCAGGGTAGTTACACTGGAGCACAATGATTCTGATGGGGAAAAGGCAGCTGAGCATCCCCAAATCCAAACACTGTGGTCAGAGTATGAATTCCACATCAGATATCCCTGACTGTACCTGCCTTGCCCCTACACTGAATAAACAGGCTACAACACAGAGAGCTCTGACTTGGGAGCAGTGAAAAAATCCTGGACCATTGCTCATTGCCTGGGTCAAGTGGGATGTACCAGATCAGTGATTCTGGCTATTAGACACACATTGAACCTGAACCCCCTGAGAACAGCTTGGGAGGACCACAATCACAGTCCTGACACATAAGCTGCAGGGGAGCTCCAGCTCTAGCCAACAGTCTGTCCTGCCAACCTGCACCATCATCGCTACAAAGACCAGTTGGATCTCAGGAACCTGCAGGAACATATCCCACCACAACCTCTGATCTGAGTTCTCAGTTGAGACACAAGAGGAAGGGGTGAAGTCTTGGAGACACACTGAGAACCAACCTTCACACAAGGCCCCATCCAGCCTATGGAGAGCTACAGATCACCAAGCTATACAGCCTTTACACCAAAGCACCCTTCTTGTCACCAAGCCCAAAGGCACAAGGAACAAACAGCTAAGAACAACCAGATGGCTAAAGGTCAGCAAAAGAACAGATCTGACAAAAGTCAGGGAAATATGACTCCAACAAAATCCAGCTATGCTAATACAGCAAGCCCTGACCAATCCACCACAGCTGAAACACATGAAAATGATGACAAATCTATACTTTGGAAAGTGATAGAGTTCTTACAAGAAGACATTAAATCTCTGAAGGAATTCAAAGATTCCTCAATTTTACAAACCAATGCAATGGAGAATACCATTAGAGATCTTCAAGCCAAAGTGGCTCAACATGAACGGGAAAGAGACAGGCAATGAAAGATTCAAAAAAGTTGAAAGATTTGCAGACAAAGACAAACAAAGTGGAGCAGGAAAAACAAAAAAATATACATATATAATTGTTCAAGATTTGAAATTGGAAGTGGAAGCAACAAAGAAAACACAGTCAGAGTTAATCCAGGAGGTGGAAAACCAAGGGAAGAGAACAGGAACTACAGACTTGAGTATCAAAAAGAGGACACATGGGATGGAAGACAGAATCCCAGGTGGGGAATATTCAATTGAAGAAATCAGTACAACAACCAAAGAAAATGAGAAATCTAAAAAAAGGTCTCACCCACAATATCCAAGAAATCAAGGACTCAATGAAAACATGGAACCTAAGAATTATTGGCATACAGTAAAGAAAAGATTCCAGACTTTAAGGTCCAGGAAACATCTTCAACAAAACCATAGAAGAAAACTTCCTAAACCTAAAAAAGAGATGCCAATAAATTCCAAGAGGCATACAGAACACCAAACAGAATAGACAAGAAAAGAAATTCTTTGCACCACATAATAATTGAAACTCCAAATATACAGAACAAAGAAAGAATATTAAAAGCTCTAAGAGAAAAAGGTCAAGTAACGTATAATGGCAGACCCATCAGATTACACCTGACTTTTCCTCAGAAACTTTAAAAGCCAGAAGGGCCTGGGCAGATGCCCTACAAGCCCTAAGAGGACATAGGTGCCCGGCCAGACTACTACATACAGCAAAACTCTCTATCAACATAGATGGAGAAACCAATATTCTATGACATAATCAAATTTAAACAGTATTTACTCACAAATCCAGCCCTACAGAAGATCCTAGAAGGAAAATATCAATCCAGAGAAGATAACTACACCCAAGAAAATAAAGGAAGCAAAAAACTCTACTGCAGCTAAAGCAAAAGAAACACACAACCACCACCTACATTTAAAAAAATAAAAGAAAAAACCAGGAAATTACAACCTTTGGCAATTAATATTCATCAACATCAATGAACTCAACTCCCCAGTAAAAAGACACAGGTTTACAGAATGGATCCATAAATAAGACCCAACATTTTGTTACATACAAGAAACGCATCTCACTAACAAAGATAGAGGCTACCTCAGAATAAAGGGCTAGGAAAAGGTTTTCCAAGCAAATGGGCTCAGGAAGCAATCTGGAGTAGCCATCCTAATATCAAATAAAATAGACTTTCAAGTGAAGTTAATCCAAAAAGATAGGGAAGGGCACTATATACTTCTTAAAGGAAAAATTCATCATGATGACATCTTAATACTGAATATCTATGCCCCAAATACAGGGGCACACACATTTGTAAAAGAAACTCTTCTAAAGCTTAAAACTCACATTGATCGGCACACATTAGTGGTGGGAGACTTCAACACCCAATTCACAACAATGTACAGGTCATTGAGACAGACACCAAACAGAAATTATGAGCATAACAGAAGTCATGAACCAAATGGACTTAACAGATATCTACAGAACTTTTTGCTCAAACACTAAAGGATACACCTTCTTTTCAGCATCACATGGAACCTCCTCCAAAATTGACTATATAGTTGGGCACAAAGCAAGCCTCAACAAATATAAGAAAATTGAAATGACCCCTTTCTTCTTATCAGACCACCATGGAATAAAGCTGGACTTCAACAACAACAGAGATAATAGAAAGTGTACACATTCATGGAAACTGAACAACTCTCTACTGAACAACCACTGGGTTAGGGAAGAAATAAAGAAGGAAATCAAAGACTTCTTAAAATCCAAGGGCAATGAAGGCACAACATACCCAAACCTATGGGACACAATGAGAGAAGTGCTATGAGGAAAGTTCATAGAACTAAGGGCTTCAAAAGAAAATCATGACAGCTCATATTAGCAAATTTACAGCAGAGCTGGAAGAACTGAGAAAAAAGAAGCAAACATTCCCACGAGGAGCAGAAGGCAGGAAATCATCAAACTTAGGGCTGAAATCAACAACTTAGAAACAAAAAGAACAAGAAAAAGAATCAATGAAAGCAAGAGTTGGTTTTTTTGAGAAAATAAACAAAATAGATAAACCCTTAGTCAAATTAATTAAAAGGCAGTGGGAAAAAACCCAAATCAACAAAATCAGAAATGAAAATGGAGAAATAACAACAGATATTGAGGAAATCCAGAGAATCTTCAGGTCTTACTTTAAAAATCTGTACTCCATCAAATTTGAAAAAGCAAAATGGACAACTTTCTTGATTGATTCCACCTAACAAAGTTAAATCAAGATCAGGTTAACAGACTAAACAGCCCTATAACCCCTAAGGAAATAGAAACAGTAATTAAAAATCTCAGAACCAAAAAAAAAAAAAATAATCCAAGAGCCAGATGGTTTCAGCACAGAATTCTACAAGACCTTCAAAGAAGAGCTAATACTAATACTCTTCAAATTCTTTCACAAAATAGAAACAGAAGGAACCCTGCCAAACTCATTCTATGAGGCCACAGTCACCCTAATTCCTAAACCACACAAAAGACCCAACAAAGAGAACTTCAGTCCCCAAATTCCCTCATGAACACAGACACAAAACTACTTAATAAAATACTGGCAAACCGAATCCAAGAACACATCAAAAGTATCATACACCATGATCAAGTAGGCTTCATCCAAGGAATGCAGGGATGGTTCAACATATGAAAATCCATCAACATAATTTACCAAATAAACAAGCTAAAAGAAAAAAAAATCATCTCGTTAGATGCTGAAAAAGCATTTGACAATATCCAACACCCCTTCATGCTAACATTCCTAGAGAGAATAGGCATACAAAGTCCATACCTAGAAATAATAAAGGCGATATACAGCAAGCCATTAACCAGCATCAAATTAAGTGGAGAGAAACTTAAAGCATTTCCTCTAAACTCAGGGATAAAACAGGATGTTCACTTTTGCCATATCTCTCCAACATAATACTTGAATTTCTTGCTAGTGCAATAAGACTACTAAAGTGGATTAGGGGGATACAAATTTTAAACAAAGAAGTCAGATTATCCCTACTTGCAGACAGTATGATAATATACATAAGTGATCCCCAAAATTCCACCAGAAAACTCTTACAGCTGATAAACACCTTCAGCAAGGGGGCTGGACACAAATTAATTCAAAAAAATCAGAAACACTTTATTATACAAAAAAAACAAATGTGCTGAGAAAGAAATTAGGGAAACACCCTTCACAATATCCATAAACAATATAAAATACCTGGGGGTAACTGTAACAAAGCAAGTGAAATACCTATATGGTAAGAACTTCAATTCCTTGAAGAAAGAAATTGAAGAGGACATCAGAAGATGCAAAGACCTCCCACGCTCATGAATAGGTAGGATCAATGTAATAAAAATGGCCATCCTGCCAAAAGCAATATACAGATTCAATGCAATTCATATCAAAATCCACCACAATTCCTTATAGACCCGGAAAAAGCAATTCTCAACATCATATGATGTTAGGGTAATGTTAAGCATTCTAAATGTCAATTGGTCCTGTTTGCTGTCTGTTACTTATGTTGATTCTGGTTGGTTAAATAAAATGCTGAGGTCTGAGATTGGGGAAAGAAAGAGAAAGGTGGGACTTCTTGAGATTAGAGAAGGAAGCCCGTGCTTTAGACAAAAAAAGAAAGCATTCCAGCCAGGAGCAGCAGGAAGGAGGCACACAGCATAAGTTAGAAAAAAGAAGCTCATTCCACATGGCCAGGAACATTAGCATATCATGGAGAATGGCAGTCAAAGGGGACGTATGTATATATGGGATCATATTTGGGTAATAGACTTAAGAGCTAGCTTAGATGGGCCAGGATTGCACAAGTTAGGCCAAGGCTTGTAGAAATCCATGTGGTCTCTGTGTGTTCGTTTATAATGGCTGCTTAAGAATTAACAACCACCGAACAAATTAATGATAATATAAATACAGGTTAAATAATTTAATTAGCCATATATTTTTTACATATGGCACCCTACGTGGGGCAATTAGAATCCATGCTTTCAGTGTGAGAAGGCCCAGGTGAAAGCCAGTTTCCTAGCCAAAGAACAGGGAACTGAACCCAAATGCATTTCAAAGGTGCTGCTAACTTAGCAAAAGCTACTGCCTTGCAGCAAAGGTGGAAAGCTTAGCTCTCCTTAAATACTAAAAATCTGGCAGCTTTCTAAACAAAATTTGAGAGTGGAATTAACAGCCTAGATTAAAAATAGAGGAATTCATATTGCCTCAATACTTTTGGATTCCAATTGAGTTTGTTTCTCTTAGCATGCAAATGATTTTTACTCTGACAATTGTGGTTCTGTGTATCATTTTTGAGAAAGTTCAGAGTAGGGTTGTCTTAAAGGAAAGAATTTACATATGGAATGCTAAATTGCCAACAATGATAGTGAAACAAGGAGGGAGGCCTTTCCTAATAAGTAAGGCAAAATTGATGGCAGCTGGAGCTAAGAGCTCCCTGGCTATGAGGTGCTTCTCAGGACTTTCTGGGAAGGGCCCACCAATGAAATACAGTCAGAACTAGTTTTCAAGGAATAATGAACAAAACTAATTACAGCATGGGATGGCATGGTTAGACATGTCAAGGCTTTTGGAATGTTGTTTCTTTGCTTGATTTTTGTTTATATGTCTTTGATTTTCCTATATTGGGAGGTAGAAAGGATATTTTTTCTGGTTTGGCATTGCTAAAACATAAGAGATTTTTGAAGATTTTGGGCCAATTTCCAATTGTCACTACAGTTCAAAGTTGCTCTCAAGGTTACAGATTTACTAAAATCTGGGATTTAAGTGAAATATTTGAGCAGGGTGGTCCTGGCACACACTCTTAATCCCTTAATCCCATCACACTAGAGGAAGAAACAGGCATACCCATGAAGGCAGGGCAGGAACTCTGCTAAGATAAGGTTGCTTACTAAAGACAGTCTAGAATCCAAAAATGAAACATTTTTTCCTTGATGCTAATTTTAATAATGTCCTTACTGATCTAATGGATAAATACAGATAATCTCAAATTTACATAAAGAGAAAGGGGTCACAAGCCAGTCTTCTTAGGTGTGGGGCTCCCACTGGAGAACTGGTTTCAATAGGCATTTGCCCCTAAAAGAGATTTGTTAATCTCTGGGTGTGATAGTCCACGCCTTTAATCCCACCACTTGGGAAACAAAGACAGGTGGATCCCTGACCTTCACCAAGGTCAGCCTGGTCTACAAAATGAATCTAGGACAAGGATGCACAGAGAAGAAAAAAGAGAGATAGAAAGAGATATATTCTGTTAATCAATGTAAGGACCCAGAGTTAGGCTTGGAAAGAACATCCAAACTGCATGACTCACACAGCCAACAGTTAAGAAAAGCTAACATAAAATAGCATAAAATGCTATTTTACACCAATCTCCTTAATAATGGTGCTTCCATGGGAGAAGTGGAACTCAAACTAATACAAAAAAATTGTTTAATTAATGTTATTATTGTTTAATAAGGGTAACTCAATTATTTAAGTTCATACCTTGATCTCAAAACTTGGGAGATAAGGAAAAAACAGTTTCCTTGTGTATTCAAGGCCAATCTAATTCTACAGAGCTCTATAGAGCAAATCAAGACAGCCCAAGCTACAAAGAGAAACCCTGTCTCAATAAGGATAGATATATCTACATAGAATTTAAATCTCCGAAGAAAGGAGAAAAGGAAAGAAAAAATATATAAATGCATACCTTTGATCCCAAAACATGGGAGACAAAGACAGAGATAGATTGGTTCCCTTTGAGTTTGAGGCCAACCTAATCTACAAGAAGCCAGAACAACAAAGAATAAACCTGTTTTAATCAATTAATAAATGTATGTCAACTGTGGAGGAGAATACTTAAACTCCATACGGTTTTACTATTACATGTCATCCTTTTATATGGCATGGAAACTTACAAATGTTTTTCTTCTGTTCAAACAAAGAACAGAAAATATTCTTTAATTGATTTGTGCATCCTGCACATCCAAGGCATTTTGGTAATTGCAGAACTATATGTTACTTGTGATAAATTATATATTTTCAGAACAACAGGACCAGAGTCCAAAGAAGACAAGTAACCCAGATGATCCAGCCTCATAGAATGTCTCAATAGCTGTTTCCTCCAAAATCTGCATCAAGAACAACTTCAAACAGCTTGCTGAGATGGCCCAGCCTCAAGGACTGAACTTTCCTACCAAAGTCCTGCTTCGAAGTACAAATTGCTCAGGACATTCAAATTGCTGAGCACATAGAGACTGGACAACAAATGTTACAATTAACTTTCTTAACTATTTTTTCATTTTTGGGCCCCTAAACAGGTTTTTTGAATCCCAGTTCAGCAGGAAGCAATTTTAAGAGAGCAACGTCCCATTCCCAAAAAGTGGGGTGGAAGATTCTTTGGTCATTTGATGTGTTATAAATGTTGTTTAGAGGTAATGGCTACAAATTGTTATATGGTCTTGTTAAGCAAGGTATAGAAAGTTAGACTTGAAGATTTCTTTTTCTTTTCTCTATCCTTCTTTCTTTCTTATATAGGGAGAAAAGACTTGAAAAGAAGAAGAGGGATATATATATATATATATATATATATAATATAGAAATGACAAGATATAAGGATAGATTATTGAATCTGCTCTGAAACTCAAAACTATTGTTATTCTTTAAATAAGGTTATCTTTTGATACATTGGTTTAGAATTTTGTATACTGATACAAAAATAATATTAAGTTTGATTCATTAGTATAGAATTTTATATTTTGACACATAATATGTATATTTCAACTCTTGTATAAGGTATTGTGACTATACAAATCATTTAAAAGTACAGGTTTACTTCCGATCCTTTTATGGGTTGCTTATTGCAATCTATTTAGGAGTCTGGATAATACAAGTCAACAGGCCAGTTGAGCTTCTGGTCATGTCAAATACTAGCCTTAATTTATCCCAAATAGACTTAACAGGTTAAACAGATAGTAAATGGTTAAAATATACAGTTTGCTTGTTCAAAGATAGAAGATAGATGATATTTGGGTCTGTGGGTTGTAGTATGGTTATCTTGTGATATGTGGTTAATATTCAATTATAAGAGAATACATACCATGTTTATCTTTCTGGGACTGAGTCAGCTCATTTAGGATGAGTTTTTCTAGATCCATCCATTTGCATTTGGTTTCAAATTGCATGATTTCCTTGTTTCTGATAGCTGTGTAGTATTCCATTGTAGAAATGTCCTACAGTTTTTAAAAAATATTTATTTATTACTTCAAGTTACATCTCCATCACAGTGTCCTCTTTCCACCCCTCCCAGTCCCCCCCTCCCACCCTCTACTCCTCTCCCTTCCATCCCATTTGTCTGGAGTGGAGTGTCCCTACATAACAGTCCCCCATCCCAATTCAGCCATTATATGAGGGCCAAGAGCCTCCCCGTACATTGGGGGCATATAAGACAGCACCACTAGGGCAAAGTGTCTCAATGACAGTAAAAAAAAGTCTATGTTAATGTTCCCTTTGATGTATTCGTTGTAGTATAGTTATCCTGTACTATATGACTAAAATCCGACTATAAGTGAATAGATGCCATTTGCATTCTTCTGGGTCTGGTTTAGCTCACTCAGGATGAGGTTCTCTAGTTCCATCCATTTGGCTAGCAGTGTTTCTATAAAAAATGTGGGTGCCCTTACATTTCGGGCATAGATGTTCAGTATTGAGAACATCTTGTCATATATGTCATCTTGGTGGTTTTTTCCTTTGATGAGCATGAAGTTGAGCATGAAGTGTCCTTCCTGTAACCGAACTTTTAAATTATTATTTAACACTTATTTATTTATTACTAAATTCACTTATAACAAACACCAACAATTTCTTAACTATTAATCCTATAAATTCCTACAACCCCTTTAACCTATCCTTAAACCTATTGATAATTATTTTTCTAACCTTTTAGAATGATACAGTCTCTGGGCCAGGTCCTCAGTCGTCAGGAACACAGTCTTTGTTGTAGATTCTTTAATGCACTTAGCAGTCCTTTTTCTGGATCTCACAGATGCAGGTTCGTCAGGATAAGTTGGTTATTGCAGTCTCAGCTTAAATAAGGCTTCATGCTTTCTTCTCTGTGGGAGACCCCAGCCGTCTGCAGGCCAACTTACTTCTTTTGAATCAGGAACTCAGCTGCTCTGCCTCAGTCCTTAGAGCCAGGCACAGTTTCCCCTAGGCCACTGATCGGACAGATCAAACCCCTCCAGGCAAAAGCTGAGCCACAGGGTCCAGTCCTTGGCCTTTTGGTGTCTTGCTCAGGCTTTCTTTGCTCACCGGCTTCTTTCTGCTTCAGGGAGAGAGCTGGCCATCAATGGCCAGCCCTTTTTTCAGCAGGACTCTTGGAGCTCTCTAGCATCAGGGGCCTCTTCTCTTTCTGGGCTCCATGCACTGTCCTTAAATAGGGGGAACTCTGTTTCAGCTTAATTTGGGCTCCGCCCACTTAGCAGCTGAAAATAATGTCAGGCCAGATACTTTGTTTCTTCAAGTCCATTAAGTCTTTCCTGTTTTCCTGACTTCAACCTTGTTTTTCAGTCTATTGAGTCTTTCCTGTTTTTGCTGACTTCATGCTGATAATGCTCTTCAGGCCCCGAATTAAGAGACAGTATCAGAAACTCCTATATATTTTCTAAATCTAATTTATCTAACCTCTACACCTTCCCAAAATATTTCACTAATAATGGTTGAAAGTCTGATCTATTGGATACTAGAATGGCTATTTCATATTGCTTCTTGGGTCCATTTGCTTGGTATATCTCTTTCCAGGCCTTTTCTTGGAGATAATGCCTATTATTTTTGCTGAGGTGTGTTTCTTGTAAGCAGCAGAATGTGGGATTCTGTTTTCGCATCCATTCTGCTAGTCTGTGTATTTTTATTGGGGAACTGAGTCCATTGATGCTGAGTGATATTAATTACCAGTGATTGCTACTTCCTGCCATCATGATGTTGGTAGAAATAGGTGTGAGCGAGCTTCTCTTCTTTTAGTTTAGATGCCATCCAGTTATTTGCTTCCTGTATTTTCTTGGTGTGGTTAACCTCTTTGGGTTAGAATTTTCTTGCTAACATATTTTCTAGAGCCAAATTTGTGCAGAGATATTGTTTGAATTTAGTTTTGTCCTGGAACATATTGTTTTCTCCATCTATGTTGATTGATAATTTTGCTGGAAGTAGTAGTTTGGCCTGGTATTTGTGGTTTTATTAGGGTTTGAAAAATGTCTGTCCAGGCCCTTCTGGCTCTTATTGTCCCTGATGAAAAGTCAGGTGTGATTCTGATCAGTTTGTCATTATGTTACTGGGTCCTTTTCTCTAGCAGCTTTTAATATTCTTTCTTTGTTCTGTACATTTAGTGTTTTGATTATTATGTGGTAGGAGGATTTTCTTTTCTGGTCTAATCTATTTGAACTCTGTAAGCTTCTTGTACAGTTACAGGCATTTCTTTCTTTAGTTTTGGGAAATTCTCTTCAATGATTTTGTTGAAGATATTTTCTGGTGCATGGAGCTGGGAAACCTCTCTTTCTTTTATTCCTATTATTCTGTGATTTTTATCTTTTCATAGTGTCCTTGATTTCCTGAAGGTTTTTTTTGGTGGGGGGGGGTCAATACTTTTTTGGATATTATATTTTCTTTGACAGAGATTGATTTCTTCAGTTTCATCTTTGAATTGATTCCCTTGATCAACTGGTCTGTTTTTATGCAAGTACCATACTGTATTCATTACTTTTGCTCTATAGTAGAGCTTGAGGTCAGAGATGGTGATACCTCCAGATGTTCTTTTACTTTATAGGGACTGATTTTTGCTATTCTATTTTTTTTTCATATGAAGTTGAGAATAGTTCTTTCAAGGTGTGTAAAGAATTGTGTTGGAACAAACAAAATGACATTCTACAGATTGGGAAAAGATCTTTACCAACTCCACATGTGACAGAGGGCTGATATCCAAAATAAAGAACTCAATAAATGAAACACCAAGAAACCAAATAATCGAATCAAAAAATGGAATACAGAGTTAACAAAGAATTCACAAAAGAGAGATCTTTAATGACCAAGAGACACTTGAAGAAATTCTCAGCCTTGTTAAGCATCAGAGAAATGCAACTCAAGATGACTCTGATATTCCATCTCATACCTGTTAGAAAGGCTAAAATCAAAAACTCAAATGGCAACACATATTGGCAAGGTTGCGGAGAAAGAGGAACACTTCTCCATTGCTGGTAGGAGTACAAACTTGAACAACTATTCTGGAAATCAGTCTTGTTACATCTTAGAAACCTTCAAATAGCTCTGCCTCCAGACTCAGCCATACCACTCCTGGGCATATATCCAGAAGATTCTTCACTAAACAATAAGGACATCACCTCATGTATGTTCATAGTGGTTTTGTTTGTAACAGCTAGAAACTGGAAACAACCCAGATGTCTTTCAACTGAACAATGGATAAAAAATAAAATCTGTGGTACATTTACACAATGGAATACTACTTAGCTATCAGAAACAACTAAATCATGCAATTTGCAACCAAATGAATGCAACTTGGAAAAGCTCATCCTAAGTGAGCTAACCCAGACCTAGAAAGATATACATGGCATGCATTCACTTATAACTGGATTTTAGCCATATAGCACAGGATGGCTATCCTCCAATCAGCAGACTCATGGGAGCAGAAGCATGGAATTTTCTTCCTGTTAGTGGTACACTTGACTCTAGTGGATCTACCATGTAGGCCCCCCCAGTGAAAGAGGAAGCTCTTTGCCCTCATGTGACTGATGAACTGAGGGGGGCTGATGTTAGCCATCATACACCTACTCTGATATTTGTTATTCAACTTTCTACAATTTACTTCCTGAAGATTTCAGCAAATCATTGTATGTCATCTACCCATTTTATTGTCATTCCCAGTATTTATACTTTCCAGGGATAGCTTCTAGAATTTTTAGGTCAATTGTGATGATAGAAACATATTTATATTTATTAAATATTAATAAATTATTGAGAACTTGGCAAAATTGGAAGCAAAGGCATTTTGGCGAGGAGACAAGGATATTTTCCTGATTTGTTCGCATAATAATGTTTTGTGATTTTGTTCCCTGAAGTAAAAAATTCCAAGAAAATACAAGTTTGGGAGCTGCAATAAACAAATATCTTAGTCACAGATTTGAGCATGTGAAGCATAAGATTCATTTGAGATTTCTAAGTGAAAACCTATTTGTTAGTTATGAAAAATTAAGAGGAATTAGATCATACAAGTTTTTCACTTGTTAGGATGGAGTTACCCCAAGGTATTTTATATTTTTTGAGTATATTTTGAAAAATGTTCTTTTTCTAATTTCTTTTTCAGTCCATTTGTCCTTTGTATCCTGATGGCTACTGATTTTTGTGTGTTAATTTGTATTCACCTACTTTGCTGAAAGTGTTGATCAGTTGAAAGAGTATCCTGGTGGAATTTTTAGGTTCGCTTATATATATACAATCATATCAATAGCAAATAAAAATACCTTGGCTTCTTCCGTTCCAAGTTGTATTCCCTTGATCTCCTTAAGTTGTCTTATTGCTCTAGTTAAAATGACAAATGCTATATAGAATGGGTATGGAGAGAACAGATAAACTTTTCTTATTTCTGATTTTAGTAGAATTGTTTTGAGTTTCTCTCCATTTAAATTAATGTTGGTTATGGGCTTGCTTTAACTTGCCTTAATCATGTTAGTTATTTCCCTTGTATTCCTAAATTCTCCAGGACTTTTATAATGCAGAGCAGTAGTGTTTTGTTAAAGATCATTTCAGCATCTAATGAGAGGATTGATTTTTTTTCCTTTTAATCTGTTTATATGGTAGATTACATTTATTGATTTTTGAATATTGAACAAACCCTGTATTCCTGGGATGAAGGCTACTTGATCATGATGGATGATCTTTTGGATGTGTTTCCAAACACATCCAATTTCCAAGTATTTTATTGAGAATTTTTATGTCAGTCATAATGGAAATAAGTCTGTAATTTTCTTTCTTTGTGGGTTCTTTATGTGGTGTAAGTATCTGGGTAACTGTGGCCTTGTAAAAAGAATTGGAGAATTTTCCCCAAGAGTCTCACTGAGGAAACAAATAGTTTTTAAGGATAGGTCTCATGCCCAGCCGCAAATGGGTTACACAAAATAACTCAATGGCATCTTTCGAAGTATTTTGACTCCTAATGTTACATCAATGCATTTATTATATTTTATTTTTTAACTTTACATTCATCTGCATAAATAATATGGCTTATGGTTTTGTGAGTTAATGGATTCATATGTGTACAAATGTGATGTTTCTACATCTATATGTTTCTTGTGCTTTTTCTTTGACTTTTTGTCTTCTGTTTGTTTGTTTTGTCCTATTTCAAATTGCTTGTTTTAATTTTTTATTGCATTTTATTTTATTATTATTCATTATATGCCTGAGAGACACTTGAAGAAATGATCAGCATCCTTAAGCACCACAGAAATACAACTCAAAACGACTCTGAGATTCCATACTTAGAATAGCTAAGTTCAAAAACTCAAATGATAGCACATGTTGGCAAGGTTGTGGAGAAAGGGAACACTCCTCCATTGCTGGTTGGAGTGCAAATTGTACAACCACTATGAAAATCAGTCTGGTGATATCTTAGAAAACTTGGCTTAGCTCTGCCTCAAGACCCAGTCATACCACTCCTGGGCATATATCCACAAGATTTTGCACCAAACCATAAGGACATCTCCTCAAGTATGTTCATAGCAACTTTATTTGTAATATCTAGAAACTGGAAACAACTCAGATGCCTTTCAACTGAAGAATGGATTAAAAATAAAAAACTGTGGTACATTTATACAATGGAATACTACTCAGCTATCAGAAACAAGGAAAGCCTGCTTATTTTCTAAGGAAAGGCAGAAAGAAAGCAGATGTGAATGAGAGGGAGAGTGAGGAGGAACTGGAAAAATGGGGTGCAAAATAATCAGAATGCATCATATTTTAAAAATCTACTTTCAATAAAACAATAAAATAGAAAAAGGAGAGGAAAAACTGAAAAGCATTAAAAAGAGGAAGTTTTACTCTAAACTCCATTCCTTGATAGTTTTTAAACAGGATATTCTGTGGGGCTATTTATGTGAATAATTTGGTAATTAGCTCACAATGCTCAGAACAACATTGTAATAAAAACTTTATCCTCCTGGGGATCTCTGGGAAGCATTAAGGGAATTTTGAAGTGTTTTAAAGGATCATTTTGAAATAAAAATAAGAATGTCTCCTTCTAGTCTGGAATTTCAACACAAATAATACTGCTTCTTCCTATACTTTTTGTGTGTCTCCCTGAAAATTAGCAGTGTTCCAGTTTTCTACTGTTTTAAAGAATGTAGGTGAGAGTGAAAAGCTTTGCATGACTCTGTTATAGCTTTACAACGTGTTTTCAGATAGCAAAGCATATAAGCAAGAGGTTAAAATACTAAATAATCCTAAAGAAAATCACCCAAAAATAATTATTAATACCAGTAATTACCCACATAAACACAAGGGATAGACATTTCATTGTTCATGAATATCAAAATTGTAAGAAAATTTGAGTGCAAACTTCTAGAAATAGAAAATAAGTGAATGATTAGAACTCTTCAACATATTTAATTTTTGTGCAAGTTTTATAACTGAGGTACAATCTGATGCTCAAATGTTACTTATTTTGTTTTTAGAATAATAAAATATTGCTTTAAAGTCTGTTTATGTATGAATATAACAAAATATTTTAAATTTCATGAATAATGATAGTATGGGTGGTTAATGAATGTAATGCCAATAGGATCCTTATAGCTCTTGTTTACCACAGACTTTCAAATGTATGAAGAGAAAACTTCACAAACAGTATTTTTTGCATGATTCATATCCTGCTAGTAGGCATATTCTCACTTTGGTAGTTGGAATTCATAAAGAAAATTGGATTAGTTAATTCAGGACAAAGTCTCCTGTAATGTTCATCTTAAAACATTTAACATTAATGAAAAATTAATTGTTAATTTTTTTAACAATTTTTAAGGCCATGAACTTGAAAGAGAGTAAGGAGGGGTATGCGGGTGGACATAGAGAGAAGAATGGGAATCAGGAATTGCTGTGATTATACTACAGTCTGACCAAATAAAAGAAGTAATAAAAACATTGCTGGGTTTGTTCATATAATTGTTCTTTTAGTGTAACTTACACGTAAGAATTTTGAAACTCATTAATTCTTTATGGATTTTTAGTGAAAATAAACTGTTACTTCACAATTGGTTGCTTATGATGATTTTTAACTTTTAGAAAAGTAGCATTTAGTTATATTTTTTTATTTCTTCAAGTTTCATCTCAATCGCAATCCCTTCCCTACTCCCCTCTCTAGTCCCACCCTCCCAACCTCTTCCTCCTCACCCCCCCCCATCTACTTCCTTTTTTTTTAAGTTTAAGGTATGTCTTTTTCCCCCCAACAGCTTCCCATTTTGGTCCAACAAATGGCTCTTTCTCTTATAACAACAAATACAATACAAAGCACACATTGTATAATTCCCGTTTTTATAATATTTTCTCATGGTAAAATATTCTTATGTTCCTTAAGCATTAGGAATAAGATTTTTATAAAGAAGTTAGCATGTGTGGAAATAACATAGTAATGTATATCATACCTCCAATAGTATTTGTTTTTTAAATATTAAGCAGAACATAGTAGCACACATTTGCAAACTCAGCCATCAAGTGACAAAGGCAGGAGGATCACTGTGTTCAAGGCCAATTTAGTCTACAAAGCAAGGTTCAGGCCATCACAGACTACATAGTAAGACCTTATATTAAGAAGGAGGAAAAATTAAGGAAACCTTGAGTTCCTTCAGATACTGTTAGTCATGAAATATACTCTTTATTGGAAATAATAAATTTTACATTCATAATAGTGACAAAACACACAGGAATAAATGAAATATTACATTATTAAAGCTACAGAAAAATCTCTGAAAATCTGTTAGTACATTTGAATTCTAAACATATACTATAACAGAATGTTTATAACCTTGTCACACTGAAAAGAATATGCATTAAATTACCCATATTGGCTGAGTAGTTTTGAGGATATAAAATTGTAAAAGTGTATACAAGTATATAAGTATGTATAAAAGTAAGCTTTATATGTACTGAAAAGATTGCGTTTATATATTTATGGATATATGTGTGTGTGTGTGTGTGTGTGTGTGTGTGTGTGTGTGTGTGTGTGTGTATGTATAAGTATAAAGAAAGAAAGGAACAAAAGAAAAGGTCAAGCCAGGCGGTGGTGGCGCACACCTTTAATCCCAGCACTCGGGAGGCAGAGGCAGGTGGATCTCTGTGAGTTCAAAGCCAGCCTGGTCTACAAAGCGAGTCCAGGACAGCCAGAGCTACACAGAGAAACCCTGTCTCGAAAAAACCAAAAAAAAAAAAAAAGAAAGAAAAGGTCGTGGATCTGAGAGAGATCAAGGAGAGATACATAGGAGGGGTTTGAAGGGAGGGAATAAAATTATGTCACTATATTTTAATTAAAATATAAATTTTAAATTTTAACAAATAAACAAATATGGATAAAAATGTGCAAATGCTAATGAAATGAAGAGCTCCTTTCGGGAATACAGCATTAGCACAAGTCATGGCAATTGCATCGTTTCTTTGTGACTGCTCCTTTCTTGTAATTTCATTCTAGTGATTGTCCAGGGCAGACATGACAGTAGAAAGCCAGACTCTGGTGACTGAGTTTGTCCTCACAGGACTCACTGGGCATCCCGAGTTGCAGGTTCCACTCTTCCTGGTGTTCCTCATCATCTACATCATCACCATGGTGGGCAACCTCGGATTGATTGCTCTCATCTGGAAGGACCCTCACCTTCATACTCCCATGTACTCATTCCTGGGAAGCTTGGCTTTTGCTGATGCATGCTCTTCATCCTCTGTGACCCCCAAGATGCTTGTCAATTTTTTATCTAAGGATCACAAAACGTGCTTGGTTGAGTGCTTCACTCAGTTTTATTTCTTTGGTTCCAGTGCTACGACAGAATGTTTCCTGCTGTCAGTGATGGCCTATGATCACTATGTGGCCATATGCAACCCTTTGCTTTATCCAGTGGTGATATCCAGTAGCCTCTGTGTGCAATTCATACACGTTTCATACATTGTTGGTTTCCTACATTCAGCAGTTCATGTGGGTTTGTTAGTGAGATTAAATTTCTGTAAATCCAACATCATACATTATTTCTACTGTGAAATTCTGCAATTATTCAAAATTTCCTGCACTGATCCTACAGTTAATCTCCTTCTGGTTTTGATATTTTCAACTTTTATACAAGGATTTACTTTTCTGACTATTATCATCTCTTACTTCTTTGTTCTTTTTGCCATCCTGAAAAGGAAGTCTGAGAAGGGCAGAAGCAAAGCATTCTCCACCTGCAGTGCCCACCTGCTCTGTGTCTCTTTGTTCTATGGCACTCTTTTCCTCATGTATGTGCACCCTGGGTCTGGGTCAGGTGAAAATATGGACAAAATGTATTCTTTATTTTATACAATAATAATTCCCTTTCTAAATCCTTTCATATACAGTCTGAGGAACAAAGAGGTAATATCTGACTTGAGAAAAAAAGTGAAATAAATAGTTGTCAGAAAAGTTTCAGACCATTTATTCCTTCCGAAGGGAGGACACAATCTCTAGAATTTATGGAATAGAATCTGTTCTGCCAGGTCACCTGGTACTCATGGGCTCCCTGTGAAGGCAGCGAACTTCTTGTTAAGCTTCCCAGTAAAGTTTGGAATGTAACCCTCATTGAGTCCATTCTGATACACTATGCTCCTTTGCATCTGAGCATTTGGCTTCTGCCAACTAAGTACCTCTTAGGAACTTCCAAATTTATATGGAGGAATTGGAAATACTACTTATAAAT
This sequence comes from Lophiomys imhausi, assembly GCA_907164525.1. Lineage (NCBI taxonomy): Eukaryota > Metazoa > Chordata > Mammalia > Rodentia > Muridae > Lophiomys > Lophiomys imhausi. Next base: position 4,060,893 of record CAJQZJ010032464.1, read on the forward strand.
AGTGAGAAATGATTAATAAAAGATAGTCCCAAATGAAGCAGGAACAGAAAGTTATTTTCTTGAATGACCCTAGCCCACTCTCTTAGACCAGAAAGTCAGGTTAGCTTTTGAAATTTTTGACGTGTAGAATGATTAAAATGAATCTGAATCTCCATCTCTTGGCAAAATATATTCAAAGAAATGTAGAATTTTACCAAAAAAATGTTAGGAAATAATAGAATTCAAAACAATATTGGAGGATCTTAGGAAGATAAATGGAAGTTGGAATGAGTTCAAAAGGATAGAGGATTAAAATGGATCTCTGCTCATGCTTACAATTCAACATATACTTGAATTAATAATCCAAGTAGTGAGGTATTCAAGAATTTATAATTATAAAATTTTAGCATAGTAAAAGAAATGTCAGAAGTCAGTCTTGTGGTTACTATTTCTACTGATAACAATATTTGAAGAGAAGATAAGGGAAGAAGAAAAGTATGTCAGTTATAAGAAATTTACTAGGATGATAAGAATGAAAATCTATGGCAATGAATTCTCTCTCAACTACTGGTTGGGAATTCATTCTCACAATTTTATACTTTATGTTTATTACATAGAATAGGGTGAATCATCTATGAATATTATAATCATACTTTCTACTCAATCTGGCTTTTTCAGAAATGTTTACTACGGAAAATAATCACTAAAAAAGGAGAATTATAGTTGAAGAATAAAAATAAGCTCTTTTGTGAGTATTCATAAGACAATTTAGTTATTATTAATTCAATAATTCCCAGAAAATTACCATATATTTTAGCTAAATATTTAAGCACGAAACAAATACATTCTATCACAAATCTCTTGATAAAAATATTTTTAGAGAAGTGTAACTTTATTATGGCTTTCATATTCTTTAAATTAGGTTTCTGATAACAAAAGAACAAAATTTCTTCTAAAAATACTATCTGTGACAATATTTGATTTATTGCCTTTTACATTCAATCTGTAATTGTAGGAAACCTTTACAATATTATATAGCCTATGAGATTTATTTTACAAATATTAAAGTAAAAATTTCCATAGCATCTTTATTTTTATTCTTAGAACTTTTTCTACATTTTGCTATTAGTCTTTTAAATGTAGTGCCATAAATACATTTAATTACTTACAAACTCATGAATACATTTATTTCTTCATATGTATGATATATATTTATATACTCATTTCTTCTCTCTCTTGTTATAAAAATATTTAAATATACCTGGCTTATTTTTAATAAAATCCCATGTCTAATACATTAGACTAATACATTAGACTGCCTTTAATGAAAAACACTAACAGTTCTTTAAGTTGAAGAAACTGACATTTAGATATTCACAATCTCAACACAATTCAGTCATTATTGCTGAATTTTTATTATAATTTATTTTATATTATAATATATTTATTACATCAAGTCACATCTCCATCATAGTGCCCTCTTTCCACCCCTCCCTGTTCCACCCTCCCACCCTCTTCTCACTGTCCCACCCATCCCACTCCTCTGATGTGGAGTGTCCCTCAGTTCAACAGTCATATGAAGGCTAAGAGTTTCCTCTTGCACTGGGGGCCTACATGGTAGCACCACTAGGGCAAAGTGTCTCATTGACAGGTAAAAAATATGTATGTTCCTGTTTCCTTTGGTGCATTGGTTGTAGTATAGTTATCCTGTACTATATGGCTAAAATCTGATTTTAAGTGAATACACGCCATGTGCATCCTTCTGAGTCTGGGTTAGCTCACTCAAAAGGAGCTTCTCAAGTTCCATCTATTTGGCTGAAAATTGCATGATTTCGTTGTTTCTGATGGCTGAGTAGTATTCCATTTCGTAGATATACCACAGGTTTTTAATCCATTTCTCGGCTGAGGGACATCTGGGCTGTTGGAAACAACAAATAAGGCTGCTATGAACATAGATGAGGCAACATCCTTGTGGTTTGGTGAGGAATCATTTGGATGTACCCAGAAGTGGTATGGCTGGGTCTTGAGGTAGAGCTATTCCAAATTTTCTAAGATATCACCAGACTGATTTCCATAGTGGTTGTACAAGCTTGCACTCTCAATAGCAATGGAGGAGTGTTCCCCTTTCTCCACAATCTTGCAGCATGTGCTGTCATTTGAGCTTTTGATCTTATCCATTCTGATAGGTGTGAGGTGGAGTCTTAGAGTTGTCTTGAGTTGTATTTTGATGCAACTCTGATGATTAAGGATGCTGAGCATTTCTTCAAGTGTCTCTCAGCCATTAGGGATTCCTCCTTTGTGAATTCTCTGTTTACCTCTGTTCTCCATTTTTTGATTGGATTATTTGGTTTCTTGGCATTTAATTTCTTGAGTTCTTTGTAAATGTTGGATATTAGCCCTCTGTCAAATGTGGGGTTGGTGAAGATCTTTTCCCAATCTGTAGGTTTCTGTTTCATTTGAATGACAGTGTCTTTTGCCTTACAGAAGCTTTTCATTTCATGAGGTCCCATTTATTGATTGTTGCTCTCAGAGCCTGAGCTGTTGTTGTTCTGTTTAGGAAGTTGTCACATGTGCCAATTAGTTCAAGACTTTTCCATACTTTCTCTTCTAATATATTTAGTGTGCCTGGCCTTATGTTAAGGTCTTTGATCCAGTTGGACTTAAGTTTTGCACAGGGTGATAAGTATGGGTCTAATTTCATTCTTCTACATGTTGACATCCAGTTAGACCAGCACCATTTCTTCAAGATGCTGTTCTTTTTCCATTGTACAGTTTTGGCTCCTTTGTCAAAAAATTAAGTGACCATAGGTGTGTGGGTTCATTTATCGGTCTTCAATTCGATTCCATTGATCCACTGGTCTGTTTCTGTACAAGTTCCATGTTGTTGTATTATTATCTTTGCTCAGTAGTACAGCTTGAAATCTGGTATGGTGATACCTCCAGATGTTTTTTTTTTTAATTGTACAGAATTTATTTAGCTATTCTGGGTTTTTGTTATTCCTTATCAAGTTGAGAGTGGCTTTTTCCAGGTCTATAAAAAAATTTTGGTAGTATTTTGATAGGAATTGCATTGAATCTGTATATAGCTTTTGGTAGGATGGCCATTTTTATTCTGTTGATCCTACCTATTCATGAGTGTGGGAGATCTGTCCATCTTCCTATGTCTCCTTCAATTTTTTTCTTCAAGGATTTGAAGTTCTTGTCATATAGGTCTTTCACTTGCTTGGTTACAGTTACCCCCAGGTATTTTATATGGTTTGTGGATATTGTGAAGGGTGTTGTTTCCCTAATTTTTTTCTCAACCCATTTATTTGTTGTATAAAGAAGTGCTTCTGATTTTTTTGAATTAATTTTGTATCCAGTCACCTTGCTGAAGGTGTTTATCAGTTGTAGGAGTTCTCTGGTGAAATTTTTGGGGTCACTTATGTATACTATCCTATCATGTGCAAATAGAGTTAATTTGACCTCTTCGTTTACAATTTGTATCCCTTTGATCTCCGTTAGTTGTTTTATTGCTCTAGCAAGAACTTCAAGTAATATTCCTTGAAATTTTTATAAATGTGTAATATATTCAGTATATTTTTCATTTATGTTGGTACTGGGTGTTGAAACTAGAGCATTACATGTGTGAGGCAAGTATTAGTACTGCCTCACTGAGGTAGAGCCTCTGCCCTTAATTGTATCACTATAACTACAAACTATTCATATACAGTCTGTTCAGTGAGCCATTTAGAACTCTATAAGATCCAACATTTATAATTTGATAAGTAGTTGCACAGAAATTAAATTTAAAAATTTTAAATTAATTACTAGTTTGGGATAATAGGAAGGCATTGGAGCCAATGTGAAAAAGTACTGGATGGACAATAAGAATTATTGTGTTGACTAGTGAAATTGCCAGTGTGCTAGTCACCTTTCTTCTGGAGAGTTAACATGGTAGTGTTCAGTTGGTTACAGTTTAGACAACTACATAAAGCTTACAGAACTACAAAAAGCTTACAGTTTTTTTGTCAACAATGTGCCAATGATTGTTTCAAACAGTTGTTCAAAATATAATCTGGAGCTAATTAGTGATTCAATAAAAACTGACATTAAAGTTTTATGTTGCTGTGCTTACATTTGTTGAGCGGATGAAGTGCCAGGAACTCTACTAAACTTTTAAACTTACTCTGTTTATTTGGGATTTGAGAAATTATGTGTCTAGTAGAAAATGATTTCAAGTATCATAAGGGAAATGAACAGAGATGGAGAGGGAGAGAGATAGAGAATGCTGTAGCTAAGTCTATTTCTGTTAGGGTGATGAGAAGTGAATCGGTACTGCTTGTTTATTTTGCCTTGAAGGATAATTTGAGAGTTTATTTTTATGGTATTATGCAGAGTGTGCATGTGAAGATTAGAACAGCACAATCCACAATAGAATATCAGTTGTCCATCAATTAAAGAAATGAAATTAAAAAGTCCATTATCTCAAAACTTATCAAAATGTTACTACTGAATAAAAGCAGGTTGGAATATATATAACTAAGGGTGAAATAATGTTAAAAAATTATATTATCATATTGCCCAGAATATGGTCAAGAAAATCGTGAAAGCAAGCACACATGGATGCTTTACTTACTATGTGTTTATTCGCTTTATTTATACTCCTTTAAAAAATGAGAAAGCCACTGTTCTCTTAAAATGACTTTCTGCTGATTTGGGATGTAGTAAACCTGTTTGGGGCCCAAATAAGAATGGAAAAATGGTTAAAGATGTTAATAGAATCATTTGATGTTCAGTCCTTTTGTGTTCAGCTATTTAGATGTCCTAAAAAGTTCATAGACAGAAGCTGATCTTCAGAGCTTTACTGAAGATCTTGCTGGAGTAGTCTATGGAGCTGAAAGATCTTAGTGATTTTGAGTTGTTGTGGTTGTAGACTTTTGAGGAAACTGCTATTGAAGAAGTCTGCAAGGCTGGATCATCTGGGCCACTCGTCTTCTTTGGTGTCTGATCTGTTTTCTGCTGAGGTTTCCGTTGTCCAGTTGTCCCTGGATTCCTTGAATGGATGCTTTAAATCTCCTGGAAAGATAAGAACAGATCCCTGCCCTAATCCTAACTCTGGGACAATTACCTTTTTTTTTGGGGGGGGGGTCAGGTAATATTTTTCCTGGAGCAAATTTGGTTTTTTGACAATTTATAAAGCATTACCTTTCAATGCGGATTAAAGAAGAAATTATTTTGATATTTTGGAGCTAAACAAACCTTTAGTGTATATATTTTGAGATCTCAAAGGACAATTTGTTTGAATTGCAGCCTGCCTTTTGTAAGTAGCTTTTAAACTTAAATCTTTCCAAATCCTGTAGGGATTAGATAAATTAGATTTAGAAAATATATAGGAGTTTGTGATACTGTCTCTTAATTCGGGGCCTGAAAAGCATTATCAGCATGAAGTCAGCAAAAACAGGAAAGACTTAATAGACTTAAAAACAGTAAAGACTCAATAGACTGAAAAACAGGAAAGACTCAATAGACTGAAAAACAAGGTTGAAGTCAGGAAAACAGGAAAGACTTAATGGACTTGAACAAACAAAGTATCTGGCCTGACATTGTTTTCAGCTGCTAAGTGGGTGGAGCCCAAATTAAGCTGAAACAGAGTTCCTCCTATTTAAGGACAGTGCATGGAGCCCAGAAAGAGAAGAGGCCCCTGATGCTAGAGAGCTCCAAGAGTCCTGCTGAAAAAAGGGCTGGCCATCGATGGCCAGCTCTCCCTGAAGCAGAAAGAAGCCGGTGAGCAAAGAAAGCCTGAGCAAGACACCAAAAGGCCAAGGACTGGACCCTGTGGCTCAGCTTTTGCCTGGAGTGGTTTGATCTGTCCGATCAGTGGCCTAGGGGAAACTGTGCCTGGCTTTAAGGACTGAGGCAGAGCAGCTGAGTTCCTGATTCAAAAGAAGTAAGTTGGCCTGCAGACAGCTGAGGTCTCCCACAGAGAAGAAAGCATGAAGCCTTATTTAAGGTGAGACTGCAATAACCAACTTACCCTGATGAACCTACATCTGAGAGATCCAGAAAAAGGACTGCTAAGTGCGTTAAAGAATCTACAACAAATAACCGAAAAGAAGGGCGGAGAAACACCTTCCCCACCCACTGGGCATGGGACGTCGCTCTCTTAAAGTGACTTCCTGCTGATTTGGGTCATAGTACACCTGTTTGGGGCCCGAACCCAAATGGGAAAAATGGTTAAAAATGTTAGTACACTCCTTTTATGTTCAGTCCTTCTGTTCTCAGCTGTTTAGATGACCTAAGGGGTTTGTAGGCAGAAGCTGATCTTGCAGGCTTCACTGAGGTTCCTGCTGGGGCATTGTGTAGAGCTGAGCAGTCCCAGTGACATTGGATTGCTGTGGTGGTTGCAGGCCCCCAATGGAGACAGCTATTGAAGAAGTCTGCCAGGCAGAATCGACTGGGTCACTCGTCCTCCTTAGTGCCTGATTCTGCTCTCTGCTGAGGTTTCTGCTCTCCAGCCGTCCCCGGGCTCCCCTAATGGACGCTTCGAATCTCCTGGAATGATAAGAACAGAGCCCTGCCCCAATCCCAACCCTAGGACAATTGCCCTCTTTTTTGGGGGGGTGGGGTGGGGGGGGCTAGGTAGTACTTCTCCTGAAGCAAATTTGGCCTTCTGACAACATACAAAGCGTTATCTTTCAATCCGAGTTAAAGAAGAAATCATTCTGTCACCTTGGAGCTAAACCAGCTCTAGTGTATATATTTTGAGATCCCAAAGGACAATCTGCCTGCATCGAGAAGGCCTTTTGTAAGTAGCCTCCAAACCTAGGTCCCTCCAAATCCCATGTGTGTGTCTCTGAACTCTAATTATTGGGATCAGGGACCTGTGTTTCCCATCTGAAGGGATCGAATATGTGTTCCACCACTCCTGGATCGAAGTCTTTCTCTATTTAGAGTTTGCCTTGCATCAGGCTGACCCTGAGATCTGGGATCTGCCCGGTTCTGTCTCCAGTGTGCTGGGAGCTGGGACCAAGGGTGTACTCTTCTTGAATGGTGGGACCATGTGTATGCACCCTCACCACCCCGCTCCGTATGACTCCAGAATCCATAAGACCACCAACTCTATGGTGCTCCCCCCAACCCGTCTCCGCTGAAGTCAAAGGCATGGGCCAATACCACAATTTTCTTGTATTTTACTAAATCAGCAGGAAGTCACTTTAAGAGAGCGATGTCCCATGCCCAGAGGGTGGGGAGGGTGTTTCTCCGCCCTTCTTTTTGGTTATTTGAAGGATAACTGAAAAATCTGATATGTAGGGGAAGAGACTACAAGCTGATAAATGGTCCTGTCTTAATGGGTTTTGGAGGTTAGCCCCAGGGACTTCCTACTTTTCCTTTTCTGTATCCTTCTTCCTCTCCTATGTAGGAGGGCATGGGCTTGAGAAAAATGAGATATAGACATAGCACAGGAAGGTCCAAGAAGAAGGGGCAGATTATTGAATATGCCCTTATACCCTCTCGCTACCAACTGACATAAACTGTTTAGAATAATTAAGAAACGGAAACTAATAGTCATGAAAACGTGTCATTTTTTTAGTTACTATGACAGTCTATCACAGTTATTTTCTAAGCTACTCAGAAATCAAGTTGCTAAGAGACAAGCAATACTTGGTTATCTAAATATAAGAGATAGATAGTGCATCTTCAAAAACCTCAAGAGATCTGCTGAATATAGCATTCAAAGATGTTTTCTTAAGATTTTTTGACATCGAGACATGTCAGCTCCTGACAGTACCCCCTATTCTACTCCAAGTAGAAGATGAGCATCGAAGAATCTCCAGTGACAGATGATTGAATTAGTGGTAAGCCGTTCTCTTGGCAAGAAAAACCCCTTACTTCAACTGTAGACTGACTTCTGTCTCAAAAGGACAAAACTTGGAAGCAGATAAGTAGACAGCCTAGCTCTGCCAAGACAGGGTAGATAAGTCCTTCATAATTCCTGCTCTACAATCAATGTCTGTCAGAGAAATGGGGCCAAATGGCTGAAGATTGATGCTGTAATGTATGGAGAGAAAATGGGAACTGTCCAGGCATACACTGGTATGTCATTTCTTAGTTTTGGAAGCTGGTGGCCCTGCACTTCCTACATAATCAGATATATTTATCCCTCTCAGGTCTCTGAGGTGGTTGAAGAATAGATAGCTAGAGTCTCATAGTTAAATTTTGAGTTGTTTAGGAATCAAGAAGGTGTTCTGGATCTAAGAAGATATTTTTAAAATTATGAGGTAAGTTAGTATGAAAGCTGAGTTAGATATAGAACTTTAAACACATGGAGATGGTTAGATAGTAGAATGTTAAAGTCAGGTGCCAAATACATATGGACTGGACATTGGGAATGTATGCTAAGCCATATAACTCTTATAATTGTGGCCTCTATATTTCTGTTGTTTTGTATTGTATTTATAGTTATAAGAAAAAGAACCATTTTTTGGACTGAAAGGGCGAGCTGTTGGGGGGAAAAAAGAAATACCTTAAACTAAAAAAAAAAAAAAAAAAAGGAAGGAGGATGGGGGGGGGGGGGGGGGGGGGGGGGGGAGGGGGGGGAGGGGGGGGGGGAGTGGGGAGGGGATTGTGATTGAGATGTAACTTGAAGAAATAAAAAATAAATTATTAAAAAAAGAAAAGAAAAGGACTACAAAATAAAAAAAAAATCAGTATCCTTCCTACATACAAGATACAAAGGAATTGAAAAATAAAACAAGGATGTGATACCTTTCAAAAAAAATGAGATAGCCATGTTTATTTTTATTCCAATTTTCTTCTCAATATCACTGAAATTTAATAAAAAAAACCCTACTAAATAAATAAAGGTCTTACAGAGAAAGTACTCACTGTGCATCATTCAGTTATAGGCTTTCTACCAACCTATAGATACATCTTTCCTAAGCATTGCTTTCAGAGACTAGTTCATACAATTATCCAACTTCTTATTTAACAACATTTAAAAATCTATCAATGTCATAATAGAAATATATATGTATACCTAGATGTAAACACATAAATATAAATCACAACATGTAAACATGCATATATGTTCAAATATATATACGAATATATATCCAAATGGCATTGTATACAGGTGTTCTTTCACCTCTGTTTACCCTGAATTATATGAGTTTTGTTTTGTTGTTTTATTTTGGTTTTTCAAGACAGGGTTTCTCATGAAGTATTTTTTAAACCTTGAATAATTTCTGGAATCTGTTCACAAAAAAACCTCTACTGTAACAGGTGCAATAGAGAGTGTATATTAGTGACCGCCTTCAAGATATCTTTCAGTCACATGCTTTTTTCTTAGATCTCTCTACAGAGAATCTTCTATTACCACATCTTCCACTCATTTATTTCCAATCGGTAAGTTTTATGTGTTTGCTTAGGATATGTAAAAAGCTCTCAAAATACAATGTTTAATGGAAACTTCATAGCCAAATCAAAAATGGAGAAAGATTTAAAGAGGAAATTCACTGAAAACATATCTGCCTGCTAAATAGCAACCAGAAAGCATGCTTGACTCTATGAGTCAGGCTAATATCACAGTGATATGCCACAACTCAAGGATTACAATGAATGTACTTGAAGGTTGTCCCTGTGGAAAGTAATAACAGCTTTTGCAGTCAAAATTAGTTGAAGAGAATTCAGAGATAATTACACGAAATTGAAGGAAACTTTGTTTAAGCCAAATGTTTGTATGCTTAATAGTTATTCCTTTGCAGAATATTTTTATTCCACTCTTCTGAGGAGTGTTCATAGTTATATATTTATTTTAGACAGGCTTTCACTATGTAGATTAGGCTAGCCTTAAACTTGCAAAGATCTCCTTGTCTCTGCCTCCTAAGTGTTTAGCTTATGTGTGCACTAAGAGAACCTGATGCCTCACAGTGTACAGCATGTTTTCCTGTTGCTGTTTGACATGTGGATGTATCTTCAGTAAATTTCCTCTTCAAGTTTTTATCCAATTTTTATTTACCTATAAAGTGTCCTTCAAACACTATGCCTGGCCCAGACTCAACTTTCTTATTTTTCTACATACTTCTTTGTCACTTGCAAAAAATTGCATAATTAATTAATCTGTATTCCAGAAAAAAAAATACTATTTCTTTTCCATTTTGAACCTGTGAAAGTAGGAAACTGGACTTTAATTGTGTTTTTAGTTACATTCTATTATTTGAGTAATAAGTAAATAAAACCGTTTTCCTGAATGCATGTTTGTTCTAGGGTTAATCCAAGTTCTTGTGCAGTTCAACCTCCTCCATACCTTTCTTCTTTTTTTTTAAATTATCTCTTTATGCATTTGAACAGTTTGTTCAGAACCTCCTCCCTCTACTCCTCCCATTCCTACCCTCCCACCCTCTGTACTCAATCCCCCTCTCCCCCTTTTCTCAGAGAAGGGATGCTTCCCACCAACCTGCCCCAGTACTTCAAGTCACATCAGAACTAACTTCATACTCTTCCACTGAAGCCAGTCAATGCAACCCATCTAGGGGAAAGATATACAACTCTAGGCAACAGAGTAGGTGTCAGGGGTAGACCCTAGAGCCCACATAAAGACTAGACTGTCCCTCCCTCAGCTATATGAGAGTAGGGGGCCTGGGTACAGTTCATGAATGCTCTTTGCTTGATAGTTCAATCTTTGTGAGCCCCCATGGGCCTGGGTTAGTTGCTTCTGTTGGTCTTCTTGTGAAGTTCTTGTCCCCTTCTGGTGCCTCTATTCTTCCCCCAACTATCCTACAAGACTCCCATGTCTCTTTCCAGTGTTTAGCAGTGAATCTCAATATCTATTTTGAACCTTTACTGGGTGGAGCCTCTCAGAGGCCTCTCAGAGCCTCTCACAATGTGCTCCTGTCTGCAAGCATAGCAGACCATCATCAATAGTATCAGGGGTTGGCTCTCTCCCATTGGTTGGGTCTCAAGTTGGGTCAGTCATTGGCCAGCCATTCCCTCAATCTCTGCTCCATCCTTATCCCTGAACATCTTGTAGGCAAGGTAGATTTTAGGAAAAGGTTTTGTGAGTAGGTTGGTGCCCCCCTCCCTCTACTGACCATTCTGCCTGGCTTTAAGAGAGAGCCACTTCAGTCTCCATATTCCCCCACTGCTATGATTCTTAGCTAGAGTTAGCCATATATCCTTGCAGGAGATTAATTTGTCACAGGTTTCCAGTTTGTCTCAGAAATCCCACCTCCATCATTTTCCCTTTTCTCTCCCATCTCTACCACCACCCATCCTCCCTCCTTTCTCCTACCTGATCCCCAGCTTCATTCCCCTCCCTATCACCTCTCCCACTCAGTTTCCTCTTTTCATCTATTTCTGATATCTATATTCTTCCCCTTCTGAGTGAGATTCAAGCATCCTCTCTTTAGCTCTCCTTTTACTTAGCTTCTTTAGGTCTATGGATTGTAGTATGATTATCCTGTATTTTATAGCTAAAATCTACTTAGAAGTATGAGTAAAGGACCTCAGTTTCTTTATCCATTCTATGGTTGAGGGGCATTTAGGTTGTTTCCAGGTTCTGGCTACTCCAGATAAAGCTGCTATGAACATGACTGAGAAAATGTCCTTGTGGTATGATGAAGCATCTTTTAGGTATATGCCCAGGAGTGGTCTAGCTGGGTCTTGAGGTAGAACTATTCCCAATTTTCTGAGGAAGGGCCAAACTTATTTCCGAAGTGGTTGTAAAAGTGTATATTCCCACTAGCAATGGAGGAGCATTCCTTTTACTCCACATCCTTGCCAATATGTGCTGTCACTGGAGTTTTTGATCTTAACCATTCTCATGGGTGTGAGATGGAATCTTACAGTCATTTTGATTTGCATTTCCCTGATGAGGAAGGATGCTGAGCATTTCTTTAAATTCTTCTTGGTCATGATCATTAGAGATTCCTCTGTTGAGAATTCTTGATTTATCTTTGCACTCCATTTTTAAATTGGGTTATCTGGTTGACCAGTGTTTAATTTTTGAGTTTGTTATATATTTTGGATATTAGCACTCTATCAGATATAGGGTTAGTTCTTCTAATCGGGATCTACATTGTATATGACCACACCTTAGGTTCTGTGTGAATTCACATCTCCCATCTCCTTGACCACATCTGCATCCCTTTCTGCCTCCCATGCTTCTTTCTCTGTAGGCATTCCATACTTACAATTTTTCTTTCTTTCTTTTTTTTTTTTTGATGGTGTCTCTTTTTTTAATAATTTATTTTTTTTATTTCTTCAAGTTACATCTCAATCACAATCGCCTCCCTACTCCCCCCTCCAGTCCCACCCTTCCACCCTCCTCCCTCTCAACCCCCAATCCTCTTCCCTTCTTTTTTTTTTTTTTTTTAGTTTAAGGTATTTCCTTTTTCCCCCCAACAGCTCTCCCTTTCAGTCCAAAACATGGTTCTTTTTCTTATAACTATAAATACAATACAAAACAACAGAAATAAAGAGGCCACAATTATAAGAGTTATATGGCTTAGCATACATTCCCAATGTCCAGTCCATATGTATTTGGCACCTGAATTTAACATTCTACTATCTAACCATCTCCATGAGTTTAAAGTTCTATATCTAACTCAGCTTTCATACTAACTTGCCTCATAATTTTAAAAATATCTTCTTAGATCCAGAACACCCTCATGATTCCTAAACAACTCAAAATTTAACTATGAGATTCTAGCTATCTATTCTTCAACCACCTCAGAGACCCGAGAGGGATAAATATATCTGATTATATAGGAAGTGCAGGGCCTGCAGCTTCCAAAACTAAGAAATGACATACCAGTGGCTGCCTGGACAGTTCCAATTTTCTCTCCATACATTACAGCATCAATCTTCAGCCATTTGCCCCATTTCTCTGACAGACATTGATTGTAGAGCAGGAATTATGAAAGACTTACCTACCCTGTCTTGGCAGAGCTAGGCTGTCGACTTATCTGCTTCCAAGGAGAAGGAGAGTACCAAGTAGAGGAACAAGGAGGGAGGGAGGGAGGGAGGGAGGGAAGGTGAGAGGAAGGGAGGGGCCAAGAGGGGAGGAGGGAGGAAACTATGTTCTAGAAGTAAATAATACTTTTTTAAGAAAAGAGTTAATAAGCTTAAAAATATAATAAAAATACAATATAAAATGTTCAAACTATAATTTACCAAAGGTATAATTGCCTTACTAGCATGAAAGGAAAATGGCCTTAATTTCAGATTAGAATGTTAGACTGCAGGTGGCTACAGAGGTTACACAAACTTGATAGCGGCTTAAAAGTTTTTTTTTTTTGTTTTTCTTTTTTTTTTTTTTGTAGAGGTATAGGCTATTTCCATGGTTTGGCATTAAAAGGCAGGTAACAGGTTTAAAACACTGTAAATAAATTAAAGGTGACAGCTGTTCAACCTGGTTTTACAAACCTCCAAGACTTGAAAAAACTTAGAGCTAAGGTAAAATAATGCATGGTGTTAGCCCATGCCTTTACCTCCAGTAGAGACAGGAGGATCACTATAGAGTTAGTTGTCTTATAAATTCTAGAGTTACAAGAAACAGGGTGGTGATGGTGCACACCCTTAGTCCCATCATTGGGGAAGAATACACCCTTAATCCCAACACACTAGAGACAGAAACAGGCAGATCTCAGAGCTCAAGGCCACCTGATACAAAACAAGCTCTAAACAGAGAAAAACTTTGATCCAGGGGTGGAGGAGCACATCTTTAATCCCATCAGTTGGGAACCACATGTCTTTGATCCCAAAACTTAGAATGCAGAGACAGGCACATAGGATTTGGAAAGATTTAATTTTAAAAGCTACTTACAAAAGGCAGGCTGCAATTCAAACAAATTGTCCTTTGAGATCTCAAAATATATACAATAAAGGTTTGTTTAGCTCCAAAATATCAAAATAATTTCTTCTTTAATCCGCATTGAAAGGTAATACTTTATAAATTGTCAAAAAACCAAATTTGCGGGCGGCGGAAGATGGCGGCGAAATGCACGGACACATTTTGAATGTGGGAGAGAAGAGCCATAGAGAACACAGAGTTGTGGGACACTGTGCAAAAACCGGAGGGTCTGGCCCCTCCAGGAACACGCACAGCTCCCAAGGGACTGTTAAAAGTCCCAGGGCAAGGCTTTCCTCCATCTCTCACAGACAGGGAAGCCACAAAATCCAGGATTCGGGAACTCCCATTTGGAGTGGCGACTGGTAAGATCGATCCCAACACACAGCAGGCAGACTCAAGGGCCACATGGCGATTGCCCACTAGCCAACTGGGCTTCCCATACCTCAGGAAGACCTTATAACTATTTAGGAAATTTTGCAGAATAGTTGAAGTCTTGTGGTTTTTTTGTTTGTTGGTTTGTTTGTTTTTTTGAGACGTAGAAAAAAGGGTGCTCAGCAGGAGATCCGCAGCCGCTTGAGCGGGAGCGAAGGTGGGTGGGCAGAGCAGTTGGGGAGGGAAGTGGACGCTGGTGGGAGGGACCGAAGCTCCGCCCAACCACGGCAAAGCAGCTAGGGCGGGAGGGAGGCCGGCTCTGACACCGGGAGGAGCCGAAGCTCTGCCCACCCACGGCAAAGCAGCTAGGGCGGGAGGCTGGCTCTGACACCGGGAGGAGCCAAAGCTCCGCCCACCCACGGCAAAGCAGCTAGGACGGGAGGCCAGTTCAGAAGGCAGGAGGGACCGAAGCTCTGCCCACCCAAGGTGGAGCAGATAGGGAGGGAAGCGGCCAGGCCTGTGGCGGAGAAGCCTAGTGGGTAACCAGAAGCCAGGGACCATAGCTGTATTTGGGTAAACCCAGACACATTAGGTGTGGAGACAGGCCCTGTCAGCCTCCCTGACGACAAACAAAGCCCACAAAATCTCTGCCTGGGCAAACAGGTCTATACCATTAGAAACATTGAAGGCTGATCACACAGTGTGCAAAATAGAGAAGTCAGAACTGGGAGCAGTGTAACAATCCCGGACTATTACTCACTACCTGGGAATAGGCTGCACCAGCTCACAACGATTCAGGCTATTAAAACCACATTGACCCTGAGATCACACTGTAAGCAAAGACAGATAGCCAAGCAATTTGACTCCTTCACCAAAGCATCCCCTGTGGATCCAAACACAGTAAACGACAAGAACAGAGAGCTAAACACACACATGGCCAAAGGTCCAAAAAAAAAAAAAAATAGAAATCAAGGAAATATGACTCCAACAAAGCAGAATTATCCTAGCTCATCCAATTCTGATGACCACACACCAACAGAAACACATGAAAACGTTGACAATTCTGCATTATGGAAAGTGATAGAGTCCCTGCAAGAAGAACTTAAATCTATGAAGGAATTCAAAGAAGCCACAATTTTACAAGCCAAAACAATGAATAATACCATTAAAGAGCTCCAAGCCAAGGTGACGGAGCTTGAACAGGAAAAAGACAAAGCAATGAAAGATTTTCAGACAAAAACAAGTAAGCTGCAGAAGGAAATGTAGAAAACGAACAATACCATACAAGACATGAATATAGAAATAGAAACAATAAAGAAAACACAGTCAGAGTTAAAAGAGGAAGTGGAGAACCAAGGGAAGAGAACAGGAACTATGGATGCGAGTATCAACAATAGGATGCAAGATATGGAAGACAGGATCTCAGGCATGGAAGATTTGATGGAAGAAATCAGTACAACATCCAAAGAAAACGAGAAGGCTAAAAAATCTCTCACCCACAACATCCAAGAAATCAAGGACTCAATGAAAAGACGGAATCTAAGAATGATAGGCATAGAGGAAAGAGAAGACTCCCGACTCCAAGGTCCAGGAAATATCTTCAACAAAGTCATAGAAGAAAACTTCCCAAACCTGAAAAAAGAGATGCCAATAAAAATCCTAGAGGCTTACAGAACACCGAACAGATTAGATCAGAAAAGAAACTCCTCTAACCACATAATAATTGAAACACCAAATGTACAGAACAAAGAAAGGATACTAAAGGCTGTAAGAGAAAAAGGCCAAGTCACATACAATGGCAGACCCATCAGAATTACACCTGACTTCTCCTCAGAAACTTTAAAAGCTAGAAGGGCCTGGACAGATATCCTACAAGTCCTGAGAGATCATAGGTGCCCAGCCAGACTACTATATCCAGCAAAACTCTCTATCAACATAGATGGAGAAAACAAGATATTCCATGACAAAATCAAATTTAAACAATATCTCCCCACAAACCCAGCCCTAAAGAAAATCCTAGAAGGAAAATTCCATCCCAGAGAAGAAAACTTCACCCAAGAAAACAAAGGGAATAGAAAACCCCTCAGCAACTAAACCAAAAGAGACACAGGACCATCACCTATACCAAACTAATGGGAAACAACAACCCCAGGTCACTAATATCCATCAACATCAATGGTCTCAACTCCCCAATAAAAAGACACAGATTTACAGAGTGGATCCGCAAGCAAGACCCGTCCCTTTGCTGCATACAAGAAACACATCTCACTACCAGAGATAGTCACTACTTCAGAGTAAAGGGCTGGGAAAAGGTTTTCCAAGCAAATGGACCCAGAAAGCAAGCTGGATGAGCCATCCTAATATCAAACAAAACAGACTTCCAACTGAAGTTAATGAAAAAAGACAAAAAAGGGCATTATATACTCATTAAAGGGAATATTCATCAAGAGGAAATCTCAATACTGAACATCTATGCCCCAAATACAAAGGCACCTACTTTTGTAAAAGAAACACTTCTAAAACTTAAATCGCACATCGATCACAACACATTAGTAGTGGGAGACTTCAACACCCCACTCACAACAATTGACAGATCATCAAGACTGAGTCCAAACAGAGAAATATTGAGTCTAACAGAGATCATGAAACAAATGGACCTAACAGACATCTACAGAACGTTTCACCCAAACACAAAGGAATACAACTTTTTCTCAGCACCCCACAGAACCTTCTCCAAAATCGACCATATAGTTGGACACAAAGACAGCCTCAACAGATACAAGAAAATTGAAATAACCCCTTGTATCTTATCAGACCACCACGGAATAAAGCTGGTCTTCAACAGCAAAAGAATCAACAGAAAGCCTACACACACATGGAAATTGAACAGCTCCTTACTGGATGACCACTGGGTCAGGGAAGAAATAAAGAAGGAAATCAAAGACTTCTTAAAATCCAATGACAATGAAGACACAACATACCCAAACCTATGGGATACAATAAAAGCTGTGCTACGAGGAAAGTTCATAGCACTAAGTGCATTCAAAAAGAAAATTGTGACAGCTCATATTAGTGAATTTTCAGCTAAGCTGGGTGAGTTGGAAAAAAAAGAAGCAAACACGCCAAAGAGGAGCAGAAGGCAAGAAATCATCAAACTTAGGGCTGAAATCAACCACTTAGAATCAAAAAGAACTATACAAAGACTCAATGAAACCAAGAGTTGGTTCTTCGAGAAAATCAACAAAATAGACAGACCCCTAGCCAAATTAACTAAAAGGCAAAGAGAAAGAAGCCAAATCAACACAATCAGAAATGAAAAGGGAGAAATAACAACAGACATCGAGGAGATCCAGAAAATATTTGGGTCCTACTTTAAAAACCTATACTCCACCAAATTTGAAAACCTAAGCGAAATGGACAATTTCCTCGATAAATTCCACCTACCAAAACTAAATCAAAATCAGATTAACAGCTTAAACAGCCCAATAACCCCTAAGGAAATAGAAACAGTCATTAATAATCTCCCAATCAAAAAAAGCCCAGGGCCAGATGGCTTTAGCACGGAATTCTACCGGACTTTCAAAGAGGAGCTAACACCATTACTCTTCAAACTCTTCCACCACATAGAAACAGAAAGAACACTGCCAAACTCGTTCTATGAGGCCACTGTCATTCTGATTCCTAAACCACACAAAGACCCAACAAAGAAAGAGAACTTCAGACCAATCTCCCTCATGAACATAGATGCAAAGATACTTAATAAAATACTAGCAAACCGAATTCAAGAACACATCAAAAATATCATACATCATGATCAAGTAGGCTTCGTCCCAGGAATGCAGAGATGGTTCAATATACGAAAGTCTATCAATGTAATTCACCATATAAACAAGATGAAAGAAAAAACCACATGATAATCTCGCTAGATGCAGAAAAAGCATTTGACAAAATCCAACACCCCTTCATGCTAAAAGTCCTGGAGAGAACGGGCATACAAGGCCGTACCTAGAAATAATAAAGGCAATATACAGCAAGCCAGTGGCCAACATTAAATTAAATGGAGAGATGCTTGAAGCATTTCCTCTAAACTCAGGGACAAGAGAAGGATGTCCACTTTCACCATATCTCTTCAATATAGTACTTGAAGTTCTTGCTAGAGCAATAAGACAACTAAAGGAAATCAAAGGGATAAACGTTGGAAATGAAGAAGTCAAATTATCCCTATTCGCAGATGACATGTTAGTATACACAAGCGACCCCAAAAACTCCACCAAAGAACTCTTACAGCTGATAAACAACTTCAGCAAGGTGGCTGGATACAAAATTAACTCAAAAAAATCAGAAGCCCTTCTTTATACAACAAACAAGCATATCGAAAAAGAAATAAGGGAAACAACCCCCTTCACAATAGCCACAAACAATATAAAGTACCTGGGGGTAACTCTAACCAAGCAAGTAAAGGACCTATATAACAAGAACTTCAAGCCCATGAAGAAAGAAATGGAAGAGACATTTAGAAGATGGAAAGATCTCCCGTGCTCATGGATAGGTAGGATCAACATAATAAAAATGGCTATTCTACCAAAAGCAATATATAGATTCAATGCAATTCCTAACAAAATACCAACACAATTCTTTATAGACTTGGAAAAAGCTATACTCAACTTCATATGGAACAACAAAAAACCCAGAATAGCTAAATCAATCCTGTACAATAAAAAAGCATCTGGAGGTATCACCATCCCAGATTTCAAGCTGTACTACAGAGCAATAATAATAAAAACAGCATGGTACTGGTATAGAAACAGACCAGTGGATCAATGGAATCGAATTGAAGACCCAAACATGGACCCACACACCTATGGCCAACTAAACTTTGACAAAGAAGCCAAAACCGCACAATGGAAGAAGGACAGCATCTTCAACAAATGGTGCTGGTCCAACTGGATGTCCACTTGTAAAAGAATGAAATTAGACCCATACCTATCACCTTGTACAAAACTTAATTCCAAGTGGATCAAAGACCTTAACATAAGGCCGGCCACACTAAAGATAATAGAAGAAAAAGTAGGAGAAACCCTCGAACTCATTGGCACAGGTGACAACTTCCTGAACAGAACACCAACAGCTCAGGACCTGAGATCAACAAACAATAAATGGGACCTCATGAAACTGAAAAGCTTCTGTAAGGCAAAAGACACTGTCATTCGAACAAAACGGCAGCCTACAGACTGGGAGAAAATCTTCACCAACCCCACATCTGATAGAGGGCTATTATCTAAAATCTACAAAGAACTCAAGAAACTAAATGCCAAGAAACCAAATAATCCAATCAAATAATGGGAGACGGAGCTAAATAGAGAATTCACAAAGGAAGAATCCCTAATATCCGAGAGTCACCTGAAGAAATGCTCAACATCCTTAATCATCAGAGAAATGCAACTCAAGACGACCCTGAGATTCCATCTCACACCTATCATAATGGCTAAGATAAAGAGCTCAAATGACAGCACATGCTGGCGAGGGTGTGGAGAAAGGGGAACCCTCCTCCATTGCTGGTGGGAGTGCAGACTTGTGCAACCACTATGGAGGTCTGTCTGGAGATATCTTAGAAATCTAGGAATAACTTTGCCTCAGGACCCAGCCATACCACTTCTGGGTATACACCCAAAGGACACCTCACGGAGACATAGGGAAGTCTCCTCATCTATGTTCATAGCAGCCTTATTTGTAATAGCTAGAAACTGGAAACAACCCAGATGTCCCTCAACTGAAGAATGGATTAAAAAATTGTGGTACATCTATACAATGGAATACTACTCAGCTATAAGAAACAATGAAATCATGCAATTTGCAACCAAATGGATGGATCTAGAGAAGCTCATCCTGAGTGAGCTAACCCAGACTCAGAAGGATGCACATGGCATCTATTCACTTATAGTAGGATTTTAGCTATATCGTACAGGATATCTGTACTACAACCAACACACCAAAAGGAACATGGACATAAATTTCTTTTTTCTTTTCATTTCTTTTTCTTTTTCCTTTCCCTCTTTTTTCTCTTTCTTTTTCCTCTCTTTTTTTGTTGTTGTTCTTTGTTTTTGTGGGTTTGTGTGTCTGTTGGTTTTTTTTTTTTTTTTTTAGTTTCCCCCCCCGTAGCAAGGAGACACCTTTCACTGGCAGTACTGCCTCGTAGACCCCCGGTGTATGAAGAGGCCCTCAGTCCTCATTTGACTCCTGATCTGTGGTGAGAGACTGGTATGCAGGGACACTCCACCCCAGAGGATCAAGATGGAAGGGTCAGGGAGTAGAGCATGGGAGGGTGGGCCTGGGAAGCAGGAAAAGAGGACAATATGTCAAGGATGTAACCTGTAGCAACAAACAAATAAATTTACTAATTAAAAAAAAAGCAGGTAACAACGTTAATACACTGTAAATAAATTAAAGGACACAGCCATTCAACCTGGTTTTATGAACCTCCAAGTGTCGAAAAAACGTAGAGCTAAGGTAAAATACAGGAGAAATGTGGTGTTAATCCATGCCTTTAACTTCAGCAGAGACGGGAGGAGCACCAAAGTGTTAGTGGACTTATAAATTCTAGAGTTACACGGAAAAGGGTGGTGAGGGTACACACCCTTAATCCCATCATTCAAGAAGAGTACACCCTTAACCCCAACACACTAGAGAAAGAAACAAGCAGATCTCAGAGCTCAAGGTCAGCCTGATACAAAACAAACTCTAAATAAATAAAAACTTTGATCAAGGAGTGGTGGAACACATCTTTAATCCCCTTAGATGGGAACCACAGGTCTTGGATCCCAATATTTAGAATGCAGAGACACACACATAGGATTTGGAAGGACCTAAGTTTAAAAGCTACTTACAAAAGGCCCACACAACACAGACAAATTGTCCTTCAAGACCTCAAAATATATACACTAAAGCTGGTTTAGCTCCAAAATAACAAAATAATTTCTTCTTTAAACCAGATTGAAAGATAACACTTTATATATTGTCAAAAACCAAATTTGCTTCAGGAGAAATATTACCTACCCCCCCCCAAAAAAAAAGAGGGCGATTGTCCCTGAGTGAGGAATAGGGCAGGGCTCTGTTCTTATCATTCCAGGAGAAACAAAGCATCCATTCAAGGAACCCAGGGACAACTGGACAACGGAAACCTCAGCAGAAATCAGAATCAGACACCAAAAGAAGACGAGTGACCCAGATGATTCAGCCTGACAGACTCCCTCAATAGATGTCTCCATCAAAAGCCTACAACCACAACAACTCAATATCGCTAAGACCGTTTAGCTCTACACAATGCCCCAGCCAGAACCTCAGTAAAGCCTGAAAGTTCAGCTTCTGCCTACAAACTCCTTAGGTCATCTAAACAGCTGAGAACAGAAGGACTGAACATAAAAGGATTGTATAAACATTTTTAACCATTTTTCCTTTTTGGTTTGGGCCCCAAACAGGTTTACTACGACCCAAATCAGCAGGAAGTCATTTTAAGAGAGCTTCGTCCCATACCCAGAGGGTGGGGAGGGTGTTTCTCCGCCCCCCCCCCTTTTTTCGGTTATTTGAAGGACAACTGAAAACACTGTTATTTAGGGGAAGAGATTACAAGTTGTTAAATGGTCCTGTTTAATGGGTTTTGGAGGTTAGACCCAGGGTATTCCTTCTTTCCCTTTTCTGTATCCTTCTTTATCTCCTATGTAGGAATGCGCGGACGAGAGAAAAATCGAGACACAGCACAGGAAGGATCAAGAAGAAAGGTCACATTATTGAATATGCCCTTATACCCTTGTATATTGATACAAAATTAATAGTATATTTGGCTAAAGTGGTATTGACCATTGTTTATTGTGCAAAAATAAGATTGTATTGGTCTACATCAGTATTGATATTTGTATATTGATACAAAACTAAGATTATAGTTGGCCACAATGGTATTGACCCTTGTATATGGACGCAATATTAAGATTGTATTGGGCCGCATAGGCATTGATCTTTGTATATTGATACAAAATTAAGAGTATATTTAGCCACATTTGAATAGATCTTTGTATATTGATACAAAATTAAGGTAACGCTTCCTAATGGTATCGTACTTAGAGATACTTAAAAATGAAATGTGAAGTTCTGGCCTCTTGATACCAACCGTCTTAAATTGTTTAGGATAGTTAAGAAAAACAAACTCCTAGTCATGCATGCATGTCACCTTGTTAGCTACTAAGACAGTCTATCACACATATTCTCTAAGCTACTCAGTAATCAAGTTGTTAAGAGACAAGCAACATTTCCTTATCTAAATACAAGAGATAGATAGGGCATCTTCAAAAACCCCAAGAGAGCTGCAGAATATGGCATTCAAAGATGTGGTCTTAAATTAAGATTTTTTTTTTGATATCGTGACATATCAGCTCCTGACAGCACCCCCTATTCTACTCCAGGTGGAGGATGAGCATCGAAGAATCTCCAGTGTGAGATGGTTGAATTAGTGGCAAGCCTATCTCTTGACATGTAAAAACTCCTTGCTTCAACTGCAGACAGACTGCTGTCCAAAAAGGACAAAACTTAGTAGCAGGGAAGTCGACAGCCTAGCTCTGCCAAGACAGGGTAGGTTAGTCCTTCATAATCCCTGCTCTACAATAAATGTCTGTCAGAGAAACAGGACCAAAAGGCTGAAGACTGATGCTGGAATGTATGGAGAGAAAATGGGAACTGTCCAGGTAGTCACTGGTTTGTCATTTCTTAGTATTGGAAGCTGCAGGCCCTGCACTTCCTATACAATCAGATATATTTATCCTTCTCAGCTCTCTGAGGTGGTTGAAGAATAGACAGCTTGAGTCTTATAGCTAAATTTTGAGTTGTTTAGGAATCAAGAGGGCATTCTAGATCTAAGAAGATGGTTATAATAGTGATGCAAGTTAGTATGAAAACTAAGTCAGTTATAGAACTTTAAACTCATGGAGATGGTTAGAAGGTAGAAGGTTAAAGTCAGGGGCCAAATATGTATGAACTGGACATTGGGAAGGTATACTGGGCCATTTAACTCTCATAAATGTGGCATATTTAATTCTGGTGTTTTGTATAGAATTTACTGTTATAAGGGAAAGAACCATTTGTTGGAATGAAAAGAGAAGCTGTTGGGGGGGAAGAGGGTGGAAGGGTGGGACAGGAAGGGGGAATAGGGAAGGGTTTGCAACTGAGATGTAACTTGAAAAAAAAATAAAGTACTTATTAAAAAAAAAAACAAATTTGCTCCAGGAAAAATATTACCTGACCCCCCCCCAAAAAAAAAGGTAATTGTCCCAGAGTTAGGATTAGGGCAGGGCTCTGTTCTTATCTTTCCAGGAGATTTAAAGCATCCATTAAAGGAATCCAGGGACAACTGGACAACGGAAACCTCAGCAGAAAACAGATCAGACACCAAAGAAGACGAGTGGCCCAGATGATCCAGCCTTGCAGACTTCTTCAATAGCAGTTTCCTCAAAAGTCTACAACCACAACAACTCAAAATCACTAAGATCGTTCAGCTCCACAGACTACTCCAGCCAGATCTTCAGTAAAGCTCTGAAGATCAGCTTCTGTCTATAAACTTCTTAGGACATCTAAATAGCTGAGCACAAAAGGACTGAACATCAAATGATTCTATTAACATTTTTAACCATTTTTCCATTCTTATTTGGGCCCCAAACAGGTTTACTACGTCCCAAATCATCAGGAAGTCATTTTAAGAGAACAATGTCCCATCTCCAGAAGGTGGGGAGGGTGTTCCCCCCACTTTGGTTATTTGATAGATAATTGAAAATTTTGTTATTTAGGGGAAAAGACTACAAGCTGTCAAATGGTCTTGTTAAATGGGTTTTGGAGGTTAGACCCAGGGACTTCTCTCTTTTTCTTTTCTGTATCCTTCTTTCTCTCCTATATAGGAGTGAATAGACTTGAGAAAATTTTTTTTTTCTTTACTGGTCATGACTGTATCATCTTGGGCCTTTGCTATAAAGGAGAATTCTAAGCCTGACCAACAAATACTAAAGCAGACTACATTTTAACCACATCTCCAGTGAATTTAGGGGCCAGGCATTGATGTTTGGGAACAACAGGTGTATGAGTCCTTACAATGTAGTCCGGTTCTTGTGTTTAATTTTCTCCCATTATCTCCCAATGTTTCTCATCAGATTTTAGCTTTGATTGGGGAACCTTGGTTCTATGTATGCCTTTGTTAGTTTCATCTTGCAACAGGATGGTGGTCCTACCTCAGATTTATTTCAGAAGGAAATATGTATTAAGACTTCTTAACTTTTTTTCTTTCAGATTCTTAAGTGATGAGGAATGTTGGTAGAAAAAAAATGAAAACCTTTCATTTTTATAATTAAGTCATTATGCTCCTTTAAAAGATGAAAACCTTAGGTGCACAGTACATCACAATTCGTAACATGCAATAGTCTGGAATCTGAATGAAGCTGCTTTCACAATGAGTTTGTTGGTTTTGTTTGCCATGGTGGATATTAACTTTGTAAAATAATTTCTCTTACTTTTTGACATCATAATTACATTATTCCCCCCCCCCAAAGCCTCCCATGTACCCACTTTATCCTCTTCAAACTCATGGCCTCTTTGTTTTATTAATTGTTTATATATATATATGTGTGTGTGTGTGTGTGTGTGTGTGTGTGTGTGTGTGTGTGTGTGTAACTAAGCACATAGGTAATCCCTGCTCGGTCTGCATAATGATACTTGTATGTATGTTTTTAAGGATGACCATTTGGTGTTGGATAACCAGTAGATATATGCTTTCCTGAGGAAGACTATTTCTCTCACTCTAAATACTCCTTAGTTGTTTGTAGTTCTACTTTTGAGTTCAGTATCAAGAATTAAATGAAGTCCCACTGCAAACTTAGCAAGCATTGCCAGGATTATCTCAGGTTCACTACTTGTTTGAGTTTGAAAAAAAATTTTAGTTGTTATGAATCCAGAAACCTTTTTCAGTTGCCAACTATGTCATGATCCCATAGGGAGTCACATCTCATAGTTTAAGCAGCTGGGATTTAGATCTCTAGCCATGAATCATTTTTTAATTAACTCAGACAAAACTGTCCTAGTCAAAGGCATATGGTTGTGAAATTTCATATGTACCATTTGTCTAAATTTGTCACAATTTCCATATCTGAGGGGAAATAATATTATAAAGTAGAATTATGATTATTAAAATTGTAATATCTTACTCCATTGGTTATTTATTAGCATAAAGTGTTACCCTAAGGGACCAATTTGGACTTCTCTTAGGCATCCAAATCCACGGTGGCCAGTAGAATACCCTACCATGGTCCTCCAGAGAACTATGGGCTATTTGGAATTTCAGTTCTGTAGCACTTCTTATAAAAATTCATGCAGGGATAGAATTGGTCGATTTTTTTTAAGGAAAATTCATATAAACAAAGTTTCTTATGCTTGGGGCAATGAACCTTCCAAATATGTCACCAGGAAAAGAATTTCTATGTATGCTACTGCCTTCTTATTCCACTGTGCTTTGTTCTGCTTGAGAAAACCCTGGCCTTCTGAAGATCATAGCAATGTCCTTTGAGATATGGATATAAGAGAAAACAGTTATACTAGACTTAGAGAATTAAGAATGCTGTTTCTTGTGTCATAATTTTATATTTGGCTTTGGATCCCTACACAGCTTTGTATAATGAAGGCAGCAGCAGTAACAACAAATTATAAATTGTTTGTATATTTTAATTTCATGGCTAAATACAAATAAGAAAAGTAACAAAAATTGTTGTTCCCTTAAATGATACTTTCACTTTCTAAACTAACTACTTCATTTTAAGTTCACATGAGCTAGAAATTTAACTTAAAATTCAGTTTAAAGATCTGTGTAATAATTATTACTAAATAAGCAACTATTCTGATGATTTCCAGTACAAAGATGGACTATGTTCTGTTTAATCACATTCTCTGACTGAATCCTTTAAGGTGAGTAATTAAAGAATTCACTATGTTGTCATTTACTTCTGATAGTCCTTTAGGTAATGCACAAACTTTATATTACATATGAACACATACATAACAGAGAGTATGTACAGAATATGTTTAATGGAGTATTGTTTTGATATGCTTTCTTATACACACAGAGACATACATATAAGAAATACACAGGAAATATTTTTCAGTACTTTTTCCTGCATTTTTTTTTTAATTATGCCCCATAATCCAAGAAGCTATTTGATGATTGGATTTTTTATGCTATGATTGAGGTTGTATAGAAATAAAGTATCTGTGCAAATTTTTCTTAAAATTATAAATGTTGGTACTGTGCTTATCATCAATATGTAGGTATCAGTCTGTCTAATTTTATTTTGTTAAAACAAAACAGTAGGACAAAAATAACTGGTGAAGTGAGTATGTGTTCTCAAATAAAAGTTCAAATTGAAACATAAGATTTCTAGAAAATTTTTTTCTAATTCTTTTAATTTCAATGGAAAAGCATCATATAAACACAGGAAGAAATTTTAGGCAGTGATTATATATCTATTTATACACAAACAACACAAACATAATGAAGGAAAATTATTATTTATGTTTTACAAAATATGTTCTATAGAAAACATGTTTTCACTTGTACAAAATAAAAACATGTATCTCTGCAGTAAGATGTAGAGTCCTTTGGGTATATTCTAAGAGTGATTCTGGTGGCTCTTTTATTTTTAATTTTTTTGTTTCTTTTCTATGTTTATTTATTAATTCAAGTTACATCTCCATCATAGCCCCTTCCCTGTACTCCTCCCAGTCTCACCCTCCCACCCCCTTCCCCTTCTCCCCCCTATCCTACTCTTCAGTATGAGGTGCCCCCACCTATCAGCCCCTCTCAGTACAGCAGTCATATGAGGATTAAGAGCTTCCTTTTGCTCTGGGGGCCTACATGGCAGCTCTGATAGGGTAAAACTTTCCACTAACAAGTAACAAAGTCCATATTCCTATTTCTTTGGGT
This sequence comes from Lophiomys imhausi, assembly GCA_907164525.1. Taxonomy (NCBI): domain Eukaryota; kingdom Metazoa; phylum Chordata; class Mammalia; order Rodentia; family Muridae; genus Lophiomys; species Lophiomys imhausi. The sequence continues at coordinate 4,088,078 of CAJQZJ010032464.1, forward strand.
CTGTTGATTGTAGGATAGCTATCCTGTACTATATGGCTAAAATCCAGCTTTAAGTGAATACATGACATGTGCATCTTTCTGGATCTGGGTTGGCTTACTCAGGATGAGCTTTTCTAGCTCCATTCATTTGGTTTCAAATTGCATGGTTTCCTTGTTTCCGATAGCTGAGTAGTATTCTATTGTGTTCTGGTGGCTCCTTTAGATCTATTTTCAGCTTTTTGAGGAAGTGCCAAACTGATTTCCATAGTGGCTGTACCAGTTTGCACTTCTAGCAGCAAAGAATAGGCATTCCCCTTGCCCACATTTTCATCACTGTGTGCTGTCATTTGTTTTATTAATCTTGGCTATTCAGACTTGGGTAAGATGAAACTTTAAATTAGTTTTGATTTTAATTTCACCTATAGCCACAGACTTTGAACATATTTTTTTATTAATTAATTTTTTTCAAGATACAGCTTGATCAATGTCTTCCCCTCCTCCCCTCCAGGTCCCACACTTCCCTCCTCCCTTTTCCCCATCTCCATTTTCTCCTTTTCCTCAGATATGGGGAACTCCCACATATAAAACCCCATCAGCTCATCAGTCACGTGAGGGCTAAGAGTTTCCTTTTGTAATGGGGCTTGATATGGCTGGCCAGCTAGGGCAAGGTGTTCCACTGACAAGCAATAGGGTCCATGATTTGCTTCTAGGAGGAGTTTTTCCTTGGATAGTTATGTTAGGTTCCTGTTTGTTTGGGTCTGTGGGTTGTAGGACTTTGAACATTTTAAAAAAGTGTTTCTTAGTCATTTGTGTTTCTTTTGAGAACTCTGTTTAGTTCCATGCCTCATCTTAAAAAAAATGTGTTATTGGTTTTCTTGATGTTTAGCTTTTAAAGTTCTTTGTATATTCTAGATACTAATTTTCTGTTAGATTTTTTTCCTGTTCTGTATGCTGCCTCTTCATTCATGTGATGGTGTCCTTTGTTAAAATTTTCAGTATTGACTATAGCCAACAAACACCAAGGCTGAGACAAACTTTAATCCTAAACCTCTGAAACTTGCTCTTCTAATTTGCAGTCTTCTGATACTTCCTCTCTACTCTTTGTCCTCCTTTTTCTACATTATCCTTCCTTGTCTTTGTCAAACTCTTCCTGTTTCTCTTCATTTTATTTTCTTTCACCTAACCAAATGACCTTTTCTAATCTTCCTGTGAATTTTCTCTTCTTATTTCCTTCCTTTTCTCTCCAGTAACTTGCTTATCCTTTTGAAAATCATTTTTAATGTAGTTTAGAAACACTGAACAAATTTCAACTGTCCTCCATAATTTCTAGAATATTTCACATCATTCTTTCTCTTTAATATAATTTCTTCTCTGTATGGCTCTTCAATTCTCATTATTCCTTTTGGTCTTTTATATCATCTCTATGATGTGTAGAAAGCTGCTTCACCTAAGCCATTACAAAGCTCTTGACTTTCAACACTCAGAAATCTCTAGTAACTCATTCAACTATGTTCTTTTTATTGGCCTCTGTCACTGGAGAGAAACATATTTATGATTAAGCCTTAGTAGATCCAGAAAACTATGTTCATGTCTCCTGCTTATTTTGTGATAATAACAAAAAGAGGAGTGCATCTAAATTCTCAATCTAAATTCTAAAAGAGCTTCCACAGTTACAAAAATCTTTGATTCCTGTTTTATTAAATATCCAGTTTATGTCTTAAAACAATACCTAGTATGGGCTCAACATTATGAATCATTGCCAATTTGTCTTTGTCCTCATAGTAACTTCTAATGCCCATTTACTCATACTGGTTAACTTCACATACATTTAAAAATTATCTGGAGAAAATTTAAGAGGTACATTATTGTTTGAAAACTTCCCAATCAGTTTCTGTAGTTATATCTTATAATCTACATTTTGCACAGATGTTTCCAGATTTCTCTGATATAAAATCTGCTTTAGGAGCTTCTGTATAGAGTAAGACCTTTCTAATACTGTTGAATCTAGTTTCTCTTACCAGAACCCCATTTTGTTGCTACTATATAATTAATTAAAATTAATTTTGAGATATTTTCTTCTGACATTATTCTATTATGTTTTCATTGCATCAAGAACATATATTCTAATTGAATAAAACTATACATCTCAACTCAATTTATATAATTCAGGTTGCTTTAAACATCTTTAAACTACCTCCGGTGTAAGTGAAAGCTCTTAGCCCTCATAGGACTGCTAAGCTGAGGGGGGGCTGATATGTAAGGACACCCCACACCAGAGGAGTAGGATAGGTGGGAGAAGGAGGAGAGGGAAGGTGGGACTGGGAGGGGTGGAGGTAGGGGACTGTGATGGAGATGTAATTGAAGTAATACATAAAAATAAAAAAAGAAAAAAAATTAAAAATGGAAAAATATCATAGCAACAAAGATTTTATGATTTTCCTATCAAACCAATGGTATGTTTAGAAGTTATCATGTATTGTTAAGTCTATTATAATATTTACATGTTAAAATTTTATCAATGAATTGAAATTATTACTTAAAATTCAAGAATAATTTCCATTTATTATAGCCAAACTGAACAAAATTCAATAATCATTCTCATCAATATATTGCATTTAAAATCCATTAACAAATTTCACTTTACAAAGTCCTTATTAGAATACCATGTAACATTTGTTGCTTTTCATTTCAAGGACATCTAATGAGAACATGGGAACAGAGAATACAACACTGCTGACAGAATTTGTTCTCACAGGACTCAGTCACCAACCACCATGGAAAATCCCCTTATTTCTGATGTTCTTGGTGATCTATCTCATCACCATTGTGGGAAACCTTGGTTTGATCACTCTCATCTGGAATGACCCTCACCTTCACATCCCCATGTACTTATTTCTTGGGTGTTTAGCACTTGTTGATACTTGGTTATCATCCACAGTGACACCAAAGATGCTTCTCACCTTCATAGCGAAGAGTAAACTCATCTCTCTCTCTGAGTGCATGGTGCAGTTTTTTTTCATTTGTAATGTGTGCAACCATGGAATGCTTTCTCTTGGCAGCAATGGCCTATGATCGCTATTCAGCCATATGCAAACCTTTACTATACCCAGTGATCATGACAAATAAACTTTGTGTACGTCTACTTGTCTTGACCTTTGTAACTGGAATTCTTCATGCTTCAATTCATGAAGGCATGTTATTCAGATTAACCTTCTGTAATTCCAACATAATACATCACTTTTACTGTGATGTTATGCCATTGTTAAAGATTTCCTGTACTGACCCTTCTCTTAATTACCTAATTGTTTTTATTTTTTCTGGCTCAATCCAAGTATTCACTATATCAACTATTCTGGGCTCTTACACATTTGTTCTCTTTACAATCTTAAAAAAGAAATCTGTCAGAGGTATTAAGAAAGCCTTCTCCACATGTGGAGCCCATCTCTTATCTGTGACTTTATATTATGGCTCTCTTCTCTTCATGTATCTGCTTCCTGCATCTCAAAAAGTTCAGGATGAAGACATGATGGATTCTGTATTCTATACTGTCATAATCCCAGTGATGAATCCAATTATCTATAGTCTGAGAAACAAACAAATCAAAAATTCACTACAAAAGTTCTTAAAGAGTAATGTTTAGGTCTCATGTTACTACCTGTTATCTTTTTGTGAAAATATTACAAATGTATGCTGACTTAACATGGTTGTAGATTTTCATAGTCAAAAGTATTTTCCAGTTGTACCTGTTCTAGCATTTTATGAACAAATGTGTAAGTACACATTTTTTCAATTACTTCCACACATATTTTCAATCCTGCAAAGATTATAATCAAATATTATATTATGATAAAATAAATGTAACAACATTTCAAACTGATTTACATTTTCTTTATTGTGGCTTCAGAGGATGTAGGAGAGTAGGCTCTCTGAAAAAGACTTCAGTGTGATTTTTTTTAGAATGGAAGTTCATATCACAATTACCTGTGTTAAAATGCAGTTTTGTGTTTCAGTTAGAGATGGAAGTATCTAACTTATGACTAGATGTGTGATATATTAAAAACATACTAGAAATCTTATTTATTATTAATATGTTACTAGTTTATTAACTTGGATAGTAAAAAAGATTCATTATTCTTTCTTTTTTAAAATTTATTTATTTATTGCTTCAGGTTACATCTCCATCATAGTGTCCTCTCAGAGACATTCCAGTGAAATTCCAGTATTGACAAAGTAGCAGAAACCAGAGGCTGTGCCAGTTCAATGAGTCATTTTAATGAACATTTGTGGGACACACTGAGACACACTGCAGCTTTCACAATGAGATTTTATTTTTTATGCTGCGACAGATTGTAAGGGTGGAGGTTGGGTCTGAGGGGATGTGGGAGATGAGAGGGAACAGGGTACATGATGTGAAATTCACATAATAAAAGTTTTCCCCATACATTACAGCATCAATCTTCAGCCATTTGGCCCCATTTCTCTGACAGACATTGGTTGTAGAGCAGGAATTATGAAGGACTTTCCTACCCTGTCTTGGCAGAGCTAGGCTGTCGACTTACCTGCTTCCAAGTTTTGTCCTTTTTGGACGGAAGTCTGTCTACAGTTGAAGCAAGGGGTTTTTCTTGCCAAGAGAATGGCTTATCACCAATTTAATCATCTCCCACTGGAGATTCTTCGATGCTCATCTTCTACTTGGAGTAATATAGGGGGTGCTGTCAGGAGCTGAGAAAATGGGAACTGTCCAGGCAGCCACTGGTATGTCATTTTTTAGTTTTGGAAGCTGCAGGCCCTGAACTTCCTATATAATCAGATATATTTATCCCTCTCAGGTCTCTGAGGTGGTTGAAGAATAGATACCTAGAGTGTCATAGTTAAATTTTGAGTTGTTTAGGAATCAAGAGGGTGTTCTGGATCTAAGAAGATATTTTTAAAATTATGAGGCAAGTTAGTATGAAAGCTGAGTTAGATATAGAACTTTAAACTCATAGAGATGGTTAGATAGTAGAATGTTAAAGTCAGGTGCCAAATACATATGGACTGGACATTGGGAATGTATGCTAAGCCATATAACTCTTATAATCAAGGCCTATTTATTTCTGTTGTTTTGTATTGTATTTATAGTTATAAGAAAAAGAACCATTATTTGGACTGAAAGGGAGAGCTGTTGGGGGGAAAAATAAATACCTTAAACTAAAAAAAAAAAAAAAAGAAGGGAAGAGGATGGTGGGGCTGAGGGGGAGGAGGGTGGAAGGGTGGGACTGGAGGGGGGAGTAGGGAGGGGATTGTGATTGAGATGTAACTTGAAGAAATAAAAAATAAATTATTAAAAAAAAGTTTTCCATAATAAATTAAAAAAAAGAATTGGTTTGGGTTGTGTCCTAGCTATGGCAGAATATCGTTAAATATATTTCATAATATGTCAAAAACTCTTTAAAGGATATCACTGATTTGTTTCATTGGTTGACTGACTCTTTTAAAATGGGATTTATGTATTTAGTGGGAATTACAGCTTGTGATAAAACAACCTAAGCTGCTATTTATTGATAGTTTTTAATTCAGTAATGTCAATAAAGTTGATTTGGGATCATATTTAGAAAATTTATGCTCTGAAATAGTGTTTTTTAATATATCTAAATAAAATATATAGATATATACATCAAAATGAAGTTTCTACAAGTTCTAAACTAATTATTTTATTATGAGTAAGGGAATAATAAGATATATACCACGTGCTTTTATTTTTCCCCGTGTTTGGTGAGATAAAGATAGTATTCAATATAGCATTTAATTCAAAGGTTGAAGTACAATGACAATTTGTTAACATTCTATCTAGATCTGATATTGACAGTGAAATTATCTATCCAAATCCTATGGCATTATTTAAGCATAGTTAGTGTGAGGAACTTATTTTTCTTAAAAAATATATTATTTAGCAACATGAGCCAATTTTGGACTATAATTCTCCAAGTTCGTTTAAAAGACATCCATTTGTTTGAAGAATATTATTTTGCTTCCTTGATAATGTTTATCCCAGAACAAAACCACAAATGTGAACAGCCAAGACAATATGCCTTCACCAGAACCCAGAAATCCTATTACAGTAAGCCATGAGAAATGTAATGAAGCTCAAGCATGAGATACAGATTTCAAAATTACAACTAAATGTGTTCAAGAACCTTAGTGAGGATATGAATAAATCCTTTTAATGAAGATCCTGGAGACACAAAGAAACATTTGAGTGAAATAATTAAAGAGTTCAAGATATGAAAGTATAAGTAGAATAACTAAAGAAAACCCAACTGAAATAAAAATAGAAAAGAAAAATGAAGAATTCAAATAGAACCTCAGATGTAAACCTCACCAACATATTACAAGACACAGAGTAGGAAATCTCAGGTAAAGAAGACAAGGTAGAAGAAATAATTCGACCATGTTAATTTAAATGTTAACTTTTAAAAAACTCCAGGCACAAAACTTTCAGGAAATTTGGAACAGCATGAAAGACCAAATATACAAATAAGAATAGGGATAGAGGAAGGAAATGAAAACAGACAAAGCCATAGAAAATATTAACAAAATTGGCTACAAATTTGGAGACAAAGCAAGCCTCAACATACATAATAAAACTGAAATCCTATTTGAACTCACCTTGTATCCTATCTCACCAACACAGATTAAAGCTAAATATCAACAAAAACAGAAGTATGCAAACTTATAGAAACAAAACAACTCACTATTAAATAGGTCAAGAAATAAATCAAGGAAGATAGCAAAATCTTTTTAGTACAGAATGAAAATGAAAACACAACATACTCAAACCTATGGGGCACAGTGTAGATATGTGGAGGTTTGAATAGGAATGGGCCCATAGACTCATGTGTTTGAATGCTTGGCCATATGGAATGGCCTTGTTGGTGTAGGTGTGGCCTTGTTTGAGGAAGTGTGTTACTGTGGGGGTGGGCTTTGACATCTCCTATACTGAATCTATGCCCACTGTGACACACAGTCTACATCTCCTGACTGTGGATGAAGATGTAGGACTCTCAGCTCCTTCTCCAGCACCACGTCTGCCTGAATTCTGATATATGTGGATAATGATAATGGACTAAACTTATGAAATGGTAAGTCAGCCCCAATTAAATGTTTTCCTTAATAAGATTTGCCTTGATCGTAATGTCTCTTCACAACAATAGAAACCCTAACTGAGACAGTGGTTCTAAGAAGCAAGTTTATAGCACAAAGTGACTACATAAAATAAAGGAGAGATCCCATATAAATAACACAAGGGACCTGTTAGTAGTGGCAGGTATAGTTGGTCTAAGATAGACACTGGAGGTTATGGAGTGTGTGGCTAGATGTAGATGTTGAATACAGAGAAGTGACCTGTTTTCTATGGCAGATATAGTACAGGCTAGACACAGGAGAAGGTTGTAAAGTTTATGGCTGGATACAAAGGTTCCTACCTTTGTATATAGAGAAGAAGGGAACTGTGGTGGTGGTAGGTAGGGTAGATTCAGACGAGACACTATGGGGCACATGAGGGAGTGGCCATGCTAGGTTAGGCCATTGGAAATACAGTCCTGTTAGATTTTGTGGGCTGGGAGAAACTTGGAGAGGGACGTGAGGGAAATGTCACTTTTATTGGTGTGGGCCCTTGAGAAAGAAATGGGATGTCCCTGAAATATATTTTCAATTGTTAATATTCAAGTCTCTTACTGAATTGAAAAATCTATCAATTTATCCTAGTTGGTCTGCCTTGCTAGGGCCCAGAGCAAGAGGAAGCTTAGTCCTCATGCAACGTGATGAAGCAAGGTGGGCTGATAAGTGGGGGCTCCCCTCATCCAAGAAGTAGGAGAGGGAGTAGGAGGAGATGGGGAAGAGGGCAGGAGGGTTGGACTGGATGGGGAGGAGAGAGGGGGTGGTGATCTGGATGTAATTTGAATAAATTAATAAACTAAAAAGAGAGGAAATTTATGATGTTAAAGTGTGTGATACTCTGTGGGACCAATTTGACATTTCATAGGGGTCCAAATTTGTGATGCTCAGGAAAGCAGCCTTACCTGGTTCTCCAGAGTACAGTTAGGCCAAATGGGAATTTAATTCTCTAGTCCATCCTTTTCTAGAAAAGACTTGCAAGAGTACAATCTGAATCTTGTTTTGAAGAGAGGAGTTCATATAAACAATATATTTATGTTTGGGCAGTTAAATCTCCAAAATGAATCACTGTGGAAAGAATTGCTACCCACATTACTGCCTTCCTGTGCTGTCGTATTCTTTTCTGATTTAGAAAGGCTAACATGTTTTAAGGACCTCAGTGGTTAATCAAATTATGTGTAAGTGAGAAATGAGTTCTATATCTATCGTGCTTTCTACAGATATTAAAGAATGCTTTTTATTACATTATAATTTTATGTTTGGCTTTGGATTCCTACAGCTAGATATAAATGAAAAGTACAACAAAGGATTCCCTACATATTTTAACATCATTGCTCAATATGAATACGCAAAATAGCTTGAACTGTTCTTTTTAATGGTGATTTTTAAAAATGTTTTAATCTTGCCATAATGACTTTTAAGATCTCATGCAGCTAGTATTTTAGTTGATTTTCCCATCATCTGTGACTTAAGTATGTGATTTATGCAGCAAGTTCTGGAGGGTAGCCAAGAATAATGGATAAAGGCTCTGGTGTTGGGGGAGGGGGAGGTTGGTGTGACCTTACTGACAAACAACTCAAAAAAGAGGTTACCCTTTCATGATACTGTAGTTTTTATTTGCTGGCATTGAGATTTCTGGTTGGGGTTTTGTACCCTCTCTATTGTAAGGTAATTCCATTAAACTTATTTTGTGCTTATCTTTTTTTCTCATTATAGTGACCACTTCTCTCTTTGTAATCTCCACTCATTTATCTTTAGTAGAAAAACTCTCTACAGCAGCCATGGTGCTTGACAAATGACAATGTCCTCCACATTTCTTAGACTATTTTCAGCATTCCTCTACCATGTAGCTATCTATTTTTTTCTCTATTTCTTCTGTTTTCCAACATTGGCTCTATCATGTGCAGAAAACTGTTTCATCAAAGGCCTTAAAAATCCGTATTTTTCAACCTGCAGAGATTTAAAGTCAATTGTACTTTACCTTTTTTTCCTCCTACTTTTGCTTTCTAAGGAATTGAAACCTTAAACTATCCATTTATGTCCTGCTCAGCGTATGTTTACATATTTTCATTGGATTAACAGGCACCTGGTTACAACAAGAAATATTTCTTAGGCAATGAGATTGGCTCTAACTTAGAAATTATGGAGGAGAGTGGAATAACTCACTAGACAGAAAGTAAGGGAAGAGGTCAGATATTATTATTAAGCCTTGGTAGATGAACTCTCCAGTTCATGATAAACACAGCAAGCTAATGCATCTATTTTCTCAAGATCAAATTTAAAAGACTCCATACAAAGTTCACAAATCAGGTGTTTTCCTAATTAGCATGCCACACATCATTGCTTAGTAATAGGTCTGTATTGTGAAATTTTTGTGATTTACCATGCTCTCTAATTACCCCCAGTGTCCTAACACATATATATTTGATTTCTTGTAATTTAAAGCCACTTGGATATGTTTTTTAAATGCAGCCTCTTGGACCCTTGTTTGTACTAATGCATCTGTTTCTACAGTTACGTTTTGCACAACGGTTTCCCAAAAATTCTGATTCATACTCTGCTTTGAGAGTCTCTGAATTCAGTAAAGACTTCCTAATATTGTTGCATCCAGTTTCCCATACCAGAAACTTATTTCTTGCTACTACTGTGTAATTACTTTAGAACTAATTTTGAAGAATTTTTCCAGCAGCTAACAATTTTTATTTTTCACCTTCAAGTTAGTCACTATATTCCAGTTGGTTGAAGCCATTCATTTCTGTGTAAGTTATAGTACAGGTACATAAAACATCTTTTCTCTAGACTCATAACCTACAATTTAGATGCAAAAACTTCTACTCAGACAAATGAAACTTCTATACATTTTAAAAATGGTAAAAGACATCCTGTTTTCCATGAATCTGTTGGTACATTCACATTTAAATTTTGGATCATGAAATTACATCATTCTTTAATCTCAAGAATAGTTTCCATGAATCATGATAACATTAGATACAATAAAAGGGCATTCTTGTAAGTATATGGATGCGCTTAAGTTATACTATTCAGAAATGTACCTTCCAAACTCATAGTGAATGATGTGTTACTTTCACTGCCTTTGATTTCAGGGACATCCAGTGAGGACATGGGAATAGAGAATACAACACTGCTGAAGGAGTTTGTTCTCACAGGTCTCACTCAGCTGCCACAGTGGAAAATCCCCCTGTTCCTGCTGTTCTTGGTGATCTATCTCATCACCATTGTGGGGAATCTTGGTCTGATCACTCTCATCTGGAATGACCCTCACCTTCACACTCCTATGTACTTATTTCTTGGAAGTTTAGCATTTGTGGATACTTGGTTGTCATCCACAGTGACACCGAAGATGCTACTAGAATTTTTTGCCAAGAGAAAGTTGATCTCCTTCTCTGAATGCATGATACAGTTTTTCTCATTTGGAATCAGTGCAACCACAGAATGTTTTCTCTTGGCATCAATGGCTTATGATCGCTATGTAGCCATATGCAAACCTTTACTCTACCCAGTGATCATGACAAATAGACTCTGTCTACGTCTTTTAATATTGTCCTTTGCTGGTGGGTTTATTCATGTTTTGATCCATGAAGGCCTTTTATTAAGACTAACTTTCTGTGATTCTAATGTAATACATCACTTTTATTGTGATGTTATGCCATTGCTAAAGGTTTCCTGTACTGACCCTTCCTTCAATTACCTGATGCTTTTTATTTTCTCTGGCTCAATTCAGGTATTCAGTATTTTGACTATTCTTATCTCTTATACACTTGTTCTGTTTTCAATACTGAAGAAGAAATCTATCAAGGGCATAAGGAAAGCCTTTTCCACCTGTGGAGCCCATCTCCTATCTGTGTCTTTATACTATGGCTCTCTTCTATTTATGTATGTGCGCCCTGCATCTCCACAAGTAGATGATCAAGATATGATGGATTCTGTATTTTACACTGTCATAATTCCTGCACTTAATCCAATTATCTACAGTTTGAGGAACAAGCAGGTAAAAAATTCACTGGCAAAAATTTTCAAGAAAAATGCATAAGTATCATATTATTATCAGTTATAGTTTTATTAAAACACCACAAAATCATGCAGGATGCATGTAGCTAAACTTTGTTTATTTGAAATATTTGCAATGTATTTATCCTAGAAGGTATTTCTTGCTGGTTTGTGTGTATATGAATGTATGAAGTATATGTGTATGGTATATGCATATTTATGTGCATAGTTACATTTGACCATGCACACATATGTGAAGGCCAAAGGATTTTACTATGCATCCTGCTCTATAAACATATTTTCTTGAAAGAGATCTTTCTCTAGAGCTAGGTTCACATTCTGCTAATCCACACAATCCTCTTTTTTATATACCAAACACCAATGATGTTACAGGCATATGTGGGGACATGATATACTCAACAATGAAATCTGAAGTCCTTTCCTACTGACATTTGTATGCTGTATTGCTGAGGCGGCAAACATAGATATTCATCTTGTGCAATGAGTGGTCTTACCCACTATACATATCTCTGTTCTCCAGAGATGGCATTTAAATGAATCTTGTCTATGTATCTATTTTCTTAAAATATTTAAAATGACACAAAACTGACTGCCTGGACAATCCTCAGTTTCTCTCTATAATGTTGTACTATCTGCCTTCAGTCTTGTGGCCCAATATCTCTGACAACCATTAATTATAAATAAGGAAGTATAAAGGACTTTCCCACCCTGTCTTTGCAGAGCTAGGCTGTCAACTTCCCTGCTTCCAAGTTTTGTCCATTGTTGGTAATGCAAGTTAGGATGGGAATTGTGTTAGGTATATACATTAAACTCATTGAGATAGATAGATAATAGAATATTATTATTAGTTGCCAAATACATATGGACTGGATATTGGGAATGTATGTTATACTTTATAATTTTCATAATTGTTTCTTAACTGTTCTTACTGTATTGAATTATATTGTATTTATTGTTATAAGAAAAAATAGCCTTTTAATGGACTGAAATGGGGAGATGTTGAGGAAAAAAGATACACCTTAAACAAAAAATTAAAGTGAATTGTAAATAAAACAAATACTTTTAATAAAATATTCCAGTATAGTAAAATATATACAACACAAATCAAATTAAAACAATGTTACAGGTTTGTATGTTCTTCACTATGACATTGTAAATACATTAGTTGTTGTAATAATGTATTTCCTGTGAAAAGGACATGAGCATGAAGTCATTGACAGCATGGAGACTCATAACACATTTACATGTTGTGTGAGGAAGTTCTATGTTTCTTTAAACAGACACAAACTTAGAGAATATTGCAAGAAATTTGAAAAGGTCTTTCATCAAATTCTGTGGGGACATGATGACTTCCACTTCTTATAGCTTTTCAACTTGCAGTTCCCACAGAGAAGAAAATGACATGGGAGTGGAAGAGTAATATTTATGACTATGGGTATACTATCAAAGGCTGTTCTGTGCGTAGAGTGCTGCACATCTTAAATCTCCATCTAAGCTGCCTCTGAGGTCCCCCTTAACCTCCATATTTTATCAACATTCATAATGCTTCACTAAATAAGGGAGCTAAGAGTTTTCATGAAAGAATTAAGTTGGGAAATTTTATTGAGGATATGAAGTTGTAAGAGGAAAGAAAGGCCTCAATATCCTATATTTTATAATTATGAAGTTATTTGGGTTAGACACAGGTTACTTAAGAGTTACTAAAGTGTATAGTTGAGGAAAATATGCTCCAAGCACATCTTACCTAAGATCAAATAGTTGAAAGGTGTCGTGAATTTTCATAGTACCTGGTGGCTTTTTGAAACAGTTGGGGTAAGGAGCAAAAAGTGATATTTACAATCTGATCACAGAAATGGGGTGGGAAGGGGAAACAAGATGAAAAGAGGATAAAGGGCAATTGCATGATACAAGTAATCTGATAGAGGAAATAGAAAAGGGGAGCTACTTGAGGAGGGAGGGAGGTAAATACAGAAGAAGGAAAGAAGTGGGTAAAATAAAAATGTAGACATCAGAAAATACCACAAGAAATCATATTATTAACTACTCACCTAAAAAAGAACTATAACACACACACAGACACACACACACATATGATTTATTTAATGAACTTTTCTCATTGGGCTGATGAACTTAAAGACCTACTCAACAATAGGGAAATCATGCATAGTGCTAGAAACCTAATTAATTACTCAATGCTAGTGAAATCAGGGTTATTGGATTTATTAATTTATTAAACCAGTGTAACCCCTAAGAATAATCTATAAACATTTTGTCCTTATAAGCATAGATACATGTAGTCTTCATCCCTTATCAAGGAAACTTCTCTTTTTAACAGACAAAGATAACTACAGAAAGCCACAACCAATCAAAATGCAGGGTTCTGGACAGCCTAGTCTACAAAGCACTCCTGCATCAAGGGCTTATGAATCATTGCAGAACAGGGGTGGAAGGATTGCAAGATTAGACCATTTTATGTGAGATTCTGTCTCTTAGTGATACCAGAAGGTATACCTATAAAGACCCAACACCATGACTGCCCACATGTGAGCTGAACAAGGAGGACACTAATGAACATGCCAAACTGTATGAGAAAAGTCCATGAGACCCCAACCCTACACAAAGAACTACAGGCAACCAAGTGAAGCTTGGAGCAAGTGAGATGATCCTACCCAGGGAAGAGCACATCAATTCGTTATCTACTGCTAAATGGTCAACCCTGAAAATATACATAAAAGTAACATTACACAGACTCACATGGCTATATCAGGCAAATATATGTATATATAAATACATGTATGCATGTTGTAGTAATTTATGAAAAAAAAGACAATGAATGTTAAGGATGGCAAAGAAGAAAATATAGGAGTATTTGGAGGGAGGAAAGGGAAGGGATAAGTTGTAATTATATCACCATCTCAAAAATAAACAAAAAAATCAAAGCTTTGCTTGAGATGGCCTTAGTTACAGGCTTCGCACACATGACAACAGGAGAATGAGTGATCCATCTTCAGCCTCACTCTGTTTATCTCCTCCTAACACTGAAATGTGCTGCTATTCATCTTAAAAGCAAGTGTAGTCACATTTGTGTATTTCAAAACTCATTGCCTCCTGATTGTTGAAACTCATCCTCCTGGCACATTTCTACCCTATGATTCTCCAGTATAACTATGATTCTCCAGTATAACTGTGATTAAATCATATCTTTTTCCAGTAATTTTACTGGGGTGTCATTACTACTATATTATATGAATATATATCAAAAGTACATGAAAATACTCAGGAAAATTCATATTTTGTGGCATATGTGTATTTCTGTACATGATTATAGACCTATTATTTTCCATCAACCTGCCTTTGCAAGCCCTAGCATGGTCTGAGGTTCTTCACAAAACCAGAAAGGCTCATTCTGTAGCATGGCATTATTGATAGACTACGGAGACTTTAAGATGTAGGGATGAATGAGGAGTTTTGTCATTGAAGTCCTCTGTTTGAGGAAGATCATTAGACCATGGTCCCTTCCTCCTTTTATTTTTGTATTCTAGATATGAAGTAAACCCTTTTGTATCACAATGAAATTATCCCATAACCACAAAACTCCGCACCCCCATTAAGGTCATGATATGTTAAAATCTCTAAATCATAAGGCCAAAAAAGTTGATTTATCTCAGCTGTTTGCTGCAGTAAAGGAAAGCTTTCATACCCCTTCTCAATACTCTCCATTTAACTTGAAACCAAATTTTGTAACTTTTAATGGTAGAAAATATATAATTAATGTTTTAATTGAAAATATATTATTCTTTTATACAATACATCCTGACCACAGGTTCCTATCCTTCTATTCCTCTCCACTCCCCTCTAAATCCAATACCCCTGCACCTCTCTTCTTCCCAGAATGCTGTCCTCCATTTCCTTTTCAGAAATGAAAAGGCATCCAAGGGATGACAGCGAACCAGGATAAAACAAGATACAATAAGACAAGGCAGAAGCCCTCATGTTAAGGATGGAAAAGTCAACACAATAGAATGGAAAAAGTCCCAAAAGCAGTCAAAAAAAGCCAGAGATACACCCATTCCCACTGGTAGGAGTCTCACAGAAACACCAAATTAGCAGCCATGACATCAGAGGACCTGGAGCCGACTCATGAAAGCCTCATGTTTGCTACTACAGTCTCTTTGAGCCTATGTGAGGCCTCTCCTTTGTTGATTTGGTGAGCTGTTTTTTCCTAGTGTCCCTCATCTATTCTGACTTCAATAATCTTTCCTCCTTCTCTTATATGATGACCCAAGGGGAGGACCATTGGAGACCTCAAATTTAGATTCTCTCTTCACATAATGTCTGGCTGTGGGTTTCTGCATCCACTCTCATTTGCTGCTGGAGAAACCCTTTCTACTGACTGACTGGGCAAGGCTCTGATCCATGAGTATATCTGAATATCATTAGGAATCATTTCATTGATTGTCGCAAAGACCAGTAGTCTTTGGTTCTACTCTAGGTCTCTGGGCTATCCAGTCTCAGGTTTCTAGACATCTAAGTAGTGTCAAGCATGGACTCTTTCTTGTGTAGTGGTCTTCACATTAAATCAGACATTGGTTGGCCACTCCTACAAGTCTGAACCATCATTGCCTCTGCACATCTTGTAGGCAGGACAGGTAGTAGGTGGAGGATTTTGCATCTGGCTTGGTGTCCTGGAGAGTTCTTTCTCTTGCCGAAGAGAGGAGAACTACAGCGGTGAAGTCTCCAAGCCCACAACAGTTTGACTTCTTTATGTTCAATAGGCAGTGTAGATATTGTCCTTGGGAATAGGACATGACTGGCTCTTAATTTTGAAAGAGCAACTTTCTGTCCTAACACAAGCTTAGATTGATTAGGGATCTTCACAGCATTCCCTCGGTCAACAACTCAACCAAATGCAACCCAGTTCCACCACTGGAAGCCTTTCATACTTACAAAAGATGGCCATTTCAGACTGCATTACTAGAAGTCCTCACTAAGGTCACTCTCAGAGATTTAGGAAGTTTCCTTTCCGCTCGGTTCCACTCCCACACACATCTGCATTGCTCCCCAATTCCAGATGTCTCTACCTACACTATCTGCCTCCTTCCCTCAACCTGATCCCACTCACCCCTAGTTCACCCACAAAATTTGTTCAATTTCACATTTCAAGGGTGGTCCATGCATCATCACTAGAACCCTCCTCTTTACCTACATCTCTGGGTTATTGGATATTAGTTTTACAATGGGAGAATGTGGTCAATTTTGGAGAAAGTTCTGTGAGGTACTGAGAAGAAGGTATTATTTTTTTTGGATTTGGGTAGAATTTTCTGTAAATATATATGTTTATTTTGTTTAAAATGTCAGCAACCTTTTCTTTGTTTGTCCACTGGTGAGAGTGGGATCTTGAAGTCTCCCACTACCAGTGTGTGAGGATAAATGTGTGATTTAAGCTTCAGTAGTGTTTTTTTTTTTAACAAAGGAGAGTGCCCTTTGTATTTGAGACATAGACAGTAAGTATTAAAATGTCATTTTGATGGATTTTTTCCTTTGATGAATAAGTAGTGTCCTTCCCCATCTCTTTTGGTTAATTTTGGTTTGAAGTTAATTTCGCTAGTTATTGTAATTATATCAGCTTGCTTCTTAGATCTATTTGTTTCAACCATCTTTTTACATGCTTTTACTCTGAGATAATGTCTAGTCTTGATGTTTAGATGTGTTTCTTGGGTGCTTTCATAATCATTTTGTTAATTTGTGTCTTTTTATTGAGGAGGAAAAGAAACCATTGATATTAAGAAATATCGATACCAAATAATTGTCAATTCTTGTTATTTTATTGTTGTTAGTGGTGGTGGTGGTGGTGTGTGTGTATGTGTGTGTGTGTGTGTGTGTGTGTGACTGATCTCTATCTTTGTTTTTTTCTAGTGTGAAACTTTATTTCCTGTGTTTTCATGGGTATAGCTAGCCTCCTTCATTTGAATTTTTCCTTATAGCACCTTCTGTAGGCTGGATTTTTACATAAGCCTTATTTAAACATGAATGTATCATAGAATATCTTATTTTCTCCATCTACAGTGAGTGAATATTTTGCTGGGTATTCTAATCTGAGCTGGCATCTGTGGGCTGTTAGAGTCTACATCCTAACTATCAATACTCTACTGGCTTTTAGAGTCTCCACTGAAAAATCAGATATAATTCTGCTAGGTCTGCTTTTATATGTTACTTGGTCTTTTACATTTTCAGCTTTTAATATACTTTCTTTGTTCTGTGTGTTCAGCCTAAATAGGAAGTCATCAAAGAAAATTCTTAAAAATTTGATAAGGATACTTCGGTGAAGTTCTCCACAATTGATGGCTTCTGGCAGGGATGTGGGTGGAAAAGGACTCAGTTTTCATTTCTTTCTTTCTTTCTTTCTTTCTTTCTTTCTTTCTTTCTTTCCTTCTTTCTTTCTTTCTTTCATTCTTTTCTGTGAAGATGGAAACTTGGGACTGTGGAATATTTCTTTTATTGATGCTTAGTTTCCTGCATATTTAACTTTAAAAAAGTAAATTAAAAAAACAACATTGGCTTCTTGTGCAACAAAAATGGCAGGAGGATGTGATTACTATCCCTTGGGGAGTGAAGCTGAGTGGAACATGTTAGGCCAGTGAGGGGTCCAAAAGACAGAGGGAAAATACCGAAATAAACAAAACAAGAAATGAAAAAAGAGAAATAACAATAGACATTGGTAAATCTAAAGAATCTTTAGGTCTTACTTCAAAAACCTGTACTCCACAAAATTTGAAAAAACAAGAAAAATGGACAATTTTGTTGATAGATTCCACCTACAAAAGTTAAATCAAGATCAAGTTAACAAATTAAACAGTCCTATAATCCCTAAACTCAGGGACAAGACAAGGATGTCCACTTTTGCCATATCTCTTCAATATAGTACTTGACGTTCTTGCTAGAGCAGTAAGACAGCTAAAGGAGATCAAGGGGATGCAAATTGGAAACAAAGAAGTCAAATTATCCCTATTTGCAGGTGATATGATAGTATACATAAGCGACTCCAAAAATTCCACCAGAGAACTCTTACAGTTGATAAACACCTTCAGCAAGGTGCTGGGTACAAAATTAATTTTAAAAGATAAGAAGCCCTTCTTTATACAACAAATAAATGGACTGAGAAAGAAATTAGGGGAAAAATACTCTTCACAATAGCCACAAACAATATAAAATACCTGGGGGTAATTCTAACCAAGCAAGTGAAAGACCTGTACAACAAGAACTTCAAGTCCTTGAAGAAAGAAATTGAAGAGGCCATCAAAAGATGGAAAGATCTCCCATGCTCATTGATAGGTAGAATCAACATAACAAAAAAGCCCATCCTACCAAAAGCAATATACAGATTCAATGCAATTCTTATCAAAATACCAACACAATTTTTTATAGAGCTGGAAAAAGCAATTCTCAACTTCATATGGAATAACAAAAAAAAAAAAAAAAACCAGAATACCTAAATCAATCCTGTACAATAAAAAAAAATCTGGAGGTATCACCATCCCAGATTTCAAGCTTTACTACAGAACAATAGTAATAAATAAAGCATAGTACTGGTATAGAAACAGACCAGTGGATCAATGGAATTGAAATGAAGACCCAGAAATGAACCCACATACCTGTGGTCACTTGATTTTTGACAGAGAAGCCAAAACCATACAATGGGAAAAGGACAGCATTTTCAACAAATGTTGCTGGTCCAACTGGATGTCCATTTGTAAAAGAATGAAAATAGACTCATACTTATCACCTTGCACAAAACTTAAGTCCAAGTGGATTGAAGACCTTAACATAAGGCCAGAAACACTAAATCTATGAGAAGAGAAAGTGGGGAAGACCCTCGAACTCATCATCACAGATGACAACTTCCTAACAGAACACCAACAGCTCAGAATCTAAGACCAACAATCAATAAATGGGACCTCATGAAACTGAAAATCTTCTGTAAGGCAAAAGATACCGTCACTCGAACAAAATGGCAGCCTACAGATTGGGAAAAAATCTTCACCAACCCCACATCTGACAGAGGGCTAAAATCCATAATTTACAAAGAACTCAGGAAATTCAATGCCAAGAACCAAATGATCCAATCAAAAATGGGGAACAGAGCTAAACAGAGAATTCAAAAAGGAGGAATTCCTAATGGCTGAGAGACACTTGAAGAAATTCTCAGCATCCTTAATCATCAGAGAAATGCAACACAAGACAACTCTGAGACTCCATCTCACACCTGTCAGAATGGCTAAGATCAAAAGCTCATATGACAGCACATGCTGGCGAGGGTGTGGAGAAAGAAGAACCCTCCTCCATTGCTGGTGGGAGTGCAGACTTGTGCAACCACTATGGAGATCAGTCTGGCGATATCTTAGAAAACTTGGAATAGCTTTGCCTCAGGACCCAGCCATACCACTTCTGGGTATACACCCAAATGATTCCTCACCAAACTACAAGGAAGTTTCCTCATCTATGTTCATAGCAGCCCTATTTGTAATAGCTAGAAACTGGAAACAACCCAGATGTCCCTCAACTGAAGAATGGATTAAAAAACTGGGTACATCTACACAGTGGAATACTACTCAGCTCTCAGAAACAGTGAAATTATGCAATTTGCAGCCAAATGAATGGAACTAGAGAAGCTCCTCCTTAGTGAGTGAACCCAGATTCAGAAGGATGTACATGGCATCTGTTCACTTACAATCAGATTTTTGCCATATAGTACAGCATAACTATGCTACAACCAATGCACCAAAGGGAACACGAACATATACTTTGTTACCTGTCAGTGATAAACTTTGCCCTAGTGGTGCTGCCTTGTAAGCTGCCAGTGTATGAAGAGGCTCTTGTCCCTCATATGACTGCTGAACAGGGGTAGGGGACTGTTATGTAGAGACACTCCACTCCAGAGGGGTGGGATGGAAGGGATATGGGGTAGAGGGTGGGAGGGCGGGACTTGAAGGGGTGAAAAGAGGACACTGTGATGGAGATGTAACCTGAAGCAATAAATAAATAAATAAATAAATAAACAAACAAACAAATAAATAAATAAATAAATAGATAGATAAATAAGGAAATAGAACCAATCATTAAAAGTCTCCCAACCAAGAAAAGCTAGGTACAGATGGTTTCAGGACAGAATTCTATACATGAGCATGGAAATCTTTCCATATTCTGATGTTCTCTTTAATTTATTTCTTCAAAGACTTAAAGTTATTGTCATACAGGGTTTTCACTTGCTTGGCTAGAGTTACCCCAAGTTATTTTATATTATTTTTGACTATTGTGAAGTGTGCTGTTTCCCTAATTTCTTTCTGGGCTCGTTTATCTTCTGTGTAAAGAAAGGTTACTGACTTTTTTGAATTAATTTTATATCCAGCCATTTTGTAGGAGTTTATAAGTTGTAGGAGTTCGCTGGTGTAATTTTTGCTGTCACTTATGTATACTATCATATTATCTGCAAATAGAGATACTTGGACTTCTTCCTTTCCAATTTTTATCCCCTTGATATTTTTTAGTTGTTATATTACTCTAGATAGAACTTCAAGTACTACATTGAAGAGATATGGGGAGAGTGGGCATCCTTGACTTGTCCCTGATTTTAGAGGAAAGGCTCTAAGTTTCTCTCCATTTAATTTGATGTTGGATATTGGCTTACTGTATATTGCCTTTATTATTTCTGGTTATGGTCCGTATATGCCATCTCTCTCCAGGACTTTTAGCATGAAGGGGTGTTGGATTTTGTCAAATGCTTTTCAGCATCTAGTGAGGTGATCATGTGGTTTTTTTTTCCTTTCAGCTTGTTTATATGGTGGATTATGTTTAATGGATTTTAATATGTTGAACCCTTCCTGAATTCCTGGTATGAAGTCTACTTGATCATGGTACTTTTGATGTGTTCTTTCATTTGGTTTGAAAGAATTTTATTAAGTGTTTTCTTTCCATATCTTGTATTTTGTTAGCAAAGCTTGCCTCTAGTTCCTGTTCATATTTCTAATTTTTTTAAATTTCATATTTCCCTCATTTTGTGTTTTCTTTATTGCTTCTATTTCCATTTTCAGGTCTTGAATTGTTTTATTCTTTTATATCAACTGGTTTTTTCTTGGCTTTCTTTAAGGAATTTATTCATTTCCTCCAAGTGTTTGCTTGTGTTTTCCTGATTTCTTTTAAGGGACTTATTAATTTCCTATTTAAAGGCCTCTCTCATCTTTGTACAGTTGGTTTTAATGTATTTACACTTTAGCTATGTTGAAATATTCAGGGCCTGCTGTGGTAGAATAGCTGTGCTCTGATGGATACATATTTCCCTGGCAGTTATTATGTTCTTATGCTGGCATCTAGGCAACTGGGTTTGGGGTGATTATAATTCTACCTACTGAATTCTGAGTTTGTCATTGCTGCATGAGTGTTTTATTTCTTGGTTTCTGTTTCATCTCTGAAGTTTTAGAAAGTGTTTTGGCTGTGTGTTGCCTCTTTTACTAGCCTGCTCAGGTGGTGTGTTCGCAGGAATGCTTGCTGGTATTGGAGGGTGGGAAGGGGAGGCCAAGAGGGAGATGGCCTGTTGCAGTGCTAGGAGTGACCCTGAGAATAGGGCCTTGGGAAACTGAGAGGGTAGGGAAGGGCCATGGGAAGATTACCTACTCATCTGGCTGGCAAGGCCTGTGATTGAGCAAAGGGGTGTTCACTTGGTTTGAGGGTTTGGACACAGTGGCAAATTGGGGAGGGAAGGCCAGGAGGAAGTTGTTGGTGGGATTCATAAAAAATATGGACAGGAAGAGGGGAACCTGCAGCTACTTTTCTGTTGTGGCATGAGGTGCAAACCTGAAGTTTGGGTCTGAGATTACTGAATGAAGGTCTGTGGGAAGCCTACCTCTTCCTCTGGCAGGCAAATTTCTGTGTCCCCTAAGTTTTTTAATGGAAATTTGATGTTTTAAATCCCATCTTCATTTCATCTTGAGAATTCTTCAGTATTTCTCTCTTTTTATAGAACTCAGTCTTAAAATTCTGAATTATCTTATTCATTTCATTCATCCATGTAGTTTCATTTTCTGGAACATCATTCAAGCATTTGTCATCATCTTGGAGATCAGTGAAATATTTGTATGCATCTTCTTTAAATTCTTTGAAATTTTTTTGATAAGGTTTATGATTATTCTTTTAAATTTTGTCTTGGGTTTCATCTATGTTTCATTAGAGAACATTTCTACAGGATTAATGGGTTCAACAACAGGAATGCTGCGTTGGCTGTCTATGCTGTTTTTGATTTTGCAATTTGACATAAGGACATGAACTTCTTTCTTTTGTTATATGTCTGATGTGATAATCTGGCATTAGTTAAATTGGGCCAGTATAAGATGCATGATCTGAAAAAACTGGAAGATGAGCTTACTAGTTGTACCAGGAAAATGTGTCTCCAAAATCATGGATCTGGAGCCAAGTTTATGGGTGCAGAAGTGTCAGTGAGCAGAGGTAAGGATGGTAGAGAAAAGAAGTGACTTGTCAATCAAAGATAGCTCTTGAAGAAAGCCACCTACCTGCAGCTAAACCTATGGGTGTTGACATTGCTACTGGCAGGATAGAATTAGAGGAGGTGAGGAAGATGTATAGAAAAGGTAAGGAGCTACTTAGCAAGCAAATGTGTCTCAGAAACAAAGAGGATTCTTAGGACATGGTCTGGAATTAGGCTTGTGGGTTTGAAGATAGTGAGCATAAGACAGAGGGATGACAAGGGAAGAAGTGACTTACTAGGCAAAGATGGTTCACATGAAGAGGGTTAATTGCCACAGGTCTAGAACTAGACTTGAAGGTTGACAGATAGAGGTGGTTTCAGGAATGGAAAACGTAAAGGAAGATATTTCCTATGTTCTGTTACTCCTCCAAAAATCTCATTATATTAATTAGGATGAAATTAATGCAATAAAAACAGAACAGAGTAGAAAGATAGAAAAGAATGAGCTACTGCTGTATAAGTACTCCTCCTACTAAAGCAATTTCACTTAACTTGAACAAATGTATCATTGCAAATGCAGGCAAAAAGAATTCAGCAGAACACCAACAGCTCAAGATCTAAGACCAAAAATCAATAAGTGGGACCTCATGAAACTGAAAAGCTTCTGTAAGGCAAAAGACACTGTCATTCAAACAAAACAGAAACCTACAGATTTGGAAAAATCCTTCACCAACCCCTTATCTGACAGAGGGCTAATATCCAAAATTACAAAGAAATAAAGAAATTCAATGCCAAGAAACCAAATAATCCAATCAAAAATGGGGAACAGAGCTAAACAGAGAATTCACAAAGGAGGAATTCCTAATGGCTGAGAGACACTTGAAGAAATGCTCAGCATCCTTATTCATCAGAGAAATGCAACACAAGACAACTCTGAGATTACATCTCACACCTCTCAGAATGGCTAAGATCAAAAACTGAAATGACAAAACATGCTGGTGAGGGTTGGAGAAAGGGGAACCCACCTCCATTGCTGGTGGGAGTGCAGGCTTGTGCAACCACTATGGAGGTCAGTCTGGCGATATCTTAGAAAACTTAGAATGGCTCTGCCTCAGTACCCAGCCATACCACTTCTGGGTATACACCCAAATGATTCCTAACCAAATCACAAGGAAGTTTCATCATATATGTTCATAGCAGCCTTATTTGTAATAGCTAGAAACTGGAAGCAACCCAGATGTCCCTCAACAGAAAAATGGGTTAAAAAACTGTGGTACATCTACACAATGGTATACTACTCAGCTATCAGAAACAACAAAATCAAGCAATTTGCATCCAAATGGGTGGAACTACAGCTCATTCTAAGTGATCTATCCCAGTCCCAGAAGGATGCACATAACATCTTTTCACTTATATTCGGATTTTATCCATATAGTACAAGATAACTATACTACAAGGAATGCACCAAAGGGAACATGAACATAGAATTTTTTTCCTGTCAGTGAGCCAGTTTGCCCTAGTGGTGTTGCCTTATATGCCCCCAGTGTATGAGGAGGCTCTTGGCCCTCATATGACTGCTGAACTGGGTCGAAGGACTGTTATGTAGAGACACTCCACTCCAGAGGAGTGGTATGGAAGGGATAGGAGGTAGAGGGTGGGAGGGTGGAACTTGGAGGGGTGGAAAGAGGACACTACAATGGAGATGTAACCTGAAATAATAAAAAAAAGAATTCAGCATATATTCAAGATCTTAACGTTAATGGCACAATGAAAACAGAGTACATATCACCCAAAATACCAGAAGAACTTTAATAGAAAGCACTTACAAGACTATATTCAACAAGAATTTAGTAATTATACATTTTGTAAATTTTGTACAACATAATATTTGAGGTAAGATTAAAGTTGCCACTCACAAAGTGAATATAAATTTTTACATATCTACCACAAGTTTTTCAGTTTTGTTTGAAAAGGAAAACCTGGAATTGTCACTGATACAAAATATGTAGCCTAAGAACTTAAATCTATGACGGAATTCAAAGAAGCCACAATTTTACAAGTAAAAACAATGAATAACACCATTAAAGAGCTCCAAGCCAAGGTGACTCAGCTTGAACAGGAAAAGGACAAAACAATAAAAGATTTCCAGGCAAAAACAAGCAAACTGGAGAAGGAAATGTACAAAATGAACAATACCATTCAAGACATTAAATAGAAATGGAAACAATAAAGAAAACACAGTCAGAGTTAAAAGAGGAAATGGAGAATCAAGAGAAGAGAACAGGAACTACAGATGTGAGTATCAAAAATAGGATGCAAGAGATGGAAGACAGGATCTCAGACATGGAAGATTCGATGGAAGAAATCAGTACAACATCCAAAGAAAATGAGAAGGCTAAAAAATATCTCACTCACAATATCCAAGAAATCAAGGACTCAATGAAAAGATAGAACCTAAGAATTATAGGCATAGAGGAAAGAGAAGACTCCCGACTCCATGGTCCAGGAAATATCTTCAACAAAATCATAGAAGAAAACTTCCCAAACCTAAAGAAAGAGATGCCAGTAAAAATCCAAGAGGTTTACAGAACACCGAACAGACTAGATCAGAAAACAAACTCCTCTCGCCACATAATTATAGAAACTCCAAATGTAGAGAACAAAGAAAGGAAATTAAAAGCTGTAAGAGAAAAAGGCCAAGTCACATACAATGGCAGACCCATCAGAATCACACCTGAATTCTCCTCAGAAACTTTAAAAGCTAGCAGGACCTGGACGGATGTCCTACAAGCCCTGAGAGAACATAGGTGCCCAGCCAGACTACTATACCCAGCAAAACTCTGTATCAACATAGAAGGAGAAAACAAGATATTCCATGACAAAATAAAATTCAAACAATGTCTCCTCACAAACCCAGTACTACAGAAGATCATAGAAGGAAAATTCGAACACAGAGAAGATAACTACACTCAAGAAAACAAAGGAAATAGACACCTCCACAGCAACTAAACAAAAGAGAAACACAAGACAGCCAGCTATACCAAAATAATGGGAAATAACAACCCCTGGTCACTATATCCATCAACATCAATGGACTCAACTCCCCAATAAAAAGACACAGACTTACAGACTGGATCCGTAAACAAAACCCATCTTTTTGCTGTATACATGAAACACACCTCACTATTGAAGATAAACACTACCTCAGAGTAAAGGGCTGGGAAAAGATTTTCCAAGCAAATGGACCCAGGAAACAAGCTGGAGTAGCCGGCTTAATATCAAACAAAATAGACTTCCAATTGAAGTTAATAAAAAAAGACAGAGAAGGGCATTACATATTCATTAAAGGAAATATCCACCAAGAGGATATCTCAATATTGAACATCTATGACCCAAATACAAAGGCACCTACATTTATAAAAGAAACGCTTCTAAAATTTAAAACACACATCTATCCAAACACTTTAATAGTGAGAGACTTCAACACCCCACTCACAACTATGGACAGATCATCAAGACAGAAGCCAAACAGAGAAATAATGAGTCTAAGAGAGATCATGAACCAAATGGACCTAACAGATATCTACAGAACATTTCACCAAACACAAAAGAATACACCTTCTTCTCAGCACCTCATGTAACCTTCTCCAAAATCGACCATATATTTGGACACAAAGATAGCCTCAATAGATACAAGAAAATTGAAATAACCCCTAGTATCTTACCAGACCACCATGGAATAAAGCTGGACTTCAATAGCAAAAGAATCAACAGAAAGTATACAGTCACATGGAAATTGAACAACTCTTTACTAGAGTACCACTCGGTCAGGGAAGAAATAAAGAAGGAAATCAAAGACTTCTTGAAATCCAACGAAAATGAAGACACAATATACCCAAACCTATGGGACACAATGAAAGCTGTGCTACGAGGAAAGTTCATAGCACTAAGTGCCTTCAAAAAGAAAATTGTGACGGCTCATATTAGCGAATTAACAGCTAAACTGGGTGAATTGGAAAAAAAAGAAGCAAACACTCCCAAGAGGAGCAGAAGGCAGGAGATCATCAAACTTAGGGCTGAAATCAGCAACTTAGAAACAAAAAGAACTATACAAAGAATCAATGAAACCAAGAGTTGGTTCTTCGAGAAAGTCAACAAAATAGACAGACCCTTAGCCAAATTAACTAAAAGACGGAGGGAGAAAACACAAATCAACAAAATCAGAAATGAAAAGGGAGAAATAACAACAGACATTGAGGAAATCCAGAGAACATTTGGATCCTACTTTAAAAATTTATACATTTAAACTTAAATGAAATGGACAATTTTCTTGATAGATTCCACCTACAGAAGCTAAATCAAGATCAGATAAACAGATTAAACAGCCCTATAACCCCTAAGGAAATAGAAACAGTCATTAAAAACCTCCCAACCAAAACAAGCCCAGGGCCAGAGGGCTTTAGCACGGAATTCTACCGGACATTCAAAGAGGAGCTAACACCAATACTTTTCAAACTCTTTCACAAAATAGAATCTGAAAGAACATTGCCAAACTCATTCTATGAGGCCACAGTCACCCTGATTCCTAAACCACACAAAGACCCAACAAAGAAAGAGAACATCAGACTAATCTCCCTCATGAACATTGATGCAAAAATACTTAAAGAACACTAGCAAACCGAATTCAAGAACAGATCAAAAGTATCATACACCATGATCAAGTAGGCTTCATCCCAGGAATGCAGGGATGGTTCAACATACGAAAGTCTATCAACGTCATTCACCATATAAACAAGATGAAAGAAAAAAACACATGATAATCTTGCTAGATGCAGAAAAAGCATTTGACAAAATCCAACACTCCTTCATGCTAAAAGTTCTGGAGAGAAAGGGCATACAAGGACCGTACCTAGAAATAATAAAGGCAATATGCAGCAGGCCAGTGGTCAACATCAAATTAAATGGAGAGAAACTTGAAGCATTTCCTATAAACTCAGGGACAAGACAAGGATGTCCACTTTCACCATATCTCTTCAATACAGTACTTGAAGTTCTTGCTAGAGCAATAAGACAACTAAAGGAGATCAAGAGGATAAACATCGGAAACAAAGAAGTCAAATGATCCCAATTTGCAGATGATAGGATTGTATACATAAGCGACCCCAAAATTCCACCAGAGAACTCTTACAGCTGATAAACAACTTCAGCAAAGTGGCTGGATACAAAATTAATTCAAAAAAATCAGAAGCCCTTCTTTATACAACAAACAAATGGGCTGAGAAAGAAATAAGGGAAACAACCCCTTTCACAATAGCCACAAACAACATAAAATACCTGGGGGTAACTCTAACCAAGCAAGTAAAGGACCTGTACATCAAGAACTTCAAGCCCTTGAAGAAAGAAATGGAAGAGGCCTTTAGAAGATTGAAAGATCTCCCATGCTCATAGATAGGTAGGATCAACATAATAAAAATGGCCATCCTACCAAAAGCAATATATAGTTTCAATGCAATTCCTCAACATAATAAAAATGGCCATCCTACCAAAAGCAATATGTAGTTTCAATGCAATTCTTATCAAAATATGAATACAATTTTTTATAGACTTGGAAAGAGCTACTCTCAATTTCATATGGAACAACAAAAAGCCCAGAATAGCTAAATCAATCCTGTACAATAAAAAAAAAAAAAAAAAAAAAAAAAAAAAAAAAAAAAAAAAAAAAAAACATCTGGGGGTATCACCATCCCAGATTTCAATCTGTACTACAGAGCAGTAGTTGTAAAAACAGCATGGTGATGGTATAGAAACACACCAGTAGATCAATGGAATCGAATTGAAGATCCAGAAATAGACCCACACATTTATGGCCACCTAATTTTTGACAAAGAAGCCAAAACAGCACAATGGAAGGACAGCATCTTCAACAAATGGTGCTGTTCCAACTGGATGTCCACTTGTAAAAGAATGAAATTAGACCCATACTTATCACCTTATATAAAACTTAAGTCCAAGTGGATCAAAGACCTTAACATAAGACCTGTTACACTAAATCTACTAGAAGAAAAAGTGGGAGAAACCCTCGAACTAATTGGCACAGGTGACAATTTCCTGAACCGAACACCAACAGCTCAGGATTGAGATCAACAATCAATAAATGGGACCTCACGAAACTGAAAAGCTTCTGTAAGGCAAAGGACACTGTCATTCGAACAAAACGGCAGCCTACAGACTGGGAGAAAATCTTCACCAACCCCACATCTGACAGAGAGCTAATATCCAAAATCTACAAAGTACTCAAGAAATTAAATGCCAAGAAACCAAATAATCCAATCAAAAAATGGGGGACAGAGCTAAATAGAGAATTCACAAATGAGGAATCCCTAATGGCCAAGAGACACTTGAAGAAATGCTCAACATCCTTAATCATCAGAGAAATGCAACTCAAGACAACTGTGAGATTCCATCTCACACCTATCAGAATGGCTAAGATCAAAAGCTAAATGACAGCACATGCTGGCGAGGGTGTGGAGAAAGGAGTACCCTACTCCATTGCTGGCGGGAATGCAGGCTTGTGCAACAACTATGGAGGTCACTCTGGCGATATCTTAAAAAAATTGGTATAGCTCTGCCTCAGGACCCAGCCATACCACTTCTGGGTATACACCCAAATGCCTCTTCATGGAATCATAAGGAAGTTTCCTCATCTATGTTTATAGCAGCCTTGTTTGTAATAGCTAGAAACTGGAAACAACCCAGATGTCCCTCAACTGAAGAATGGGTTAAAAAACTGTGGTACATCTACACAATGGAATACTATTCAGCTATCAGGAGCAATGAAATTAGGCAATTTACAGCCAAATGGATGGCTCTAGAAAAACTCATCCTGAGTGAGATAACCCAGACTCAGAACGACGCGTATGGCATCTATTCACTTATAGTAGTATTTTAGCTATATAGTAGAAGGTATCAAATACTCCAACTAACACACCAGAGGGTACTTGGACATAGACTTTTTATTTTTAATTTTTTTTCTTTATTTATTTTATTCATTTTGTATATTTTTTTTCTATTTTTTTGTCTTTTTTATCCATTTGTCTGCTTAATAGTTTGCTTGTTTAGTAGTTCTCTCTCCTGGGCAATGAGACACTTTTCACTGATGGTACTGCTTCGTAGACCCCCAATGAATGAGGAGGCCCTTGGCCCTCATATGACGTCTCAACTGAGATTAGAGACTGTTATATAAGGACACCCCACCCCAGAGAAATGGGGTGGAAGGGTTAGGAGATAAAGAAAAAAAATGAAATGTGATGTTTCGGCCTTTTTCTACTAATTGTCATAAACTGTTTAGGATAATTAAGAAAAGAAAACTAATGGTTATGCAAGCTGGTCATTCTGTTAGGTACTATGACAGCCTATTATAGTTATTTTCTAAGCTTATCAGAAATAAAGCTTCTAAGAGACAAGCAACATCTGCTTACCCTAATATAAGAGATAGATAGGGCCTCTTCAAAAACCTCAAGAGATCTGCAGAATATGGCATTCAAAGATGTTTTCGTAACTTTAGATTTTTTATATCAAGACATATCAACTCCTGACATCACCCCCTATTCTCCTCCAAGTAGAAGATGAGCATCAAAGAATCTCGAGTGGGAGATGATTGAATTAGTCGCAAGCCTATCTCTTGGTAGGAAAAGCCCCTTGCTCCAACTGTAGACAGAATGCTGTACAAAAACGACAAAACCTGGAAGCAGGTAAGTCGACAGCCTAGCTCTGCCAAGACAGGGTAGGTAAGTCCTTCATAACCCCTGCTCTACAATCAATGTCTCTCAGAGAAACAGGGCCAAACGACTGAAGATTGATGCGGTAATATATGGAGAGAAAATGGGAACTGTCCAAGCAGCCAGTGATATGAAATTTCTTAGTTTGGGAAGCTGAAGGCCCTGTACTTCCTATAAAATCAGATATATTTATCCCTCTCAGGTGTCTGAGGTGGTTGAAGAACAGATATGTAGAGTCTCATAATTAAATTTTGAGTTGTTTAGGAGTCAAGAGAGTGTTATAGATCTAAGAAGATACTTTTAAAATTGTGTTGCAATTAGTATGAATGTTGAGTCAGATAAAGAACTTTAAACTCATTGAGATGGTTAGACGGTAGAATGTTAAAGTCAGGTACCAAATACATATGGGCTGGACATTGGAAATGTACGCTAAGCCATATAACCCTCATAACTGTGGCCTAATTACCTCTTTTGTTTTGTATTGTATTTATTACTATAAGAGAAAGAGCCATTTGTTGGACTGAAAGGGAAAACTGTAGGGGGGAATAAGATATACCTTAAACTTAAAAGAAAAAAAGGGGGGGGGAGAGGATGGCGGATGAGGGTGGGAGGGTGGGACTGGAGGGAGGAATAGAGAGGGGACTGTGATTGAGATGTAACTTGAAGAAATAAAAAATAAAGGAAAAAAAAAAAGAAAAAAATTAGTGGTGCTGTAATGTCTAAAACCCAGCTACAAGAATGTTGGGATTTAATAACAGAATATAATCCTGGGTTTCCTGAAAAGGACATCCTAGTTCCTAGAGTATGGCATCAAATTAAAGCAAACATAGTAAAAGCCCATAGATGTGAAGAGAATATTCCAATGTAGTCTCCGCTGACTTTGGTATTGGTCCATATTGTGATAAAACAATAAATGGAGATGAGCCAAAGAGTTTAGAAAAGGTTATGACATTATTTACATGAGTATGAGCCAGATAATGAGACACAAGAAAAACTTGTTACAAGCTAGAAACAGGTTTTTCCAGTGCAAGGTTAGAAGGGACCAAATGGAACAAAACTGAAGGTAAAAATGTTGGCTCCAATTGAGGATGACTGCTCCTGGCCATCTGCTTCCCTGCCTGAAATCTTATATCTTCCTCTACCTGAGGTCTGTAAGGATGCTTGGAACAAGTGTAAATCTTATATCCTCCACTACCTGAGGACTTGGAATGAGTGGGGGGAGGGTGAAGATGAGCTGCTATTCCTGCCCTTGTTTGCTGGGTGTGAGGGGGTATGGCGTAAGTTACCAGATTCTGGAAGAAGACAGAGAAACTTTCTAAAATTAGATAAAAGCCTGATGAAACTAGATCAAGATTTTCTTTCTCATCTTTTACGACCAGTCAGTTGTCTTAAGGTTGATGGAAATGCAAAAATACTTATTGTTAAGCAACCAGTATATGAGAATACTAATGCTGCATGCCTGACTGCCATTCACCCCTTTCAAAAGAAAGGAGATATTAATGATTATACCCATCTCTGTGTATTGGGCTTTTGCATACTCAAGGGTTAACTCTGGCTATCGACCTCCAAGGACAGACAATGCCTTGACTGTTGGCAGTCATTCAACATGGAAAAAGGAATTAATAATGACAAATAGTTCAACTTTATGTCAAAAGTTTGTTGCTACTGCTTTAAAAAGAGCTAAAGAACTGTTTCCTCTTGCTTTTATTATACATTATATGGATGACATTCTGCCTTCTAAACAAAGAAAAATAATCCTAAAAGGTTTGTTTACAAAAGTAAAATTTAGATTAACTCTCTAAATTTGTATTGCTCATCAAAAAATTAAATTTTTTTAAATAAAAAAAAAATGTAAATTAAACTTGTGATAATGATGGATCAGTAGAGCTACAGCCAGTAAAGTGTGTGGGCAAATGCTTCAATGTCCATCCATAATAATATAATGAGCTAATTAAAGACACAACAAAATACTGTATGAAAATATAAAAAAGAAACAATAAAAGTCAAATATTCCTACACGCAAGTATGGAAAGATTTCAAGGATATATTGTAAATTTTAACAAAATTGGAATGTGTCCATTGGATAATATAGAAGAGTGTATAAGAATGTGAACTTTAAATGTTTCATAATTTACTTACGCTTGTTGGGTGCATGTGAGTACATGTGCATGCCATGGTTGATGCATGTATGTAGGACACGAAAGTTGTGGTAGGCCGTCCTCTTCTTCTGTCATGTGGACCTCCTGGATCACACTTAAGTAACTTGGCTTTAAGGCAGGGATCTTTACTGGATAAACTATTTTACTGCCCTGAATGTGAGTGCTTTTATACACAGTTTATTTGTTTTCAAATAAACACATAAAAGTAATGTATAAAATGTAGAGTGGAAAATAGGAAAAATTGTCACTTTAATAAACTATTTGGGGAATGTTAATTTTTGCTCTTGGGCAAGAATTGTAAAGCCTGAGGATCAGGTTCTCATGACTGAGAACTAGAAGTGTGTCAGAAACTACTGAGATAATAGCAGAGTGATTCAATAACAGCCTTGAGGTTTGCCATTTGAGTTCCCCACTAGTTGAAGAACAACAATGTGAAAAAATTAAACTCCAAGAATTCATAGTGATCATTTTCAAAATATTAAGGGTGGGCAAATATATTAATAGAGAAATTTATTCCACAAATTTGAAATAAACTTGATAGTCTATTTTTCTTGGTGAGTTGTCTATATTTTGTACCTGCAAAATTTTTCTCATTGAGTAAATAGAGACTTAAAGATTTAAAGAGAAAGGATAAAGATAAGGAGGGAACAGGAAGGGAGAGAGGAAGAAAGTAATGAAGGGACAGAAGAGAGTGAAAAGGTGAAAGAGAGAATAGGAGGGGAAAGCAGAAGGAAGGCGATAGAGGAAGAAAGGAGAGGAGAGGAGAGGAGAGGAGAGTGGAGAAGAGAGAAGGGAGAAGAAGAGAGGAAAGAGTAACAGAAGGTTAGGAAAAGAGCAGCCAGGGGAGGAAAGAGAAATGAGGAGAGAAAAGGGAAGAGAAATTGAGACAGGGAAATGAAAGAAGGAAGAGGGGGGGAAGGAAAAGAAGCAAGAACAGAAAAAAAATGGAGGAAGGGGAGGCAATGGAGGGAAAGAAGGGGAGGGAGGGAGGAGATGGAGAAGAGATAGGTCAGAGGAGGGAGGGAAGGGAAGACAGAGGAAGGAAAACAAAAGTACCAAGTGAGGAAGGGGGAGAAGAAAGAATTTATCATATTCTAGAAAAATAGGTAAAAAAAATATTGTGGATTAAATAAGGTGCAGCAGAGAGGAATTCTTGAATATCTTCAAAGAGATAGAGAAATGAGAACCAGAATTTAAAAAAAAAAAGAATTGCTAAAAGGAAACATAGCATGTGACTTTGCAAGATTGTCTTCTAGACAGATTTCCACCATACCTGTTCTGTCCCATGCCCCATATACAGGGTGAATTTCTACTGAGGCACTCACTTCCTCAAAGACTGACCTGAACTTGTACTTTATGTCAGGTCTTATTTAATAACCAAGTCCTTTCTAAAAATATTTTTGAGATTATAATATTATTGCATCATTTCCCCTTTCATTTCCTCCCTCCAAAGCCTGTCATGAACCCACACTGCCCTATTTCAATTTCATATCCTCTTTTTAATTGTTATCTATCAATTTACCCATCATCTAACTATTGTCTGTCATTTATATATCTTTCCAAATATCTACCTACCTGTCTGTCATCTATTCATGTATTAGTCTATCTTTCATTTATTTCTACATATATGTGCTGAAAATTGTGACTATATATATTCTATATATACATAATATATATATATATTCTTAAGTATATAATTTAACTTGCTTAGTCTAATTATTGCTATTTTCAAATACATTTTTCAGGACTGACCACTTGGTACTGTATAACAAAAGTGGTGTCTTCTGACTAGACAGAAGACTGGGGGAGAAGACTAGTCCTCCTGTTCTCAGGATTCCTTAGTTTCCTGTAGTTATTTGTACAGGGTTGAAGTAGTTAATGGTAATCTCTATTTCCCCAGTTTTTAAGCACCCCGAAAAAAGGCAATATGGATTCAAACTCTCGTCAGAATCAGAGTGCAAATGGAAAACTACTGAGAATTTCACTAATGGGTATTTCAGTGTGTAAGTTTTTTGTTCAAGGATACCATAAAAATACCTATTTAGTCAGTAAGAGATAAATATCAAAAGCTTAGCACAATAAATAGTACACTTTGGGGCATTTCTTTTTTAGTGAATAGCTATTTGTCTTCAGATATTTAGATATTTGGAGTTTTCACCAGTTTTCTAATTCATCAGGCTTGAATGACATTTCACTGTTTTTAAAATTGTGAACATATCAATGAATTTTATTTGAGTTGATGAAGGTATTATTCATACCAACCAATAAACAATGATAATACTACAGAGGACAGAAAAAAAATGATTTAATGGATACATTTAGGAGTTGCAGTACCATATATAATGGATATATAATGAAATACAGGAAAAAGTAAAACACATAGTGATTTGATTGTAATAACATCACATTAAAGGACAAATTGATAAGCTTTACCATATAATATAGTTCATAAAAGTGAAATTAAAAATTACTAATACTAAATATGGAAATATTCTTGTTGAAAATGAATATTTTGGATAAGTACATGCTGAAATATAATGTATTGAAAGAACAAATATCAAGTTGAAAAGCAAATTGAACCATTAATATCTTCCATTGATGACATCTTTATGTTAACATTATAAACAAAAACTTGCAATTTGCCTGAAGTTTTAATACTTGTAAATGAGAAACTTGCTAACATTAAATAGATACTACCACTAGAAAGACTAACTTTATTCTTTTTTATGTTTATTTATTACTTCAGGTTACATCTTCATCACAATGTCCTCTTTCCACCCATCCCAGTCTCGCCCTACCATCCTCTACCCACTATACCTTCCATACCACGTCTCTGGAGTGGAGTGTCCCTACATATCAGTCCCCGCCCCAGTTCAGCAGTCATATGAGGGCCAATAGCCTCCTCATACACTTGGGGCCTACAAGGCCCCACTAAGGCAAAGTGTCTCATTGACAGGTAACAAAGTCTACGTTCCTGTTCCCTTTGGTGCATTGGTTGTATTATAGTTATCCTGTACTATATGGGGGCTGAAGAGATAGCTCAGTGATTAAGAGCACTTGTCTGCTCTTGCAGAGGTACTGAGTTTGATTCCTAGCAAACACATGGTGGCTCACAACCATCTATACTGAGATGCCAGGTGCATGAAGATAAGAGCACTCATATATGCAAAATAAACAAATCTTAAAAAAAAAGTCTACAGCCACACCACCCTGAATGTGCCTGATCTCATCTAACTTTATTCTTAAAATTAATTAGATATGTTGAAAACTGTAACTAGATACATTCCAATACTTCAATAGTTTTTTAATTTATTCCTGAGAATTTCAAGCATATTTAGTAGAATTTCCTTATTATTAATTAATTTCATTCAAATATTCTTATACTTTAATAATTTGATTAAAATTTTATTTTCATTTTACAACTTTCTTATTATGTGTGTGTTTAGAAAGGGACATTTTCAACTTTAAATCATTGTCCAAACCAGAGTGTTCTTTTGTACTAATTCTGCTGAATCATCTCTTCTTCATGGTTCTTTTCATCACATTTATTACTTCCTTATTTCGTAGACTGTAAATGAAAGGATTTAATAATGGAATTACAAGGGTATAAAAAATAGCTACAGGTATATCTTTATCTCCCTCATTGACTGAATGTGGTTGAGCATACATAAAGAGAAGAGATCCATAGAATATTGACACAGACAGAAAGTGGGATGCACAAGTTGATAAGGCTTTGCCTCTACCCTCTTTAGATTTCATTGTGAATATAGTGAAAAGGATACAGGTATAAGACACTAGAACTATGGTAATAGTAAAGATTTGAATTGATCCTGCCAAGATAAATAATATCAGTTCATTTATATGTGGATTGGTACAGGAGATTCTATATAATGGGAGGACATCACAAAAAAAAGTGCTTGATTACACGAGACCTACAGAACGTTAATCTCAACAAAAGCCCTACTTCAATCATAGGATGCAGGTTTCCTGTTATGTAAGCTCCTGTGATCATCAGAAGGCAAAGTTTCTTGGACATCATGGTGTGGTACTGCAGTGGGTTGCATATGGCCACATAGCGATCATAAGCCATTGCTGCCAGAAGAAAGCAGTCTGTAGTTTCAGCAAAACAGAGAAAATAGAACTGTGCCATCACTCCCAAGATGCTAGAGAACTTCTTTTCTGAGGACAGAAGGATTTCTCTCTATGAATGCATGGCACAGGAGCAGCAGGAGTCCATCAGGGCCAGGTTGCCCAGAAAGATGTACATGGGTGTGTGAAGGCGATGCTCCATGTAGATCAAGGCCACTAGCCCGAGATTCCCCACCATAGTGATCACATAGATGGTGGAGAACACCAGGAACAGAAGAGTCTTCAGGTTTGGGTCATCTGTGAATCCCACCAGGATAAATTCATTTGTTACCGAGTAGTTGTTCTCAGGCATCTCAATTTGTCTGTTGACACTGGTGTCACAAAGATATAAAATTGTAATGGTGAAAACATAATTTCTTGTTTAAGTTTTTTTCATATATGAGGGAAGTTTCTTCTTTTTTCACCTACTATTGTCTCTGGAATGCAGCTAACTATACTTGTTGAGAATATATATTCCCATGAAGTTTTGGCATCTATGATCTCCAACTTTAGCTCAAAATTTACAAAAATACTTTTATAATTTCAAGAAACTTTTTTTAGTGGAAAAGCTTTTATGCATTTATGTGTGTATATCGTAAAAATTTAGGGCATACAAATTTACCTATTATTTCAAAATAATTCTGGTATCAGGTTTGTTAAAAATCATTGAAATAAATTTAGAATAAAATTTTCCATAAATGTGTTATCTAATGAAAATGTTAATATACTCAATGGGAAAGGAAGTTTTTCTTGAAAATACATTGTCAATAAAGTAAATTTATTTTTATGAATTTCACAAAAATTACTATGGGCTAATGAATGTATAGTTATCTCTAAATAAAATTACTCAAAGGATGAAGGAATAATGATTTTCGCTTCTTTTATCCCTTTTCATACACATTTTTGTAAATACTGATTCTATGTCATTAATCCCATTAAATGTTTTAAATATCTAAATCCTTCCTCTGCTTTATAAGGATAGTTTTCATATGAAGTTAGTTATAGTTGACCCTGACTGTCCCATTTACCACTGAGCTCATCTCCCAGTCCTTTTGTAAAAACAGAATTTCGAATTGTAAGGCAATCTCATTGTTATCCATTCTTTCCTTGAAGACCCTCTGAAGCTCAGATACACTTTCAATTTTCAATCCCCATCTCTTAGTCCCTTAAACTTCAAATGTTATAGGCCTGCACCACAAGACTTACATAAATTTCACAATTTCTTGTGGTATAATCTACAGTATGTTTCTCTATGTATTTGAACATGTTAGTATATTGAAAGCATTTTGAGCATAGGTGTATTCTACTTCTGTGAAACATGTCATCAAGTGTTTTGAGGAGAGAGGGTTATGTGCACTCCCAATGTCATTTTGATGACCTGGGATGGGTAATTTTGCTTTCAGTATCCTAGTAGAACTTTTATCAGTCCTTTGTTTATGCATAGTCTGTAATATGAGGAAGTAGCTACAAAGTAAATATTAATATCACTACTTTATGAACAAGTTTCCCTAAAAAAAATTACCTGGTTTTTCTGACATTATTTCTTTAGAAAATTATGCTTTCTAAAGTGTGCCATGTACATTAAAGCCTCATGATGATTGATTCATTTCTCTATTTACATTTTTAAACCTTAAAAATAAAAAAGCTTAAATTCTAGAAGTTTTAGTCTAGATTTTATTTTGCTTTAGAATGCTACTAGTATACCACATGTATCACACTAATAGAATGCTACTATTGAGAGCTAGTAAGTTCTCAGTACTTCGTGATTCACTGGAACACATTGATTGACAAATTGAATCATATAAATTCTATGATGAAAATCGTTTTGTTCCCTGGCAATCAGAACATTGAGAGAAGGCAATAGAAATTCGCTTGTTTAAGAATATCAATTTCATGACATGTATGAGTCATTATTGGAAATTATTTGTAACATGTGCCTGGGTTATTTAAGTGATTCCTTTGTGATCTTAACTATATATTTGAGAATTCTACCTTATAATCATAAAATGAAATTGATTGCAACATTGTACTACAATTTAGTTCTACATATGTTTGAATTTTGAGATGGGATATGTGGTCAAGAGAGGTGTCAAAATTCAGGAGATACAAACATTTATTTGAAACTTAGAAAAGCAAACATTTGTCATGCCTATACTTAAGATAAAAAGTTAGAATAGTTCTCTCACCTGGATTTCACTGAGGTGTACTTTCTGAAAGTGCATATTTGATTTATAGTGAAGGTCTCAGAAATTAAGGTTATATATGTACCTTGGTGTCACATCAGTTGAGATGGAAGAAATGA
The DNA here is from genome assembly GCA_907164525.1 of Lophiomys imhausi. Classification (NCBI taxonomy): domain Eukaryota; kingdom Metazoa; phylum Chordata; class Mammalia; order Rodentia; family Muridae; genus Lophiomys; species Lophiomys imhausi. The sequence continues at coordinate 4,127,084 of CAJQZJ010032464.1, forward strand.
AGATCAGAGGCTACCCACAGGTAATAATTGCTGTGGACCTCATATTGCAAACTTAAAGGCTTCTGTCAAATCCTAAGAGGGTTTCCTAGCTCTGACATCAGTATGTTTTGTAGAGATTTTAAGACCAAACAAACATGAAATATTTTAAGTCAAACCTGCCTAATGAGAACATGGTCTTCACAAAAGCCAGCTTGAAGATTTTCTTAGTAGCTTGAGTGTAATTGACCTCTTAAAATTCTCCTCATCATTTGTGCATAAAATCTGAGACAGATAAAAAATAGTCTCAAAATTGTTTGATACCTTAATGGGTGAACGTAAAATTTATATGAGCTATGAAGAATAATGAACAGTGGGCCAAAGAGATGGCTCAGCGGGAAAGACTGTGTGCTCCCAATGCATGAGGATCTGAGTCAAAATCCCCAGCACCCACGTTAAAAAGTTGGGGGTGGCCTTGTTCACTTGTATTCCTAGTATTGTGATGGAGAAGTGGACAAAGGAGGATTGCCAGAGCATGCTGGCCATCAACATAACTCCAGGTTTAGTAAAAGACTTTGTCTAAAGCACATAAAATGGAGAGAGAGATAGAACAGGATAGTCAGCGTTCTTCTCTTTCCTCTGTGCATGTATGTGTTCATATGTCTACCAAACACATCTTACGTAGAGATAGATACAGCGATAGAGACATATAGAGATAAGAATAGGTATAGGGATGTGGATAGGGAAAGAGATGTGAATAGGGGTGGAAATGGACAGAGAGAGGGAGACACACACACACAGAGAGAGAGAGAGAGAGACAGAGAGAGAGAGAGAGAGAGAGAGAGAGAAAAGAGAGAGAGAGAGAAGAGGACACAGAGGTCAGCTAGTTTAGTCTACTCACTGATCTCCAGGACAGTGGCAGATCCTGTGCCCAAAATAAAGAGGTGGAAGGTACCTGAAAAATGACCCTTGAGGTGGTCTACTTGTCCTCTGAAACATTCACACACAAGTAAACACACAGTCAAACATACAAACAGGCACATATATACATATACAAAAAATTAATAAGAAGTATTGATGATAATAGGAAAACAGCAATGAAACAAGGTAATGAGAGAAAATAATATGGTATACAAGCATTAAAATAACAGGAAAACAATATAAACACAAATATAAAAAGTTAAAATATTTCTTCAAAATCATCTTAGCCAACTACAGGTGGCAGGAGCAGCCATAAATCTTAAAAGAGGAGCTTACTACTGCCACTCACTTAAACACAAAATTTATAACTGCATTCTAAATACCGATCTTATATCCACAGATAAGCATAACTTTCACCCATCAGCAAAGAAGCTCCTTTTAGCAGCAGATATCATTACACAAATCCAGAAATTATAAAAATTCAGAGATCAGAACTGACCATGGGATGTCCATCCCTAATTAACACATTTGCAACACAACCCCTACTCTTAAGGCTTAGGAGACTTTAGAGAAGATGGAACATAACAATTTTGAGAGTTGAAGAACTAGGAATATTCTACGAAGTAGTTACATCTTTTAAAAAATTGCACTTTCCTTGTCTTGGAATACTTATTTTCACTTCCTTTGTCTCCATGCCTTTTGAAAATCTTTGTTTTCTCCCTTTCTTGACATTTATCTCTACTCCATGTTAAAGGGATTTATTAAGGAAGCACAGTAAAAGGTAGTGGTTTGGGAAAGGTTATAATTTTTCTTATTAAGAACTTTATTGAGATGTAATTTATGCTATATATTTTAACCTTTTAATATGTACAGTTCATTGGTTTTAAGTTTATTCACAAATTTATACAACTATCACCACTCTCAAATTCTGTAAGAAATCCATATTCATGAGCAGTCACACTCCATTTCCTGCTTCTCACCCTTCTCCTGAAAAACCAATAGGCTACTCTCTATTATAAATTTTCATCCTCTGGATATTTCATCCATGTTCAATTATAATATATCTGACTATAAATATTAAAAAAGAAAGCAAACTGAGCAAGCCATGAGAAGAAAACCAGTAAACAACACCCTGCTATGGCCTCTGCTTTAGCTCCTGCCTCCAGGTTTGAGTTCCTGTCCTGACTTCATTTGGTGATGAACAGAAATGTGGAGGTATAAGTGAAATAAACCCTTTCCTCCCCCAATAATAATAATAATAATAATAATAATATATCTGACTCTCATGACAGACTTTTGAACTTAGCATAATATTTTCAAAGTGTACTCATTTCATAGCATGTGTCAATACAAAAATTGGAAAGGAAGAGAACATAAAGTGAAAAGAAGTAGAGAAAATGGATAGATATGGGAGGAATATGTGGAAGATTTCTGGTGAATATGATCAAAATAAATTGAATAGAACTATTAAGGAATTAATAAAAATTTTGTTGAAGTAGACAATGGTTGTGGAAATGGTTCAAGTAGAGAAATTTCTTTCCAAAGAAGTATGAAGATCTGAGATACGCCCATCATCTATTTACAAAGCTGTAGAGCAGAGCATGCCTGTAAATAATGCTGTAGAGGTAGCTGTGAAAGGATCCTGTGGATTTCTGTCTAGCTTCTCTAACAAATCTATGAGCTCCAGGTTCAGTGGAAGATCCTGACACAAAACAAAATGTGCATAAGTGCTTGAAGAAGGCATTCAACTTACACATGCATATGTACACATGTGTATGCTCAGACTGCCCTGCCACCCTAAAAAAAGACACAAATATGAATGCAAACACACAAATATTTACTTACTGGTAAGGGAATGAAAAAAAAAGATTTTGTTTGCAAGTGTCTCACTTTGAAACCCATTAGAATAGGGATGTGGGACAGTGACTCACTTTTCTTTCTCAGAATCATGTTTACTCACATAAGGCTGTGTAGGAACAGGGCCTGTCTTGCCTTGCTTGTTGACAAATGACCTAAGACAATGCCCACTTTGTTACGTACTTTTACCAGTGAACTCTACTGCCCTATAGCAAATACTAGATGTTTCCTCCAACAAGAGTCACTATGATAGTGTGTGAATGGGTGTGTGGGTCCCCTGAGGAACAGGTTACTTTTTACCTAATGTATCTATCATGCTGTTCATTGGTAGATCCATCAGAATCAAACTTCGTTAAGAGTGTGAGAAATGAGCACAGAGTAGTTCTTGTTTCGGGTGTGTTGTTCTCTGCCAGAGCCCCTACTCTTATCACACACAATTGGTCTCCCTCATCTTTGCCACATCACTTGCAACTAATCTCAAATAGGCATACATCCCAATTCCCTCTGCAACATAGTCAGACTTTTGACCATGTGGGTCTGTGTCCTTGAATGTGAACTCAAATCACAAACAGTTTTCTAACTCCACACTATTTTTGTAGCCTTTTGTTCAGCAAATAATGAGGCTAAGCAATTACTTGGTTAGAGTTATTGCAAGGTATTTCATATTATTTGAGGTTATAATGAAGGGTGTTGTACTGATTTCTTCTCAGTATATTTTTCAATTGTATATAGGAGGTTATTGATATTCTTTTAGTTAATTGTGCATCTAACCACTTTGCTGAAAGTGTTTATCTGTGGTAGGAGTTCCCTAGTGGATTTTTAGGGTCACTTATATATCAAATCATCTAAAAATGATAGTACTTTGACTTCTTCCTTTCCTAGTTGTATTCCATTCAGCTGTCTTATTGCTATAGCTAAAACTTCAAGTACTACATTTAAAAGATATTGAGAGAGGAGACAACCTTGTCTTGTTCCTGATTTTAGTTGAATTGCTTTGAGTTTCTCTTCATTTAATTTAATGTTGTCCTTAGGCTTGTTTTAAATTGCCTTTACAATGTTTAGGTATGTCCCTTTTATCCTTAATCTCTCCAGGACTTGTATTATGAAGGGGTGTTGGATTTTGTCAAAGGCTTTTTTGGCATCTAATGTGATGACCATGTGGCTTTTGTTTCTTTCACTTTGTTTATATGGTGGATTATATTTACTGATTTTCATATGTTGAGCCATCCCTGTGACTCTGGGATCAAACCTATTTGATCAAGGTGGATGGTCTTTTTGATGTGTTCTTGATTCTATTCGCAAGTATTGTATTGAGTGTTTTTGCATCCATGTTCATAAGGGAAATTGGTCTGAATGTCCTTTATTTCTTTGTTGAATCTTTGTGTGGTTTGGCTATTAGGGTGCCTGTGGCCTCATAAAGTGAATTGGACAGTGTTCCTTCTGTTTCTATTTTGTAGAATAATTTGGGGAGTATTGACATTAACTTTTCTTTGAAAGTTTGGTAATATTCTGAACCAAAACCGTCTAACCCTGGACTTTTTTGGTGTAGAAACTTTTAATGACTGCTTCTATTATGCTAGGGTTTATAGGTCTATTTAAATCATTTTTTCTGATCTCGACTTACCTTTCATAAGTGGAATCTATAAAGAAACTCATCCATTTCCTTTAGATTTTCCAATTTTGTGGAGTACAGGATTTTGAAGTAAGACCTAATGATTCTTTGAATTTCTCAGTGTCTGTTGTAAAGACCCTTTTACATTTCTTATTTTGTTAGTTTGGATATCTTCTCTCTGCCTTTTAGTTAGTTTGGATAAGAGTTTGTATATCATGTTGGTTTTCTCAAAGAACTCTGTTTCATTGATTTTTTTTGTATTGTTCACTTTGTTTCTAATTTATTGATTTCAGCTTTGAGCTAGATTATTTCCGCCCTCTATTCTTTTGGGGTGTGATTGTTTCTTTTTGTTTTAGAGTTTTTAGATGGGCTGTTACACTGTTAGTATGAGATCTCTCTAATTTTAGAGCTATGAACTTTCCACTTAGCATTGATTTTTTAGTTTCCTATAAGTTTGGCTATGTGTGCCTTCATTTTCATTGAATTCTAAGGAGTCTTTAATTTCTCTATTTCTGACTTGACCCAGTAGTCATTCAATATAAAATTTTTCAGTTTACATGAGTTTGTATGATTTCTGTTGTTTCTGTTGTTTTTGATATTCAGTTTTAATCCTTGGTGGTCTGATAGGATGCATGGAGTTATTTCAAATTTCTTGTATCTGTTGAGACTTGTCTTGTATTTGAGTGTATAGACAATTTTGGATAAAGTTCCATGAGGTGCTGAGAAGAAGGTATAATCTTTTGTGTCTGGATGGAATGTTCTATAAATATATGTTAGGTCCATCTGGTTTATGAAATCAGTTAACTCCAGAATTTCTGTTTAGTTTTTTTCTGGATGGCCTTTCCATTGGTGAGAGTGGAATATTGAAAACTCCTACTCTCAGTGTGAGTGTCAACATGTGATTTAAGCTGTAGTAGTATTTCTTTCACAAAAGTTGGATTTCTTGTGTTTGTGTTATAGATATTAATAGTTGAAATGGTATCTTGGTGTATTTTTCACTTGAGGAATATGTAATTTTCTTCCCCATCTCTTTTGATTAATTTTAAGTCTTTTATTAGATATTGTGATGACTATATCAGTTTGTTTCTTAGGTCCATTTGCTTAGAACATCTTTTTCATACCCTTAATTCTGAGATAATGTCCATTTTTATGTTTAAGTGTGTTTCTTGGATCCAGGAGAAGGTTATTTCTTGTTTTCCCATACATTCTTGTGGTAGAGTTAGTGAAGTAGTATAGCATCTGCCAGCATGGGACTTTAGAGATTTGGCATCTGAGGAAAAAGATGGGCATATCAAATTATGGCCATGCTTATCATGGGTCTTTGGACAGGGGTGTTCCCTGAAAAGCCTGTCAGGAACCATAGCAACTGTCAAAAAGAACTCCAGATTTTCATAACAGATTATGCAATCTCCTGAAATTCTGCTGTTCCTCAACCCCTCTGCAAGGAAAGCTATGGAGGTACACATTGCCCAAGAGCGTGACTTGGAAGCCCTTGAAAACTTCTGCAATCACACTGGCAATTCATTATGACAGGTGAAGAGATTTAAGTCAAGTTTCACATGGTCACAGGTCACTCCTCCTGCCTCACCTGAGAAACCTTGTCATCATCTTGCACTCCACATCAGCAATCCACATAGGTAGAGAGGATGACAAAATATGTGTTTTGGCAGAGTTGGACAACTCAGAAAGCTGCCACAGACTTTGGATTTCCAGAGCATGTGATCCAGAACGAGAGTGCCCAGTACGCAGAAAGAGTGAGCAAATGGTAGATTTAGAGATGATTTGGAAGGGCTTCCAATCATGAATTATTTGGACCTAGGACCACAGAGACAAGTCTTGACTGATTCACAGATCAAATTTATAAACTGATCTTAAGATCTGAAAAATAAGACTCACAGACTATAAGACTGAAAGACTTGGTGGAAATCAACCACCCATATGGATCCATGCCAGAAGTTAATCTGAGGGAATATCCTTTTAAGAAGCTTTAGGTTAGTGTTAAGTGTTTGTTTTATAGGTATTAGGATGTTTTAGATTAGGTCTTAGAGTTAGAATTCAGGCTTTATCAGCTGTAAGAGTTCTTTGGTGGAGTTTTTGGGGTCGCTTATGTATACTAACATATCATCTGCGAATAGGGATAATTTGACTTCTTCATTTCCAATTTTTATCCCTTTGATCTCCTTTAGTTGTCTTATTGCTCTAGCAAGGACTTCAAGTACTATATTGAAGAGATATGGTGAAAGTGGACATCCTTGTCTAGTCCCTGAGTTTAGAGGAAATGCTTCAAGCTTCTCTCCATTTAATTTGATGTTGGCTACTGGCTTGCTGTATATTGCCTTTATTATTTCTAGGTATGGTCCTGGTATGCCCGTTCTCTCCAGAACTTTTAGCATGAAGGGGTGTTGGATTTTGTCAAATGCTTTTTCTGCATCTAGCGAGATTATCATGTGGTTTTTTTCTTTCATCTTGTTTATGTGGTGAATTACATTGATAGACTTTCGTATATTGAACCATCCCTGCATTCCAGGGATGAAGCCTACTTGATCATGGTGTATGATACATTTGATGTGTTCTTGAATTCGGTTTGCTAGTATTTTATTAAGTATTTTTGCATCTATGTTCATGAGGGAGATTGATCTGAAGTTCTCTTTCTTTGTTGGGTCTTTGTGTGGTTTAGGAATCAGAATGACAGTGGCCTCATAGAATGAGTTTGGCAGTGATCTTTCTGTTTCTATGAGGTGGAAGAGTTTGAAAAGTAATGGTGTTAGTTCCTCTTTGAAGGTCCGGTAGAATTCCGTGCTAAAGCCATCTGGCACTGGGCTTTTTTTGGTTGGGAGATTATTAATGACAGTTTCTATTTCCTTAGGTGTTATTGGGCTGTTTAAGCTGTTAATCTGATATTGATTTAGTTTTGGTAGGTGGAATTTACAATAGCCACAAACAACATAAAATACCTGGGGGTAACTCTAACCAAGCATGTAAAGGACCTATATAACAGGAACTTCAAGCCCCTGAAGAAAGAAATGGAAGAGGATTTTAGAAGATGGAAAGATCTCCCATGCTCATGGATAGGTAAGATCAACATAATAAAAATGGCTATCCTACCAAAAGCAATATATAGATTTAATGCAATTCCTATCAAAACACCAACACAATTCTTTATAGACCTGAAAAAGCTATTCTCAACTTCATATGGAACAACAAAAAGCCCAGAATAGCTAAATCAATCCTGTACAATGAAAAAACATCTGGAGGTATCACCATCCCAGATTTCAAGCTGTACTACAGAGCAACAGTAATAAAAACAGCATGGTACTGGTATAGAAACAGACCAGTGGATCAATGGAATCGAATTGAAGACCCAAACATGGATCCACACACCTATGGCCAACTAATCTTTGACAAAGAAGCCAAAACCACACAATGGAAGAAGGACAGCATCTTCAACAAATGGTGCTGGTCCAACTGGATGTCCACTTGCAAAAGAATGAAATTAGACCCATACTTATCACCTTGTACAAAACGTAAATCCAAGTGGATCAAAGACCTTAACTTAAGGCCAGCCACACTAAAGATACTAGAAGAAAAAGTAGGAGAAACCCTCGAACTCATTGGCACAGGTGACAACTTCCTGAACAGAACACCAACAGCTCAGGACCTGAGATCAACAATCAATAAATGGGACCTCATGAAACTGAAAAGCTTCTGTAAAGCAAAGGACACTGTCATTCGAACAAAACGGCAACCAACAGACTGGGAGAAAATCTTCACCAACCCCACATCTGATAGAGGGCTATTATCTAAAATCTACAAAGAACTCAAGAAACTAAATGCCAAGAAACCAAATAATCCATCAAAAAATGGGAGATGGAGCTAAATAGAGAATTCACAAAGGAGGAATCCCTAAGGGCTGAGAGACACCTGAAGAAATGTTCAACATCCTTAATCATCAGAGAAATGCAACTCAAGACGACCCTGAGATTCCACCAAACAACTGTTAGAATGGCTAAAATAAAGAGCTCAAATGATAGCACATGCTGGCGAGGGTGTGGAGAAAGGGGTACCCTACTCCATTGCTGGTGGGAGTGCAGGCTTGTGCAACCACTATGGAGGTCTGTCTGGCGATATCTTAGAAATCTAGGAATAACCTTGCCTCAGGACCCAGCCATACCACTTCTGGGTATACACCCAAAGGACCCCTCACGGAGACATAGGGAAGTCTCCTCATCTATGTTGATAGCAGCCTTACTTGTAATTGCTAGAAATTGGAAACAACCCAGATGTCCCTCAACTGAAGAATGGATTAAAAAATTGTGGTACATCTATACAATGGAATATTACTCAGCTATAAGAAACAATGAAATCATACAATTTGCAACCAAATGGATGGATATAGAGGAGCTCATCCTGAGTGAGCTAACCCAGTCTCAGAAGGATGCACATGACATCTATTCACTTATAGTAGGATTTTAACTATATCGTACAGGATATCTGTACTACAACCAACACATCAAAAGGAACAAGGACATAATTTTTTTTTATCTTTTTCTTTTTCCTTCTTTTTTTCTTTTTTTCTTTTTCCTTTTCCCTTCTCTTTTTCCTCTCTTTTTTTTTTGTTGATATTCTTTGTTTTTGTGGGTTTGTGTGTTTGTTGGTCTTTTTTTTTAGTATTCCCCCAGTAGCAATGAGACACCATTCACTGGCAGTACTGCCTCGTAGGCCCCTGGTGAATGAAGAGGCTCTTGGCCCTCATATGACTCCAGATCTGTGGTGAGAGAATGTTAGGCACGGACACTCCACCCCAGAGGAACAAGACGGAAGGTTCAGGGGGTAGAGCATGGGAGGTTGGGGCTGGGAAGCGGGAAAAGAAGACAATATGATAAGGATGTAACCTGAAGCAACAAACAAATAAATTTATTAACTAAAAAAAAAGAAAAAAAGGCAGGGGGCAGGGCTGAAACACTATGAATGGAACAGAGGATACAGCCATTCGGCCTGGTTTTGAAGACCTCCAAGTGTAGAGAAGACGTGGAGCTAAGGTAAAATACAAGAGAATTGTGGTATTGGCCCATGCCTTTGACTTCAGCGGAGACGGGGGGGGGGTGCACCGTAGAGTTGGTGGTCTTATGTATTCTGGAGTCATACGGAGCGGGGTGGTGAGGGTGCATACTCTTGGTCCCACCATTCAAGAAGAGAACACCCTTGGTCCCAGCTCCCAGCACACTGGAGACAGAAACGGGCAGATCCCGGAGCTCAGGGTCAGCCTGATGCAGGGCAAACTCTAAATAGAGAAAGACTTCGATCCAGGAGTGGTGGAACACATCTTTGATCCCTTCAGATGGGAAACACAGGTCCCTGATCCCAATAATTAGAGTTCAGAGACACACACATGGGATTTGGAGGGACCTAGGTTTGGAGGCTACTTACAAAAGGCCTTCTCGATGCAGGCAGATTGTCCTTTGGGATCTCAAAATATATACACTAGAGCTGGTTTAGCTCCAAGGTGACAGAATGATTTCTTCTTTAACCCGGATTGAAAGATAACACTTTGTATGTTGTCAGAAGGCCAAATTTGCTTCAGGAGAAGTACTACCTAGCCACCCCCATCCCCCCCCCAGAAAAAAAAAAGAGGGCAATTGTCCTAGGGTTGGGATTGGGGCAGGGCTCTGTTCTTATCGTTCCAGGAGAATCGAAGCGTCCATTAGGGGAGCCCGGGGACAGCTGGACAGCGGAATCCTCAGCAGAGAGCAGAATCACGCACCAAGGAGGACGAGTGACCCAGTTGATTCTGCCTGGCAGACTTCCTCAATAGCTGTCTCCATCGGGGGCCTGCAACCACCACTGCAATCCATTGTCACTGGGACCGCTCAGCTCTACACAATGCCCCGACAGGAACCTCAGTGAAACCTGCAAGATCAGCTTCTGCCTACAAACCCCTTAGGTCATCTAAACAGCTGAGAACAGAAGGACTGAACATAAAAGGAGTGTACTAACATTTTTAATCATTTTTTCCATTTGGGTTCGGGCCCCAAACAGGTTTACTACGACCCAAATCAGCAGGAAGTCACTTTAAGAGAGCGACGTCCCATGCCCAGAGGGTGGGGAGGGTGTTTCTCTGCCCTTCTTTTTGGTTATTTGAAGGATAACTGAAAACTCTGTTATGTAGGGGAAGAGACAACAAGCTGATAAATGGTCCTGTCTTAATGGGTTTTGGAGGTTAGACCCAGGGAATTCCTACTTTTCCTTTTCTGTATCCTTCTTCCTCTCCTATGTAGGAGGGCATGGGCTTGAGAAAAATGAGATATAGACATAGCACAGGAAGGTCCAAGAAGAAGGGGCAGATTATTGAATATGCCCTTATACCTTTGTATATTGATACAAAATTAGTAGTTTATTTGGCTAAAGTGGCATTGACCATTGTTTATTGTGCAAAAATAAGATTGTATTGGATTACATCGGTATTGATCTTTGTATATTGATACAAAATTAAGATTATAGTTGGCCACAATGGTATTGACCCTTGCATATGGACGTAATATTAAGATTATATTGGGCTACATAGGCATTGATCTTGGTATATTGATACATAATTAAGAGTATATTTAACCACAATTGAATAGATCTTTGTATATTGATACAAATTTAAGGGTAACGCTTCCCAATGGTATCATACCTAGAGATACTTAAAAATAAAATGTGAAGCTCTGACCTCTTGATACCAACCGTCTAAAACAGTCTAGGATAGTTAGAACAAACTCCTAGTCATGCAAACATGTCACTTTGTTAGCTACTATGACAGTCTATCACAGATATTCTCTAAACTACCCAGTAATCAAGTTGCTAAGAGACAAGCAACATTTGCTTATCTAAATACAAGAGATGGAAAGGGCATCTTCAAAAACCCCTAGAGATCTGCAGAATATGGCATTCAAAGATGTTATCTTAAATCAAGATTTTTTTTTGATATCGAGACATATCAGCGCCTGACAGCACCCCCTATTCTACTCCAAGTAGAAGATAAGCATCGAAGAACCTCCACTGTAAGATGGTTGAATTAGTGGCAAACCTTTCTCTTGGCATGAAAAAACCCCTTGCACCAACTGCAGACAGACTGCTGTCCAAAAAGGACAAAATTGGTAGCAGGGAAGTCGACAGCCTAACTCTGCCAAGACAGGGTAGGAAAGTCCTTCATAATCCCTGCTCTACAACAAATGTCTGTCAGAGAAACAGGACCCAAAGGCTGAAGATTGATGCTGGAATGTATGGAGAGAAAATGGGAACTGTCCAGGCAGTCATTGGTATGTTCTTTCTTAGTTTTGGAAGCTGCAGGCCCTGCACTTCCTATATAAGCAAATATATTTATCCCTCTCTAATCTCTGTGGTGGTTGAAGAGTAGACAGCTAGAGTCTCATAGTTAAATTTTGAACTGTTTAGGAATCAAGAGGGTGTTATAGATCTAAGAAGATACTCTTAAAAGTGTGTTGCAAGATAGTATGAATGTTGAGTCACATATAGACCTTTAAACTCATGGAGTTGGTTAGATAGTAGAATGTTAAAGTCAGGGGCCAAATATGTATAACCTGGACATTGGGAAGGTATACTGGGGCCATTTAACTCTCATAAATGTGGCATATTTATATCTATTGTTTTGTATAATACTTACTGTTATAAGAGACGGAACCATCTGTTGGACTGAAAGGGGAAACTTCTGGGGGGAAGAGGGTGGAAGGGCGGGATAGGAAGGGGGAATAGGGAGGGGTTTGTGACTGAGTTGTAACTTGAAGAAAAAAAAATAAAGTATTAAATAAAAAAAAAAGAATTCAGGCTTTAGGATTTAGGAACTTTTACAGGTAATTGATAAGTATTTGTTAAGTTTTAATAAATATATGCTTGATAAATAAAAATTGACTGTTACACATTCTGTTAGTCTCCATCTTAGTGGAATTGAAACTATTGATGTGGAAAGTTATCAATGTCAAATTATTATTAATTCCTGTTATTTTGTTGTTGTTGTTGTTGGTGGTGGTGTGTGTATTTCCCTTCTTCTTTTTTTTTTTTTTTTTTTTTGCTGGTGTGAGATTATTTCCTTTGTTTCATAGTGTTAACCTCCTTTGTTTGGATTTTTCCTTCTAGAATCCTCTGTAGGGCTGAATTTGTACATAGATACTGTTTAAATTCTCTTTATCATTGCATATCTGATTTTCTCCAAGTAGTAATTGAAAACTTTGGTGGGTATAGTAATCTGCTCTTCCATTTGTGGTCTCTTAAAATCTACAATGTAACTATCCAAGCCCTTCTGACTTTTAGAGTCACCATTCAAAAATGGAGTAAATTAGAATCAAGTGTAATTCTAATAGGTCTGCATTTATATTACTTGATCTTTTTCCCTTGAAGTTTTTAATATTCTTTTTTTGTTCTGTATAATTAGTGTTTTGGTTATTATGTGGCAAGGGGATTTTGTTTCTAGTCCAGTCTACATGGTGTTCTGAATGCTTGTTGTTTGTTTATAAGAATCTCCTTCTTTAGGTTAAGAAACTTTTCTTCTACGATTTTGTTAAAAACAATTTCTGATCCTTTGATCTGGGAACCTTCCTCTATTCTTATTTTATTTATGTTTGGCCTTTTCATATTGTCTCAATTTTCTTGGATATTTCATGTCAGAAATATCTTAGATTTAACATTTTCTTTGAGCTGTACATCCATTTCTTCTATTGTATCTTCAATGTCTGAGATTCTCTATTTGATCTTATATTCTGTTGGTAAAGCTTGCCTCTATATTTCCTGTTTTCATTCCTACATTTTTAATTTCCAGAATACCCTCATTTTGTGTTTTTTTAAAATTACTTCTATTTCCATTTTGATATCTTGAACAGTTTTGTTTGTTATTTTTTTCTTGGCTTTCTTTAAGAAATTTATTAATTTTCTCCAATGGTTTGTGTTTTCCTGGCTATTCCTTTGAAGGATTTATTCATTCTCTACAGCTTTTTGTGTTTTACTGGATTTCTTTAAGGGATTTATTAATTTATATTTGAGAACTTCCATCACCTTCATATAGCTAGTGTTAAGGCCTTTTTCTGTGCTTCAGCTATATTGGAATATTCAGGGCTTGCTGTGGTAGGATAGCTGTGCTTTGGTGGTGACATATTGCCTTGGTTATTATTGATTGTGTTCTTAAGCTGGCTTTTAGGCATCTGGTTTTTGGTTGATTCTAGGTCTAGCCAGTGATTTTTGAGTTTGTCTTTGTGGGATGGGTGTTTTCTTTCGTGGTTTCTGTTTCCTCTCTGGATTTTCAGAGAATGTTTTGTCTGTGTGTTGCCTGCTTCACTGGTCTGCTCAGCTAGAGTATTCATGGGCTAATGTTTACATGTATTGGATAATGGGGGGGGTGGTCTGCTGCAGTGCTAGAGGCCACTCTGAGGATTTGGCCTGGGAGAACAGAGAGTAGAGAAGGTCTGCCGTCATCCTACCTGATTATCTGGCAGGCATGGCCTGTGGTTGAGCAGATTGTGTCTGTCTACAATTCTTTCATATTATAGGTCCTAGTATTCTTTCTGTCCTTTGCAAAGTACAACACACTGGTTTATATACAGATGACCTCAAATAGTATTCATAACATTCAACTGAATCTTCCAAAAATAGTATACAGAATACTACAAATGTTCTGCTCCTCTTAGTTATGCAGTGAACCCATAGAAACTGAGTAAGTAGGAATGGATGTTTATACTCACTTTGAATCTATTCCAAAGTAATTAAAAACATCATACACAGCCATATAGTACAGGATAACTATCCTACAACCAACAGACTGAAAGGAATAGGAACATAGACCTTGATACCTGTTAGTGGGACACTTGGCCCTATTGGAGCTACATGTAGGCCTCCAGTGGAAGAGAAAGCTATTAGTCCTCATATGACTGCTGAACTGAGGTGGCTGATATGCAAATCAACCAAAATTTGACAAAATTGAATGAATTTGAATGAATAGGAATTGAACAAGGATCTGGGAGGAGTGGGGAGAAAGATTTGACTACAGTTAAAATGTGTTGCATGAAATTCTCAAAGAACTAATAAAATATATTTGAAGAAAAAAAAAAAGAAAATCTGAATGTCTTAGTGTCCTGTATTCCTCCACCAGAGTAATCTTCTAAATTAGGGAACTACATGTTTTGACGCTGTCTGTACATCCTGTGTAATCTCAAATACACTGCCTCATTGGCCACATCTTCCTCCTCTGTTTCTTTCCTGCAGGAAATTTACATTTACAATTTTTGTTTTTTTCTGATAATTTTGCTCTTGCAGTGATGGCCTGCAGCCAATAGAGTGCACAGGTGTTACCTTGCTATAAATAGACTCCTCAGCCCACACACAACTACTTAAGCAGAATGTGCATTTTATCAAGGTCTACAAGGAATTTATATGCCAGGTTTGAGTTTGGGAACCATGGATATGGTTCTACTGCAATCATGTCCTTATAGTTTTCTTTATTCCTTTGTCTACCAGGTTTCTCATCCAATTACTAGTGAACTATTAATGGCTTTGTTTTTAAAACATATCTTTGTTTTGCATACAGTTTTATTAATTATTAAAGAAGAAAGCAAATTTTACTACTAATGAGATAGGTACACTTACTTGTTTTAATGCATAGATCAAGTCTTGGTTGCATATTTATTATTGCAATATGTAGATCATCTTGAACACTTTTCAGAGCTGACTACTATTTTGTTTGTATTATCGTCAATGCTGAGAATGACACTTTGTAAAACCATTTAATGCAAAATGGGAAAAGTTATGTTTAGGGCCATTTATGAAATTGTAGGACAGTCTTTATAATTCCAAGCAAAACTTCATTTAATATTTTTCATGAATGCTTCTGGCTCAGAAGCGCAAACCTCATCTGTGACTTCCAGGTAACTGTAGGGGTAGACCTCACCCACAGACCTGACACCTCACCAACTCTAGCCTACAGTCTGTGGCCTTCTGACTCCCAAAGACTTCACTAGGTAGACCAACCTGATCGCAAGATCCTGCAGGCTGCAATAACAGACCTCACACCTATCCCATAGTACCCAGTTGGGACACAGCAGGAAGGGGTCAGCTTGTGGTGGCTCACTGATATACAACCTCCAACATAAGGCCACACCCATCTTGTGGAAAGGTACAGGTTACCAAGATCATACAGCTTTCACAGTAGAGCTCTTTCCTTGGTACAAAGTCTAGAGGGTACCAGGAACGATCAGCTAAGGACAACCAAATGACTAAAGGCCAGTGAAAGAACAAAACTGGACAAAGTTATGGATATATGAATCAAAGAAAACTCAACTATATGAATACAGTAAGCCCTGGCCGTTCCACCACAGCTGAAACACAAGGAAATAATTATGAATATATACTTATGAAAATGATAGAGACATTAAAAGAAGAAAATAAACCCATTAAAATTTTAAAGAAATCATAATGTAGCAGATGAAAACAATGGAGAAATCAATTAAAGACATTCAAGAAAACTTAATCAAACAAGAGAAAGAAAGTGACAAAGCCATTGTATATTGATACAAAATTAAGGGTAACGCTTCTTAAAGGTATTGT